>JAJPGS010000720.1:0-38748 GCA_028654335.1 Alnus rubra | reverse complement strand
TACTGTTTACTTTGGTCTCTTTTCCATTATTTATTGCAATCTTCTTAGAATCTCTATTATAGTTTGTATCTAAAAATTTGCCATTTGATGTTGGGAAGTTTTTTAATTAATCTCTGAATTTACAGGGATAAATTGGTCTCTTGATGAGGGCCAAAAAATCTCAATGACCTCTATTTTTTATTTGTAGCTAACGTTTTTATGCTCTAGTATTGGTTCCAGTCTGAGATTGGTAGATTTTGACTTCGAACATTTCAACTTACTGTTTCAGGGAGGCTTTATTTGGAAAAATGTGGCGAGTCCGAGCTGAAAAGAGCGGGCGAATGCTTTTCTCTAGCTGGATGCTATGAACTTGCAGCTGATGTTTATGCTAAGGGCTGTTTTTTCTCAGACTGTTTGGAAGTTTGCACCAAAGGAAAATTATTTGACATTGGTTTTCAGTACGTTCAGGATTGGAAACAACATGGAACTACAGATTTTGGTGTGGTTAGAATGGAAAAGAAATAGGCAAAATTGCACAAGAGTTTCTAGAGAGTTGTGCTCGTCATTTTCACAGCTTAAGGATAGCAGATCCATGATGAAATTCGTTAAAGCTTTTCAATCCATAGATTTGATTCGCGAGTTCTTGAAATCCAATGGCTGTCTTGATGAGCTTATTACGTTGGAAGAAGAATCAGGAAACTTCTTGGTGGCTGCAGACATGGCGAGGCAGATAGGAGATATTCTACATGAAGCTAATCTCCTGGGGAAGGCTGGAATTTCAAAGAAGCATCCTTGTTATTTCTTTTCTATGTTCTCTCCAACTCACTTTGGGAGCCTGGAAGCAAAGGTTGGCCGTTAAAGCAGTTTATAGAGAAGCAGAAGCTTTTAGAAAAAGCCACGACATTTGCAAAGAATGAGTCTGAAAACTTTTCTGCGTTTGTTTGTACTGAGGCTGATATTTTATCAAATGAGCAGAGTAACTTGTCCATGATGGAAAATTATTTGAATGCAGCTCAGAGACATAAGAGTGTTAGAGGTGAAATAATATGTGCTCGAGAAATTCTTGATGCTCATCTTAATTCAAACTCCTTAGAGAATGTATGGGAAGATAATTTTGTTTTCGATCTGATAAAGCATTCAAAGCAGAGATTGCTACAAATCAGATTTCCTTAGAAACACTGGTTTGCTTTTGGAATCTTTGGAAAGATAAGATTGTGAACATTATTGAATACCTCAAGTGTCCTGAAACCCAAGTTGGTAATGAATATGGAGATTTCTGCTTGAATTACTTTGGAGTGCGGAAGCAGTTTCAGAATGATAAAGCCATCTATCTTTTGCTCAACCCTGATGCTGATTGGGTGAGACAATTGGATAATAATTCATTCTTCGGAACCGGAAGGTGGTTTCTATCAATTTTCACCAGTTTGTTTCGACTGCTCGAAGTTACTGGTGTTCAGAATTACTTTTTGTTGGTATGAAGGTTTTGGGCAGAGTTAAAGCCCTTTATGATTTGTCATTAAAGAATCCCCTCTCCATGTTCCGCCAAAGCATATCTCTTACTCATATCTATGAGGTAGCAAAGTCTCTTTTGGAATCCCAACATCTGGACCCCAAGGTCCATGATAATAAGGAATTGTGGAAATATGTCGATCTTTCCACTAATAAAATCTTTGACTACATATTTCCTTTGGACCGGCAGAAATCATTGGCAGAGAACATGTTTTCTTTGAGAGGAACTGAGGTTATGAAGAATTTACTAAAACAGGTCATACGTAAAAACATCAGCTCAAAGGGTAGGCTGACTTATGGGAAAATTGGAAGAGTTGTAATGGTAATTCTTGGATTGGGTAAGCTTGACAATTATTTATGTAAGGAGATTTTGGATAGGTTTTGATGTGAATTACAGGAATGTGCCCTGGAAGACCTTCATTCAAACTCTCTTTGTGAATATGGGATCAAAATTTCCACATCATACCATGCCTGACAATAGTAGTGAATCTCTTATTCTGACTCTCAATGAAGCTTTGGTAAATACTTTCGGGGCAAACTGGAAGAAAGAAAATGACTATATGTCACCTGGTTGTTTTTTGTATCTTGTTGAGCGCCTACTGATCTTGGCATCATACTCCCAGGGTTACTTTATCACTTCAAAGTCTTCTTTTGCTGAATGGTTTATCTACCAAGAGGGAGATACCAGCCCAGATTCCACTTCTGTAGCTGAAATGCAACCATTGCTTAATAGAATCTATGACTTTGTTGTCAATGGAGTTGTTATGCCGCTTATTGACAATAAGGAGGATACAATGAAATGGATCGAAATGTGTGGCATAAATGCAAAAGACTACTATCCACTACTGGTGTTGAGATTGGTTACCATAATATGTTTGGTTCATCTGAACTGTGGGAATTTTTCAGATTTACTTTTTGATTTGCTTCAAAGGAGCTATATTACTGAGCAACTTCCATGGGACTTTTATGATGTCCTTAGGAGAAGATTGAAACATTTCAACAATGTAAATGCGATTGCTGAAGCATTTAAAAAAATTAACAATCCTCTTGTAATTGTGAGTTTGGGGAAAAAATTGTTCAGAATTTCGATGCCCAGATGCCATTTTTGTGGACATGACGGTAAAACAGTGCAGGGAGGACATTTTAAGAGTCTTGTTTCCAAAGACAGTCAAAGAATTGCAAGGTCAAACTGGAATTATTGAAGTGGAAACTACTAATTCTTGCAGTGAAGTGCTTTCATCTGGCGGTTATGATCAGGAGGGCTGTGAACTTGCATTTTCAAACTCTGTTTTGAACAACATGAATGGAAGCAAGCTGCCAATGGACTATAGTTGCTTTTGGGAAATGTTTGAAGCATTAAAGTCATTGGAGAATGGTAGAGATCCAAAGAGCTTTTTGGCCAATGCTCAAGTAATCAAGGTAATGCAAAATTGCTTCACATTATTTTCAACTTGAGTGGAAAGCACATGCACATGAGGTCCATACTGAATTTTCTTCTTTTTATGTGTAAATATCAGGTGGATGTTGACAAAAGTGTTCTCCTTCTAAATAATGTTGTGAACGAAAGCCTTCAGAACTGTAATGTCCAAGACATTTTGTAGCAATTAAAATATGAAATTTGAGTAAATAATTGATTAAACTTAATTTGATGTATTTAAAATGGAAGAGAATATTTTTAAAGACCAAATTTTATAAAATGGTTAATTAGGATTAAATAAAAATAAGTTTATTTAGTGTGATAAAATAAAATAAAGTATTTTATTTTATCCTATTGACTTGTAAATGGTAGCCAAGAAAATAGATTTCTAAAGAATATTTTTAAATAAAAATAAAATAAAATATAAAAGAAATTAGGAATGAAAATAAATAAAAGAGAATTGAAAAGAAAATTTGGAATAACAGAAAAAAGAAAAGAATTAGAAAATATAATAATTAGAAAAAAAAATAAATAGGAAATGGAAATGATATAAAAGAAATAGAAAATAAAAGAAAAAGAAAAAGAAAAAGAAGAATCCTAAAAAAAGAAAAGAAAAAGAAAAAAGAAAATATATATATATATATAGAAGGGTGGGGCGCACCTGCGCCCCACATGCTGAAAAATGAAGGGCCAAGTGGCCCTTCACAAATAAAACAAAAAAAAAAAAAAAAAAAAAAAAAAAAGAAGGCCAGTGCCTTTTTCACGCAGAAAGGCTCCCGAGAGCTTTTCCTCCAGTTATTTCGGAAAAGGGGGGGATTTTCTTTGGGTTATTCACCTAGAAACGCTGATCTACGAAGATCCAACCGTCCAAACTCAAATATGATTCCGGAAACGTGATCTACGAGACCCGATCTACGTTTTCACCGATCATTTTGAGGTAAAACACTAAAATCATGTTCTTGAGATTTTGGGTTAAAATCTTAAAATGTGAGTTTAATGTGGTGTTTTCTTTAGGTAATGGATTACTTGGAACTTGGTTGAGGCTACCCAAACCATGGGTTTTGGTTTGGTGAAATTTTGGTAAGTTCCTTTAAGCCTAACTTTCGGGTATTTAATTCTAGTGGTGTTTTTATGTGATTAACCCTTAGTAAATGCTATTGGGCTAATAATATTGTTTTTGGGGTAGTGTTTTATAATTTTGGCTTTAAGATTAGAAACTTTAGTTTGATGGGTTAAATTAATTTGGGGTTTTCAATGTTTAAAACTTAGATTATTAATTTGTAGATTAATGGTAGATATTGTGATGATTAATCCCAAATTAGTTATGGGTTTATAAAAATAAGTATTTATGGGTCATGTTGTAATGTTAGTAAAAATAAATAATTATGAGTATTTAGTTTAAATAGTATTTGCGAGGTTAATCCTAAGACTTTCTTATGGGTTAATGCTATTTTAAATGTGTTAATAAATTATGTTAATAAGTTAATAATTATTGTGAAAGATTAATGAGAATAATTTTAGGATTAATAATATTGAGAAAATATTAGTGAAAATAATTTATAAATTAGTGAATATAATTTGGAATTAATATTTGATGTCATAAGTAATTATTTTAGATGGTGATTTTAATGTCTAACCCCAAGTAAATACTTAGGATTAGTGCTACTTGAGTTTAGGTAGTATCTAGATTTATGGGCGCGTAATTGGGACCCTTAAAATATTATGGGTTTTTCAAGGGTTAGCTCTTGAACAATTTAAGAGCTAAATGTCGGTCTAATGTTAGAAACGTCAAATAATGTGCAATGTGTATTTTCACAGTGACGCATTGCAAGGTGGTGTCTAGAAGGCCTAGTGCTTAATATCCGCGCAGCCAAGGTGAGTATTCTACTCACTGAGAAGTATTATTTTCTAAAATGATGAATTGCAAAATATATATTGTTTCACAAACCTGAACCAACTGTATGTTGATTATGATTTGTTTTGGATGATTTGAGTACTTTGGAGTATATTGAAATATTGATGATGTTTTGAACTATGAATATGATTGGTAAGTTTAGAGTGAGTATAAAGATTTAAGTTATGCAAATTGTTAAAGAAATGACATGTTGAATTGATTATGTTTTGTAAAGAAAGCATGTGTTAAAGGCATGATTCGTAAAATAAAATGTATATTGTGTATATTGTTTTGAAGCATGATGCATATGCATATGAACGCTAAACGTGCATCGAAGTGAGGTTCACAACTCACGGGAAACAATGCTTGGGGTAATTCCCATGATGCTTGGGTAACCCATGATGCTTGGATTAATTTTCATGATGCTTGGATTTATTTCCATGATGCTTGGGGTAACCCATGATGCTTGGATTAATTTCCATGATGTGCATTGCATAATCATTCATAGCATGGTTTTGATGAGTGATGTTTTTATATTATGAGTAGTTTTGCTATACGTATTGGTATGCATAAGAGTTTTAATGGAAAAGAGCTTATGCATATTTCTATCGGATGGTTGCATGATTTAAATGTCATTGTTTTCTAAATCTCACTGAAACAAAAATAATATAGTAGGTGAGGATGTATGTAGTTGTTTCCAACAATGAAACTTCTACGTATAAGCTCAGCTGCGTAGTATGCTTTATATGTTTTTATTAGTCAGTGTCCGCTAAATCAGCTATGGGAATTTTCAAACAAAAATATATAAAATTGGTGGCTGTTATAGTGTACGCATGACTAGAAAAGAAAAGTTGGTTCTTTGCGAAAACTCAGTGAATAGTATACCTCTGAGGTCTTAGTGTATTTATTTATGCTAAGACGGTGGGCTCATAATTCCACCTGTACGGATGCGGCAACCCCCGCAACCGTGCAGACGTTTATGCTTTGGTTGCAGGTTTTGCGGATATAGTTATTGACTCGTCCACCTAGTGTATGAGATGCTATGATTGGAGCATATCGCGACAGTCATAAGTCACGGACTCATGGGTAGTCCGCATTTTGGGTATTTTATTTATGGCTCGTGTACCACGTGACACATGTATTTGTTGAGCCTATATTTAGTATGTAATTGGTGTAATATGTTTTATAAGCCTTAAATAGATAGTCTTGTAAATGACTCTTGTTGTAATTAATTGTTATGTATTAGATGTATTTCCGCTTATGATATGTGTTCCGCTGCACATTGATTATTATATTTCACTGTTAGATTTAACTCTGATTATCAGGTACATGTTATGGGCATGTGTCATATGTTGGCTGAGCGACATGTAGTCGTGCCACTGTGAAGATTCGTTTGTATGTTTTTATAAAAAAAAAAAAAAAAAAAAAAAAAACGGGTCGTCACAAGAACACTATTTGCCATGATGATGAAAACCCATTGCAGGAAGTAGCCTGCATGCTTGATGAACTGAAACTACTTTCTGTTGCATTGGGTGTGAGGTAAGTATAATGGAGGTTGATATGCCTTGCCTTCTGAGGCTATTTCCCAAGTATTTTTTTTTTTTTTGTTTTCTTTTATGGTAATATCTTAAAATGCCTTTAATTTCTCATGGATCCGAAGCTAAATCGAACTTAACACGATTGGGTCATCACAACACGATCAAGTCTGATCATAAAAAAGACCCTTTATGGGACACACTTACTGATGCTACATATAATGAATATGATTTATCTTGCTGACGGGCTTTTTCACTTTCTCAGTGAACCGGAGCTTGGGAAGAATATGTCAACAATTGGAGACCTTTCCAAGAGATTGCTGTCAAGGATGCCAAATGTGGAACCTATCTTGAGTCGGCAATTCTTGCAACACGGCACAAACATTCTGGTTGAGACATCAGAAGCTAGAAGTACATCTGTTGACCAGGATGATGAGGACAATAGCAGCAAGGGCAAGACAAATAGTAGTTCTGATAAGGGTAAGTCAAAGGCTTTAGAAGCCAACAGTGAAAACAGTCAGAAAACAGAAAACAAAAAGGGGAAGGGGAACAAGTCCAAGAAAAAGAACAATCGTAAAGGAGGCAAGAAGGGATAAATGGCTGCACATGAGGTGGAAGCTCCTATGCCATCTTATGTTTCAGAAATGTTCTTCATATGCACTGTGCACTATATAGGATTTTAGATTATTGTAATTGGCAATGCCATTTCCCTATCTTTTTGTGCAGTAAATATGTTGTGGGTTAGACTTTCTTTCTCGAAATGTAATCCCCAAACTAAGTAAACTTCATGCCTAACCAGAATCAAGGTCTAGAAATTAGAAGGTCACGAGTCTCAAATCAAAACTAAAAGAGTCCATATGATTATTGCATATTTTCAGACATTTTTAATAAATAAATAAATAAAATCAAACATTTGAAACTGTGATTAGTTTACCGAGACTGGCAGCAGGCCTGATGGATGCAAGTCACTGTCATTGAAAACTGGAGTCTGGAGTTGTTCACCTTCACGCCATGCTTCAAGTTCACGCAATCCCGCCACACGCGATTTTATTAATAGCAAAAAAATCTCTTCTGCTTCATTTACACAGCCACCTAGTGTTAGCATATATTTAGTTATAGGTTGGTGATAGTTATCTTATTTGATATTTGATTTTCGAGAATCGTGTAATTGCTGATATTCAGCATTGTACCTAACTGATTTATTTTCTATATAATACGAGAACCCTCACAATGAGAGGCATTCGATCCAATTGACATGGTATCAGAGCCATAATCTATACTAGGGTTGTTATAAATTTTTCGGTGCTTTTCTGTGAGTGAGCGGCAGAGTGTTGCTCTAGATTTTCAGTGGGTGTTTCGGTGCTTACCTGGGTAGTAGATAGCTTCTGGAGTGTGGTGACTATCGGCAGATTTTCCTTGATCTCCGGTAGTTCTGGGTGATTTCCGGTGGGTTCTAAAACTGCTCTTCGGCAGTTTCCGGTGGGTTCTTTGTTGTGAGATTCTGTGTTGCAGAATCCTTGGTGGGTGTCGGCGAGGAAATCTGGTGGGCTTTCTGTGGTGATCGGTGTTGATTTTTGTGCTAACAAATTTCGTATATCCCGTAATGTTGTTTTCTTTGAGAATCAATATTTCTTTCCTACACCTGTTGAGTCGTTGCCTGAGATTAGTATTCTACCTTGTTTTGATGATTTGCCTCCACTTCCTGACCGGTTCAAACTCGGACTTGTGTATACTCGACGTCGACCAACTTTGCCCCTTCCTGAGGCTGATCCTTCATCTGAAACTGCTCTGACAACTTCTCCTGAGATTGAAATGACATCCGAGACAGATCCGATCAGTTCTTCCATGCCTCCTGAGCCTGGTCCTCGACGATCTACCCGTGTCGTTCGTCCTCCTTAGCGGTATGGTGATTACGACACTTCTTTTAACACTACTTTGTCGTCTATTTCCATACCTACATACTTTTCAGAGGCTGTTAACACATGAGTGTTGGCGAAAGGCGATGGATGAGGAACTTCAGGCTCTCCAGGACACTCATACATGGGAGGTGGTTCATTGCCCCGCTACTGTTAAAGCCATTGGTTGTAAATGGGTTTTCTCAGTTAAGCTACGCTCTGATGGGACTCTGGACAGGTATAAGGCACGCTTAGTTGCTCTTGGGAATCGGCAAGAATATGGGGTGGACTATGAGGAGACATTTGCTCCGGTGGCCAAGATGACTACAGTGCGTACTATTATTTCTATTGCCGCCTCCCAAGGTTGGCCCCTTCACCAGATGGACGTAAAAAATGATTTTCTTCATGGTGATCTCAAAGAGGACATTTACATGAGTCCTCCTCCGGGCTTATTTTCTTCTCCATCTTCCGCTGTGTGTAAGTTAAAGCGGTCCCTCTATGGCTTAAAACAAGCTCCCCGGGCATGGTTTGAAAAATTCAAATCTACTTTGCTTCGCCTATCTTTTGTTCAAAGCCAGTATGACTCTTCTTTGTTTCTGTGCAAGACTCCGACTGGTCTTGTTATCTTACTTGTATATGTAGATGATATTGTCATTACTGGCACTGACTCCACCTTGATTGGCCAGCTCAAGCAGAATCTTCAGGCTTCTTTTCATATGAAAGATCTTGGTTCTCTTAAGTATTTTTTGGGTTTGGAAGTACACACGGATTCTTCAGGTATATTTTTGAATCAGCGCAAATATACCCAGGATTTGATTGGGCTAGCGGGTCTTCAGGATTCGCCTTCGGTGGATACACCTATGGAGGTCAATGTGAAATATCGAAGTGAGGAGGGTGATCTTCTTGCTGATCCCACTATGTTCCGACAGTTGGTAGGAAGCTTGAACTATTTGACTATTACTCGGCTTGATATTTCCTTTGCTGTTCAGCAGGTTAGCCAGTTTATGCAAACTCCACGCCATCTTCATTTAGCTGCTGTTCGCCGCATTATCAGATATCTTCGGGGATCACTTGGTCGTGGGTTGTTCTTTCCGACTAACTCTCCGCTTCGCCTTGTTGCGTATAGTGATGCTGATTGGGCCGGATGTCCTGATACTAGGAGGTCTGTCACAGGTTGGTGTATGTTTCTTGGTGATTCTTTGATCTCTTGGAAGAGTAAGAAACAAGCTCGCGTTTCTAAATCCTCTACTGAATCCGAATACCGGGCAATGTCTACTGCTTGTTCTGAGATCATTTGGCTTCGTGGGCTTCTGGCTGAACTTGGTTTTCCTCAAGCTGATTCTACTCCTCTTCATGCTGATAATACTAGTGCCATTCAAATCGCTGCTAATCCTGTTTACCATGAGCGTACCAAGCATATTGAAGTAGACTGTCATTCTATTCGAGAAGCTGTGGACACTTGTGTTATATCTCTTCCTCATGTTTCTACTAATCTCCAGATCGCTGACGTTTTCACTAAGGCCTTGACACGCCAGCGCCATCAGTTTCTTGTGGGCAAATTGATGCTTCTTGATCAACCAGCATCAATTTGAGGGGGGATGTTAGCATATATTTAGCCTTGATTATAGTTGTAGATATTCTGTAATTATAGGTTGGTGATAGTTATCTTATTTGATATTTGATTTCCGAGAATCGTGTAATTGCTGATATTCAGCATTGTACCTAACTGATTTATTTTCTATATAATACGAGAACCCTCACAATGAGAGGCATTCGATCCAATTGACACTTAGAAGTGATTCACAGCCACCTAAAAACACAACTTCTTACCAACCCCGTACGTGGCACTTTTTTTTTTTTTTTTTTTTTTTGAAAAACCAAAAAACTAAAACCAGCTGAAATCAACTTCTCCAAATTTCCCCCCACGCACAGTCCCCAAATTTCCCCCCAACACTGAAACCCCCAAATTTCCTCTCTCTCTCTCTCTCTCTCTCTCTCTCTCTCTCTCTCTCTCTCTCTCTCTCGTTCGCTCTCCGGCAGGCCGTCCCCCTCCGGCGTGTTCCTCATCTTCTTGGCCGGCTGTCACTTCGTTAAACAAATCTCACCGGTGTACAAACTTTTTTCCCGGTGGTTTCGAGGGGGAATATTTGGGGTAGAGGGATGGGCTCGACCGGCGAGAGGAGACACAGAGAGAGAGAGAGAGAGAGAGAGAGAGAGAGCTGCATGTATATGGCATCCTCCCGGAGATCTGCTGTGCTCTATGTCGACAAAATGTCGAAGATCTCAATCACTTGTTCTTCACCTGTCCCTTCTCAGAGCGTATATGGCGTATTCTATGTGATAAGAGCAACCTGCCATGGGTCCATAGGAGCTGGGGGGAAACTATGCATTGGATGACTCAGAATTTCAAAGGGGTGGGGGAGGAAATTTGAGCGAGAGGGAGAGAAAGAGAGAGAGAGAGAGAGGCGGCGGATTGGGGGAGGAAAAAAATTTGGGGAACTTTGGGCGAGAGGGAGAGAGAGAGAGGGGCGGCGATTTGGGGGGACGTATAGTGTTTTCTTTTTCTTTTTTTTTTTTTTTAAAAAAAAAAAAAAAAAAAATCACAAACCACTAAGCAAGTTGGCTAGCTAGCGATATGGGAGGAAATTGCATCAACATCATGCAGAAGAACATAAATATGATTTTTCCCTTACATTTGCCCCTTTAACACTGCCAAGTGCCAAGCCAACCTTCCCAATTATTCAACTAAGGAAATAAGAGATAATACTAACAACAATTGATAAAGAATATCGATAGAAACATATATATATAAGAGGAAGATAAATAGATCGAACACATGTTGACGTACGTACTCGTGACTAGAAGTCCACACCAAGTCGTGGCGCCCCCATTCAAGTGTTTTTTGATTGTCATGTACCTTATTTACCGTGATTGTAATCTTTTGCGCAACAAGTATTATCAGAAGCTAGGTTCGGTATTCTCTCATCGACGATTATGGTAAATATGGCTACCACCAATCACGAAGCGGAGAAATTCAATGAGAATAACAATTTCTTTCTTTGGCGGAGAAAGATGAAGGGTCTTTTGATTCAACAACGGACCTAAAATGTGTTATTTGGGAAAGGTGAGGAAACCTTGAAGATATATGAACACTAATCATGAGTAGAAAGAGATGGATGCGAAGGTTGGCAGCACGATCCTTCTTAATTTGTCGGATGAAGTCATTCACAATAATACAATATGACTGATAAAGAAAAAGCACATTCAATTTGGCAGAAATTAGAGAACTAAATAGCATTATTTAGTGTTCAAACGCCACTAATTGTAATTTAGTGTTGTTTGAATAGTAAACAATATTAAAAAAAAAATTGAATTTAGTATAATTTGGTAAGTAAATGACACTAAAACTTTAGTGATATTTACTGTTTAAATACAAAATTTAGTGTCGTTTGAGGAGTAAATGACACTAAATTTTATTGTAGTTTAGATCTAAACGACATTAACAAGGAATTTGTGACCTTTGGAAATTTAAACGACACTAAATGTTAAAATTATTCCTATATATCTGGCTTCCTCCGGTTTTTGTTTTTCAAACTCAATTTTCATCTTACAACATTTGTCTTGCAGCACTGCTCCTCCACACCGGTAAGTTCTTAAATTTATAGCATTTCTCTTTCTACTTTCTCTAACTCTTAACTCTCCTATTTTGGCTCTTTTTTTCTTGTTTTTTTTTTTAATCTGTTTGTCAGAGGAGTCTCCTGCGCTCTCCTGCATTCCAGGGGAGAAAAAAAAAATGCAAGAGAGAACCTAAACTTTTAAAAATTTTAATTTTAATTTTTTGAAATTACAGTTTAGTGCATGTCGTTTCGTTATTCGAACGGGCCATAAACTACACTATACCATCCTTTTTTTTCTTTTTCTTTTTCTTTTTCTTTTTTTTTTTTGTTGTGAATATGGTTTACATAGGGAAAAAAAATACATATTTGTTGGAGAAAAATACACTAATTTAGTGATGTGCAAAATTCAACACATCACTAATTTAGTAACACGTTAAATTCAACACGCCACGAAAATATTTTGTGACTCGTGAATTTTGACATGTCACTAAATACCCTATATTTTTTTAAATATATATATATATATATATATTAAATATTTAAATATTTAGGAACATGTCAAATTTGACAAGTCACTAATTAGTGACATGCCAATTTGGCACGTCACTAAATTTAGTAATGTGTTAAATTTGACACATCACTAATAAATTGATTAATAATATTAGTATGTGTTTAAAAAAATATTTAGTAACAAAAATTAATTGGTATACCCTATAGAGTGTATAATTATATCATTGTAGTTTAAGGTTTTTCTTCTCTGTATATATAATGATTATACATATTAATTAATAAAAAGATTTGAAAAAATATTATTTAAATGGAATTGTAGAAAGTGAATAGTTTAAATGGTAAGGCTAGTGGTGGTGCTTTAAAAAAATGGTTCACTATAAATAGAGAAAAGTGATTTTTAATTATTTTGGTGAGTAAAATTTGGTGAGACAATCTCACCAAATTTCACTAACTAAAATAGTTAAAAATAACTTTTATTTATTTTAGTTGTCCATTTTTTTAAAGCACTTCAGCAATCAGAGAGGGAGGGAGGGGAGTCGAGAGGGGGCACATGCCCCCACTCGATCAACTCCCAAAAATTTCCCTTAGCCCCAGTAGAAAATTTTTCAGATATTATGGTTGCCCCCCACCTCAAAGTCTCACTATTTCATATATTCACTATCACTATTTCATTTAAATAATCTTTTTCAAAAGTGACCGGAGGTCATCTGTGATACATGAGAAAGAAATGAAAAAAAAAAAAAAAAAATTGAAGAGAGAAAATTTTAATAGTTTTTGATTGTTTTGGTGTGTGAACAATGATTATTATTGTTGGTGAGTACTGTTCACTCACGAAATTGGTGATGCTAATGTGGACTCATTTTGCATCATTTCAACAAATTGACTCACCAAAATAGCCGTGAGTCAACCATTTCACCATCAAGATTTTATTTCATAAATTTAATGATGAATATGCTGTGATGTCACGTATATTCAGTCCATTTTGGCTCCTAATAATGCAACAACGATTCAAGCAGAATCATTTTAATGCATGCATTTGCCGCGCGTACGTAAATTGGATGATTGTTCAGGCCTATAGCAATGATAGCATGGCATCGCTGATAGCTCTCTTGTGAAGGCAGATCGACCGTCGCCACCTTTCCTACTTCTCCATGTTATAAGCGAAGCGAGACTATAAATTGAAGACATGAACCGGCAAATGCTTTTTCACCCTCGAGAAATAGAAGAAAAATCCAAGGCTTGGAGGTGGAATCACCCGCCATGGGATCGGAACTGCTTTTTCAGGTATGTAAGATATTTGAATCTTTATGCATGTTTAATTATGATCAGACCCTTCAACCATTCTTAATATTGCAACTAAAAATAGATCTATTTTTTCAGTAAAATCCCAGAATTTCTTCTTCTTTCAAAGTTTTCGGTTTGACATTACGTCATTAGCATGAATACCGTTAAATACAATAAAGTAAATCAACTAATTAAAAAGGGAGAAAGATGCAGATGATCATATCATCAAATAGTTTAAACCTTTCTCCTATATATACTAAAAGTTGAAACGGAATACTATTTAGTCTAAATGAAAAGGGATAGATAAGATAGAAGATTTATTATAGTAAAGCAGAAACCCAATGAAGCTTTAATGCAAGAGTCCTTTTTTTTTGGCCTTTTTTTTTTTTTTTTATTATTAAAAACAAAAATACTGAAAAATAAAAAATCTAAAGGACAAAATGATGTATTTTAAATAACTTTTTATCTTAACTACTTAAAATATATCACGATGATTGATATAAAATTTGTGTAAACAGTAATATTATTTAATTCATATGTAAAATACCCACAAACTCTAAAATTATTTTTTACCTTTACGTCAAATTAGAACATTATTTTAAACAAAACTATCACCCTGTTATTAATTATTTACACCTACAAACTTTAAAAGGGGACATGAAAACCTCTTAAACTTTGACCGTGTGTCCAATTTTTTTTATTTTTAAGTATGTGTCCAATTTTTAAACCTATTAAACTATGGCCTATTTTCAACATAGTGACGTGTGTTTTTTTTTTTTTTTTTTTTTTTTTTTTTCCCGCCAACTAAAAAAAATGTGGAAAATTCTAAGAACAAAATACCAAAAATATCTTTTTAGTACGAGGAAAGTAAGGGAACGACGTACACTTCACTGCCCAAAGAACTTCTTTTCACTTTCCCTTTTCTTCTTCTTCTTTTTAATAAATCATTGATATTGCCTGCAGATCAGAAGAAGAAAGAATGCGAGAAAGATATAGGAAGAGTGGAAGTGATGTTGGCTGCAGTTGATCGATCAGAAGAAGAAAGATTGTGAGAAAGATGTTGGAAGAGTGGAAGTGATATTGCCTGCAGTTGATCAGAAGAAGAAAGATTGTGAGAAAGATATTGGAAGAGTGGAAATGATGGAGGGGCAAAGTTCAAAGACAAAGAGAGCAGCTTTTAGTGATCGCGGTTACCTTGATGTTGTGCTTTCTTGGTCCCTTGAAGACATCTACGATGAAAACCTTTACAAGAACCAGGTTTAATTGCTTTAATCCAACATTCTCTTTCTTCTTTTCGTTTTAGTTTATTATTGTCTCATTATATTTTATCGCAATTTTTTTGAATAATTTTTAGCATTTACAAAAGAAAAGACTTGTACTTTTTGTTACCATTTCTATACTTAGCCCACTTTGCATGAGCCCGTCTAATTTTATATCAAGACCAAAAGATATAAAGAACAAAAAAAGAGATCGACGTAGCTTGGCCATCCCAAAGCTTCCTTTTTGGCTTTTGCGTGTCATTTTCTTCCCTTTAGTACCATTTGTGGAGAGAAGAATGAAGCTCTCCACGCTCATTTTATTGGCCGACGACGTCAACCACTTAAAAGAATCACTTGTCCGAACACTTGTCCCGACAGGTAGACTTGATAGAAACTCTTTCATAATTGTCGGTCCGAATTGTTGACAGACAATTACACTGAATCTCAATCCTATAGAGAAAGCTACCAAAATTTTGTGTTATATATACTAAATGGTTAATAAAAAAGATATTTTTGTTTAATTTATCTTCTCTTAAGTCATTGGCGCATGTTTCTGTGGATTAAGTCATGCATTTGAACACTTGTTTGATTCTTTATAGGTAGAAAAAATTCCACAGGCGTTTGAAAATGTTGGGCAGTATTTTGGGTCATACGTTTACCCCTTGCTGGAAGAGACTCGTGCACAACTGCAATCAAGTATGGAGATTATATCAAACGCTCCATTTGCTGAAGTAAGAGCATTTGATGAATCTAAGCCGTATGGGAAGAATTTGTATGATGTTAAGATTGATTCTTGGAGAAACAGATTCAGTTCTCCTGGGAAGGAGCCCTACAAAACACTGCCTGGAGATTTATTTGTTTTAGCAGATGCTAAACCTGAGGATGTTTCTGATTTACAGAGAACAGGAAGGCAACGGGCTTTTGTAACGGTCACTAAAATCCAAGAGGATGAAAACGAGGATAATAGCACATCTACTAGTTTTAAAGTCAAGGCGTCGAAAGACATTGGAGATGATGCTGGGATACAGAAATCATTGTTTCTGATTTTCTTGATAAATACAGTCACTAACAAGAGAATATGGAATGCCTTGCACATGTCTGGGAATCTGGAGATTATCAAAACGTTCTGAGTACTAATTCTTTGGTAAATACTAATTCTTTAGCATTTCATTCCGGTTAAATCACTACTTATCCTAGAAGCTTGAAATTGATTTGAAATGGTAAAGTTAATCATTTAATTAACATTTTAGCTCTCCCATTCATGTGGGGCAATAACCATGTGAAATGGAGATGAACCATTTTATAGTCAACATTTAATGTTATTGCATCTAACGATGTAAATAATGTCACATCATTTAAATTTTTTAAATGGCGTGCAAATATATTTATCACATGACATCATTTACACCGATAAAACTACATTAAATTGTTATGTGCTGAACTCATTATTTCCTCTAGTTTTTTAAAGCTGTGTACTGTTGTGGATAGTTTTGTTTGAGTTTATTACATCTCTCTCCCCTCCCCTTACCCCCTTAATTTTGGTTATAAAATGTCATACTCATATATTTTGTATGTAAACAATAACAAGAGAAATTCGTTTTGACTTAATCTGAACTCATATTTGTTTTACTGACATTAATTAATTGTTGGAGACTTAGTTTGACTGTTTTCTTTTTCTGATGTTGTACAATAGATTGAGGAAGATGGTGGTCTCTGTTGTGCACAGAGAGGTGGGAGCTGGGATGAGAAATTTGTGACAAGTGTTACTTCTAAACTGAATGAATCACCAAACCAAGGCAGTTCTGGCATGTCTCCATAAGATACATTGCAACCACAAATCAGCTGTGGAACTTATATGGGGTCCTCCAGGTACAGGGAAAACAAAAACTACCAGTACACTGCTCTTTACCCTTTTAAAAATGGGATGTAGGACTCTTACCTGTGCCCCAACAAATGCTGCAATCACAACAGTGGCCTCTTGCACTTTAAAGCTGGTGAAAGAATCCTTCGAAACTAACAATTGGAGCGGTGCTTTGTTTTACTCATTGGGAGATATTCTCTTATTTGGGAGTAAGGAGCGGCTGCAATTTGGTTTAGACATAGAAGAGATACATTTGGATTATCGGGTCAAAAGGCTTACTGAGTGCTTAGGACCTCTGACTGGTTGGAGGCATTATTTTGCTTCAATGATTGATCTTCTTGAAGATTGTGTTTCTCAATATAAAATCTTCTTGGAGAATGAATCTCTCAAGGAGAGAGAACACAACAACGAAAATGAAATCAAAAAGAAAGGTAGTAGTATTAGCAAGAGGGAGTACAACTCATTTCTGGATTTTTTTGAGGAAAAGATTTGTTTCTACTTCACCATCAGTCAAAAATTGTATTCTTGTCTTTTGTATGCATTTACCAAAAAAAAACGTTCTGGAACAAAATTTCCAAACATGGTCTCTCTTATTGGCTTGCTTGAGTCTTTTGAAACCTTGTTGTTTCAAGATAATGTGGAATCTGAAGTACTGGGGAACTTTTTTTCGCGTTCGGAATTAGCTGCGGATATATCCCAGTCATTCATGGATATGTCATTCCAGTTGTATGAAAGGAGAAGTGAGTGTCTGTCTGTTTTAAGGACTCTTAATGGTTCGTTTAATAAACTTCACCTTCCAGACATTATGAACAAACAGTCAGTATCGGAATATTGTCTTCAAACAGCTTCCTTAATTTTTGCACTGCTTCAAGTTCTTCTAAGCTGCACTCAATGGCAATGAAACCACTGAGCATTCTGGTTATTGATGAAGCTGCACAATTAAAGGAGTGCGAGTCAGCCATACCATTGCAACTTCCGGGTTTAAGGCATGCGATTCTTGTTGGCGATGAGTGCCAATTACCAGCAATGGTTGAAAGCAATGTATGTAAATGCTATTTGGTTACTCTTTTTTTTTTTTTTTGTCCTTTTAGTATTTTTCAATATCTATTATGTTTCTTTTCACAGATTTCTGATGAAGCTGGCTTTGGGAGAAGTTTATTTGAGAGATTGAGCTCATTGGGTCACTCAAAGCATCTTCTCAATATACAGTACCGGATGCATCCATCCATAAGTTTCTTCCCAAATTCAAATTTTTATCACAAACAGATCTTAGATTCTCCAAATGTTAAAAGAAGAGGCCACAAAAAGCACTACCTTTCTGGGCCAATGTTTGGTCCCTATTCTTTTATAAATGTAGTAGGTGGAAGAGAAGAGAAGGATGATGTTGGGCGTAGTAGGAGAAACATGGTTGAGGTTGCTGTTGTTATGAAAATAATGCTGAACTTGTACAAAGGTTACCCTCTTTTGTCTGAATTTAAAAGGTTGCTTTTGTTATAGAGAAGCTAGTGCTTAAACCTTTCATTAACTTCTTTTCCCCCTCTTTTGTCTTTTGCTCTGAATACAGCTTGGGATGGTTCAGAACAAAAACTCAGAGTTGGTGTTGTATCTCCTTATGCTGCCCAAGTAGTTGCAATTCAAAAGAAACTTGGACAGAAGTACGATAACCTTGACGGGTTTGCTGTGAAGGTTAAATCAGTTGATGGGTTCCAAGGTGGGGAAGAGGACATAATAATAATATCAACTGTAAGATCTAATAGTTGTGCATCAATTGGGTTCTTATCAAATCCTCAGAGAACTAATGTTGCTCTTACAAGAGCTAGGTAATACTTATGCTAAACTCTTTTGATAAGTTTGCTTTTGCTTCCATTTTAACAAGTGTGTTGAATAATAATTAGCCCTATAATACATTTAGGCACTGTCTATGGATTTTGGGAAATGAAAGAACGCTGTGTAATAGTGAATCTGTTTGGAAAGCCTTGGTCCGTGATGCTAAGAATCGCCAATGTTTCTATAATGCCGATGAAGATCATGATTTGAAAAAAGCAATATTGGATGTGAAGAATGAGTTTGAACAATTTGACGATTTGCTCAATGGGGATAGCATACTTTTCAGAAGTGCTAGGTGGAAGGTACTTGGTGTTCAATAGTTATTCTCTTCATGCAACATATTTATATTTGTAACTCCTATAAGTGGCAATTTTAATTTTCTTGTTTACATTTTTTTTTGTAGTCTTTTTATTAAAATTTTTGTACTCAATATCAACAGGTTCTTTTCAGTGATAACTTTCTGAAGTCATTTCAAAAACTGAAGTCTGTACAAACAAAGAAATCAGTTATACACTTTCTAGTTAAACTTTCTAGCGGATGGAGACCCAAGAGGAAGTATGTAGATCCCATTTGTGGAGGTTCTTCACAGATTTTAAAGCAATTTGAGGTTGAAGGTCTGTATGTTGTTTGTGCAAATGACATAGTAAAAGATTGGAGTGACATGGTGAAGGAATTTAGGTACTGTCAAGTTTTGAAGATCTGGGACATATTATCTGTAGAGGATATTCCGAAATTAATCAAACGTCTTGATATTATATTTGGAAAATATACAGATGACTTTATTAAACACAGCAAAGAGAGATGTCTGGAGGGGTATGTATGTTCTTTTGCATTCTTGTAGATTTGTATGATAAGTTTTAAAACTTAAATGATGCCTTTTCTGGATCTTTTAAATTTACGAGCATCTCTTCTTTACGTTTGACGTTCTAATTGGCTTAAACTTTTTTTTTTTCTTACATTTTTTTTTACATAGGAATTTGGAAGTTCCGAAGAGTTGGTCATGTTCTTCTGATATTGTCAGGATTAAGAATCTTGATAGCAGTGAAAATGAGATTGATTTAAGTGGTTCCGCTTCTGATGGAAGAAGTTACGTTGAGAATGTAAGGGTGAGTGACAGTCTGATGCTGATGAAATTTTACTCCTTAACATCAGGTGTAGTGGGCCATTTGCTTTCTTATCATGATGGTGGCGAATTGGACCTTCCATTTGAAGTAACTGAACAAGAGTTGGAGATAATCCTTTTTCCTAGAAGTACCTTTATTCTTGGCCGGTCAGGTACTGGGAAAACAACTGTTTTGACTATGAAGTTATTTCAAAAAGAAAAACTACACCATATGGCAAAACACTTATTCTATGGTGTCAAGAGTGATAGACCTGTGCATAGTCAGGAAAAGGAAGCCGAGGAGACTATTTCAGAAAAAGAGCGAGCCGTACTACGCCAGCTTTTCGTGACAGTCAGTCATAAACTGTGTTTTGCTGTGAAACAACACGTTTCTCATTTGAAAAGGTGTGTAGATTAGAGCTTAGGGCAGCACATGAGATATCAGGAGTGTAGATTATTCTTTTCCTATCATTTATTTACATGGGAATGTTTCTGCATATGTTTAGCTTTCAAATCTGTGATATGGGGATAAGAGTTTAGGGTAGGACGTATACATGAAGTAAAATATGTCTTTCTTCTATTGGTAGGAATCTAGCTGGCAAATCCATCTCTACCTAATATTTAGGTTCTGGCTTTTAGTTCCTCATGTGCATTGGTTGTTTTGTTTATTATCATGATAAGCCTTAGTCAACTTTTTTTTTCCTTGCAGCTCTGCCTGTGGTGGTAATTATTCCAAAGGATGCAATTCAATTGATATTGATGATTTTGGTGATGCAACTCAATTCAAGGATGTCCTAGATACTTTTGTTGATGTTCTACCCATGGCATACCCTCTTGTCATTACATTTCATGATTTTCTGATAATGCTTGATGGAACTGTGGGTAATTCATACTTTGAAAGATTCTATGAAGTAAGGAAACATTCTCTTGGTAAAGTTCGTGCTGGATCTGTTGCCTTACAGACATTTATAAGGAATAGAGAAGTTAATTATGAAAGGTTTAGTTCATTATACTGGCCCCATTTCAGTACCCAATTGACAAAGAATCTTGACTCTTCAAGAGTTTTTACAGAGATTATTTCTCATATAAAAGGTGGCCCACAAGCTCTAGAGCCTGGTGATGGTATACTCAGTGGTGAAGTCTATGTTTTACTATCAGACAGCAGAGCGTCCAGTTTAAATAGACAGAAGAGAGAGAATATATATGAAGCCTTTCAAAACTATGAAAAAATGAAGGTTGAAAATGGGGACTTTGATATGGCTGATCTTGTAATTGATCTTCATCGTCGATTGAGAGTTGAAAGATATGAGGGTGATGAAATTGATTTTGTATATGTGGATGAGGTGCAGGATCTGACATTGAGCCAAATTTCACTATTCAAATATATTTGCAAAAATGTAGAAGAAGGTTTTGTTTTCTCTGGTGACACAGCACAGACAATTGCCAGGGGAATTGATTTTAGATTCCAGGATATACGATCTCTGTTCTACAAGAAGTTTCTACTGGAGTCTAAAAGTTGTGGACATGATAAAAGAAAAGAGAAAGGGATAATTTCAGATATTTTCCATTTGAGCCAAAATTTCCGTACTCATGATGGGGTTCTTAAACTGTCACAGAGTGTTATTGAACTTCTTTATCATTTCTTTCCTCATTCTATTGATGTTTGCAGCCTGAGACTAGTCCTATATATGGTGAAGCTCCAATCTTGCTTGGATCAGGGAACAATCAAAACACAATCATTTCTATTTTTGGAAATATTGGAAAAGCTGGAAGGAGTATTGTTGGCTTTGGTGCGGAGCAGGTAATATTGGTACGGGATGATCATGTTCGGAAGGAAATTACCAAATATGTTGGGAAGCAAGCTCTTGTTCTAACTATTGTGGAGTGCAAGGGCCTTGAGTTTCAGGTGGTTATAATGCTCTGCCATGTTTGCCTGATTACCGTATCAAAATATTTCAAAGTGCATATATAGCAATTTTCTTGCAAAAGTTCAAAGTTTGAAGCTTCATGTCTAAACACATTTCTGTAAGAGATCTGTTGCAGTAACAGGAAATGAAAAACTTAATTTTTCTAAAATTTATTTAGATGTTGACAACTATCACTGTATTTGTTCAAATTTTATCTTTGTCAGTAGTTTATTGTCTTATTGTTCTACCCCATTTGTGACTCCTATTTTGCTCTTCATGTAGGATGTATTGTTGTACAACTTTTTTGGCTCTTCACCTCTGAAAAATCAGTGGAGGGTGATATATAAATATATGAACGAGCAAGATTTACTCAACTCAACTTCTATCTCTTTCCCAAGTTTCAATGAGGCTAAGCACAATGTCTTGTGCTCAGAACTGAAGCAACTTTATGTGGCTGTCACTCGTACAAGGCAGAGGTTGTGGATCTGTGAGAATGTAGAGGAGTTCTGCATGCCTATGTTTGACTATTGGAAGAAAAAGTGTCTTGTCCAAGTCAGACAGCTGGATGACTCACTTGCTCAGCAATGCAAGTTGCCAGCAGCCCAGAGGAGTGGAGGTCGCGGGGAATCAAGGTTAGTACTATTTATTATTGAAGCGTAGTTTGCTGCAGTTGTGAATGGAAAATAAGATCATGGTGAAGGAATAGTTTATTTGTATCATAGACTTACAACAGTTTCAAAAAACAATAATGGTGATGTCTAACTCTTTTATCTTTTTTTATGCAGTTGTATCGTGAGTATAACTATGAAATGGCAACACTGTGCTTTGAGAGAGCTGAAGATACTTATTGGGAAGAAGGTCTAAGGCTTCTGGCCTAAGAGCTACTGCTGACCGCATGCGCCATTCGAATCCTAAAGATGCAAACGTGATCCTTAGGGAAGCTGCTGAAATATTTGAAGCATAGGCAAGGCTGATTCTGCTGCCCAATGTTTCTCTGATTTGGGGGAGTATGAAAGAGCAGGTACGCATTCGGTTCTCTGACGTGGGTGAACTAGAACTTACCATCTTTGACGAAAATTTTGGTGTTACGGTTGTGCTATTGCAACTATATCATTTTTATGGAACATAAACAACATCTTTAAAATTCAATCTGTCTCTCAATTGAAAGATAATCCTTTTGTAATGTTGGAAGTTTTAATATAACACAACTGGGAGATGATAAATCTATGTTGGATTTCTTTGTCATGGCTGGATTTTTTGAAAGAAATAAGTTGGGGGAGAGGATCCATTGTCTGGTGCAATGGAAAAGTCCTGAGCTGCCAAGTGCAGGTGCACATTACATTGTGAATGGCCGCTTCACGAGAAAATATTGAAAAAGGTAGGTCCATATCCAAGCTACTCCCCAGATCCCACTTAGATTGAGCCAGCATTGGGTGATGACACTTTTTAGAAATAACTTTGGAGAGGGGCGACCTTATGGTGGGAAATGTATCAAACATTGTTTAGCTTACTATTGATGTTTGATCAAAATAAGTTTTTTCCACTATGTGTTCAAAGAATCCAGCTGGTATAACATGTGCAGGTTTTCTGACTTTACATATTGCAGTGGCCACTAGAACATTATTCAGAACTTAGGTTGCTTGCCACTAGTTATTTCGGTCAGCAGCTCATAGGAACAGACCAAATGACACTGCACTTCAGCTAATGGTGAGCGGTAGTTGGGCCTTAGCTCAAGTGGTAGATTGGGTTTTTCTTCCACTTTAAATGTGTAGTTCTACAGTCTTTTTACTGTTTACTTTGGTCTCTTTTCCATTATTTATTGCAATCTTCTTAGAATCTCTATTATATTTTGTCATTTGACGTTGGGAAGTTTTTTTAATTGATCTCTGAATTTTCCGGGATAAATTGGTCTCTTGATGAGGGCCAGAAAATCACAATGACCTCTATTTTTTATTTCTAGCTAACGTTTTTATGCTCTAGTATTGGTTCCAGTCTGAGATTGGTAGATTTTGACTTTGAACATTTCAACTTATTGTTTCAGGGAGGCTTTATTTGGAAAAATGTGGCGAATCTGAGCTGAAAAGAGCGGGCGAATGCTTTTCTTTAGCCGGATGCTATGAACGTGCAGCTGAAGTTTATGCTAAGGGCTATTTTTTCTCAGACTGTTTGGAAGTTTGCACCAAAGGAAAATTATTTGACAATGGTTTTCAGTACGTTCAGGATTGGAAGCAACATGGAACTACAGATTTTGGTGTGGTTAGAATGGGAAAAGAAATAGGCAAAATTGCACAAGAGTTTCTAGAGAGTTGTGCTCGTCATTATCACAAGCTTAAGGATAGCAGATCCATGATGAAATTCGTTAAAGCTTTTCAATCCATAGATTTGATTCGCAAGTTCTTGAAATCCCATGGCTGTCTTGATGAGCTTATTATGTTGGAAGAAGAATCAGGAAACTTCTTGGTGGCTGCAGACATGGCGAGGCAGATAGGAGATATTCTACGTGAAGCTAATCTCCTGGGGAAGGCTGGGAATTTCAGAGAAGCATCCTTGTTATTTCTTTTCTATGTTCTCTCCAACTCACTTTGGGAGCCTGGAAGCAAAAGCAAAGGCTGGCCGTTAAAGCAATTTCCACATAAGCAGGAGCTTTTAGAAAATGCCAGGACATTTGCAAAGAATGGGTTAGAAAACTTTTTTGAGTTTGTTTGTATTGAGGCTGATATTTTATCAAACGAGCAGAGTAACTTGTCCATGATGGAAAATTATTTGAATACAGCTCAAAGACATAAGAGTGTTGGAGGTGAAATAATATGTGCTCGAAATATTCTAGACGCTCATCTTCATTCAAACATCTCAGAGAATGTATGGAAGATAATTTTGTTTTCGATTGATAAAGCATTCAAAACAGAAGATCGCTACAAATCATATTTCCTTAGAAACACTGGTTTGCTTTTGGAATCTTTGGAAAGATAAGATTGTGAACATTATTGAATACCTCAAGTGTCCTGAAACCCAAGTTGTTAATGAATATGGAGATTTCTGTTTGAATTACTTTGGAGTGCGGAAGCAGTTTCAGAATGACAAAGCCATCTATCTTTTGGTCAACCCTGATGCTGATTGGGTGAGACAATTGGATAATAAATTCCTTCATTGGAACGGGAAGGTGGTTTCTATCAATTTTCACCAGTTTGTTTTGATTGCTCGAAGTTACTGGTGTTCAGAATTACTTTCTGTGGGTATGAAGGTTTTGGGCAGCATTAAAGCCCTTCATAATTTGTCATTAAAGAATTCCCTCTCCATGTTCCGCCAAAGCATGTCTCTTACTCATATCTATGAGGTTGCAAAGTCTCTTTTGGAATCCCAATATCTGGACCTCAAGGTCCATAATAAGGAATTGTGGAAATATGTCGAACTTTCCACTAATATCTTTGACTACATATTTCCTTTGGACTGGCAGAATTCATTGGCAGAGAACATGTTTTCTTTGAGAGGAACTGAGGTTATGAAGAATTTACTAAAACAGGTCATACGTAAAAACATCAGCTCAAAGGGTAGGCTGACTTACGGGCAAATTGGAAGAGTTGTAATGGTAATTCTTGGATTGGGTAAGCTTGACAATGATTTATGTAAGGAGATTTTGGATAGATTTGATGTGAATTACGGGAATGTGCCCTGGAAGACCTTCATTCAAACTCTCTTTGTGAATATGGGATCAAAATTTCCACAGCATACCGTGCCTGACAATAGCAGTGAATCTCCACAAGTGGTATCCCTTCTGCTGACTCTCAATGAAGCTTTGGTAAATACTAACATGGCAGACTGGAAGAAAGAAAAGGACTATATGTTGCCTGGTTGTTTTTTGTATCTTGTTGAGCGCCTACTGATCTTGGCATCATACTTCCAGGGTTACTTTATCACTTCGAAGTCTTCTTTTGCTGAATGGATTATCTACCAAGAGGGAGATATCAGCCCAGATTCCACTTCTGTGGCTGAAATGCAACCATTGCTTAAAAGAATCTACGACTTTGTTGTCAATGAAGTTGTTATGCCGCTGATTTATAATAAGAAGGATACAATGGAATGGATCAAAAAGTCTGGTATATATGCGAAAGACTACTATCCACAGCTGGTGTTGAGATTGGTTGCCATAATATGTTTGGTTCATCTGAACTGTGGGAATTTTTCAGATTTACTTTTTGATTTGCTTCAAAGGAGCTATATTACTGAGCAACTTCCATGGGACTTTTATGATGTCCTTAGGAGAAGATTGAAACATTTCAACAATGTAAATGCGATTGCTGAAGCATTTAAAAAAATTAACAATCCTCTTGTAATTGTGAGTTTGGGAAAAAATTGTTCACAATTTCTATGTTCAGATGCCATTTTTGTGGACATGACAGTAAAACAGTGCAGGGAGGACATTTTAAGAGTCTTGTTTCCAAAGACAGCCAAAGAATTGCAAGGTATAACATGTGCAGATTTTCTGACTTTACATATTGCAGTGGCCACTAGAACATTATTCAGAACTTAGGTTGCTTGCCACTAGTTATTTCGGTCAGCAGCTCATAGGAACAGACCAAATGACACTGCACTTCAGCTAATGGTGAGCGGTAGTTGGGCCTTAGCTCAAGTGGTAGATTGGGTTTTTCTTCCACTTTAAATGTGTAGTTCTACAGTCTTTTTACTGTTTCCTTTGGTCTCTTTTCCATTATTTATTGCAATCTTCTTAGAATCTCTATAATATTTTGTATCTGAAAATTTGCCATTTGATGTTGGGAAGTTTTTTAATTTATCTCTTAATTTATAGGGATAAATTGGTCTCTTGTTGAGGGCCAAAAAATCACAATGACTTCTATTTTTTATTTGTAGCTAACATTTTTATGCTCTAGTATTGGTTCCAGTCTGAGATTGGTAGATTTTGACTTCGAACATTTCAACTTACTGTTTCAGGAAGGCTTTATTTGGAAAAATGTGGCGAGTCTGAGCTGAAAAGAGCGGGCGAATGCTTTTCTTTAGCCGGATGCTATGAACTTGCAGCTGATGTTTATGCTAAGGGCTATTTTTTCTCAGACTGTTTGGAAGTTTGCACCAAAGGAAAATTATTTGACATTGGTTTTCAGTACATTCACGATTGGAAACAACATGGAACTACAGATTTTGGTGTGGTTAGAATGGGAAAAGAAATAGGCAAAATTGCACAAGAGTTTCTAGAGAGTTGTGCTCTTCATTATCACAACCTTAAGGATAGCAGATCCATGATGAAATTTGTTAAAGCTTTTCAATCCATAGATTTGATTCGCAAGTTCTTGAAATCCAATGGCTGTCTTGATGAGCTTATTATGTTGGAAGAAGAATCAGGAAACTTCTTGGTGGCTGCAGACATGGCGAGGCAAATTGGAGATATTCTACATGAAGCGAATCTCCTGGGGAAGGCTGGGAATTTCAAAGAAGCATCCTTGTTATTTCTTTTCTATGTTCTCTCCAACTCACTTTGGGAACCTGGAAGCAAAGGCTGGCCGTTAAAGCAGTTTATAAAGAAGCAGAAGCTTTTAGAAAAAGCCAGGACATTTGCAAAGAATGGGTCTGAAAACTTTTTTGCGTTTGTTTGTACTGAGGCTGATATTTTATCAAATGAGCAGAGTAACTTGTCCATGATGGAAAATTATTTGAATGCAGCTCAGAGACATAAGAGTGTTAGAGGTGAAATAATATGTGCTCGAAAAATTCTTGATGCTCATCTTTATTCAAACTCCTCAGAGAATGTATGGGAAGATAATTTTGTTTTCGATCTGATAAAGCATTCAAAACAGAAGATCGCTACAAATCAAATTTCTTTAGAAACATTGGTTTGCTTTTGGAATATTTGGAAAGATAAGATTGTGAACATTATTGAATACCTCAAACGTCCTGAAACCCAAGTTGCTAAGGAATATGGTGATTTCTGCTTGAATTACTTTGGAGTGCGGAAGCAGCTTCAGAATGACAAAGCCATCTATCTTTTGCTCAACCCTGATGCTGATTGGGTGAGACAATTGGAGAATAAATTCATTCTTCGGAAAGGGAAGGTGGTTTCTATCAATTTTCACCAGTTTGTTTCGATTGCTCAAAGTTATTGGTGTTCAGAATTACTTTCTGTGGGTATGAAGGTTTTGGGCAGCGTTAAAGCCCTTTATGATTTGTCATTAAAGAATTCCCTCTTCATGTTCCGCCAAAGCATATCTCTTACTCATATCTATGAGGTAGCAAAGTCTCTTTTGGAATCCCAATATCTGGACCCCAAGGTCCATGATAACAAGGAATTGAGGAAATATGTCAAACTTTCCACTAATATCTTTGACTACATATTTCCTTTGGACTGGCGGAATTCATTGGCAGAGAACATGTTTTCTTTGAGAGGAACTGAGGTTATGAAGAATTTACTAAAACAGGTCATACGTAAAAACATCAGCTCAAAGGGTAGGCTGACTTATGGGCAAATTGGAAGAGTTGTAATGGTAATTCTTGGATTGGGTAAGCTTGACAATGATTTATGTAAGGAGATTTTGGATAGGTTTGATGTGAATAACGGGAATGTGCCCTGGAAGACCTTCATTCAAACTCTCTTTGTGAATATGGGATCAAAATTTCCACATCATACCATGCCTGACAATAGTAGTGAATCTCTTATTCTGACTCTCAATGAAGCTTTGGTAAATACTTTCGAGGCAAACTGGAAGAAAGAAAAGGACTATATGTCACCTGGTTGTTTTTTGTATCTTGTTGAGCGCCTACTGATCTTGGCATCATACTCCCAGGGTTACTTTATCACTTCAAAGTCTTCTTTTGCTGAATGGTTTATCTACCAAGAGGGAGATACCAGCCCAGATTCCACTTCTATGGCTGAAATGCAACCATTGCTTAAAAGAATCTACGACTTTGTTGTCAAGGAAGTTGTTATGCCGCTTATTTATAATAAGAAGGATACAATGGAATGGATCAAAAAGTCTGGTATATATGCGAAAGACTACTATCCACAGCTGGTGTTGAGATTGGTTGCCATAATATGTTTGGTTCATCTGAACTGTGGGAATTTTTCAGATTTACTTTCTAATTTGCTTCGAAGCAGCTATATTACTGAGCAACTTCCACGGGACTTTTATGTTGTCCTCAGGAGAAGATCGAAACATTTCCACAAAGTAAATGTGATTGCTGAAGCATTTAAAAAAATTAACAATCCTCTTGTAATTGTGAGTTTGGGAAAAAATTGTTCACAATTTCTATGTCCAGATGCCATTTTTGTGGACATGACGGTAAAACAGTGCAGGGAGGACATTTTAAGAGTCTTGTTTCCAAAGACAGCCAAAGAATTGCAAGGTCAAACTGGAATTATTAAAGTGGAAACTACTAATTCTTGCAGTGAAGTTCTTTCATCTGGCGGTTATGATCAGGAGGGCTGTGAACTTGCATTTTCAAACTCTGTTTTGAACAACATGAATGGAAGCAAGCTGCCAATGGACTGTAGTTACTTTTGGGAAATGTTTGAAGCATTAAAGTCATTGGAGAATGGTAGAGATCCAAAGAGCTTTTTGGCCAATGCTCAAGTAATCAAGGTAATGCAAAATTGCTACACATTATTTTCAACTTGAGTGGAAAGCATATGCACATGAGGTCCATACTGAATTTTCTTCTTTTTATAAATATCAGGTGGATGTTGACAAAAGTATTCTCCTTCTAAATTATGTTGTGAACGAAAGCCGTCAGAACACTATTTACCATGATGATGAAAACCTATTGCAGGAAGTAGCCTGCATGCTTGATGAACTGAAGCAACTTTCTGCTGCATTGGGTGTGAGGTAAGTATAATGGAGGTTGATATGCCTTGCCTTCTGAGGCTATTTCCCAAGGTTTTTTTTTTTTTTTTTTTTTTTTTTTTTTCTGTTTTCTTTTATGGTAATATCTTAAAATGCCTTTAATTTCTCATGGATCTGAAGCTAAATCGAACTTACACGATTGGGTCATCACAACACTTACTGATGGTATATATAATGAGTATGATTTTATCTAGCTGACATGCTATTTCACTTTCTCAGTGAACCGGAGCTTGGGAAGAATATGTCAACAATTGGAGATCTTTCCAAGAGATTGCTGTCAAGAATGCCAAATGTGGAACCTATCTTGAGTCAGCAATTCTTGCAACACGGCACAAACATTCTAGTTGAGACATCAGAAACTAGAAGCACATCTGTTGACCAGGATGATGAGGACAATGGTAGCAAGGGCAAGACAAATAGTAGTTCTGATAAGGGTAAGTCAAAGGCTTTAGAAGCCAACAGTGAAGACAGTCAGAAAACAGAAAACAAGGGGAAGGGGAACAAGTCCAAGAAAAAGAACAATCGTAAAGGAGGCAAGAAGAGATAAATGGCTGCACATGAGGTGGAAGCTACTATGCCATCATATGTTTCAGAAATGTTCTTCATATGCACTGTGCACTATATAGGATTTTAGATTATTGTAATTGGCAATGCCATTTCCCTATCTTTTTGTGCAGTAAATATGTTGTGGGTTAGACGTTCTTTCTCAAATTTTAATCCCCCAACTAAGTAAAATCATGATTAAAAAGAGTATAATCTAGCTCGGCTCGGCAAGTGTAAAATCATGTCCAGGCTCGAGCAGTCGAGCTCGAGCTCACTTTTTTGACGAGCCGAGTGTCTTATCGGGCACTCGGCTCGTGAGAAAATATCAGTCACACACCACGTGCCATCATGAGTCAAAAGAGGGATACATGAAGAAGAAAGAGATTTTTCTATGGAAACCAAGATCTGCAAAGCGCAAGAAGCTTTTTCTCATTGTTGAAACTGAAGCAGAAAATAGCATCGCACCATACTCTCTTCCTTTTACCCATCAAATCCATCGCACAAATGTTATGGGTTCATTAGTCCTAACCGGATATGGCCAGGGAGTAACCGGATGGACTACAGAGCATGAGATATGAGTCAGCGGGTGACTCATTGGGAGGATGATTCTCGAACGTTCTAGAAGTTATTTGTCATTTTCCTTTTTATCCTAGATTCCATTTTCTTGTTATTGCTAGCCGTTAGAGGAGAGAGAATGAGCGTCACTCTGTTGGAATTATTCCAACAGAAAGACTTATATATAGAATGATCGAATAGGAAGAATGCAAGAATTGAGATATTGAATTGTAAACTTACCTTGAGAGTTTAGGGCCTCTCCAAAGAGCTCTATTATCTTTTAGTAAATTTCAGCTACATTTCCTTCCGTCTGCTTGTTTATCTTGTCTGCAAATCACCTCTTCTTACAGAAAACCCACCACAATTGGTATCAGAGCCAAGGTCCCTTACCCATCATTTCCCTAAATTTTTTTTTTTTTCCCTCTTCTCCATGGCTGAAGGTACCCGTTTCTTCCAGCTCTCTGAGTCAGTGAAGGAATGCCAGGAAGCTATCCTCCAAACCCAGAATACCACTACCACCTTCCAACAACAACAAGCCACCCACAACACAGCCTTTCAGCAGCAACAGCTCGCCTTCCAGCAAGAACTTGCTGGTATTTCTGAGATGCTCCGTACCTTGGTTACTGCCCCCCCTCGCCCACTTCCAGACCGTCCTTTTTTACCCGACCCACCTCCACATCATATCCCTGTTATACCTGACCACATTCGCCAACATGGGTTCGAGGCTCCCATGGACCACCGCTTGGATCGTGAGGAACGTCGGTTCGCTGACAATGTTGGTTGGAATCAGCCGGAGGACCATCGTGCTCGTTTTGACGATATGCACCAGGAGCATCACCAGGGTGACCGCCTTTTCCACCCCCGGCCCTTACGGCTTGATTTTCCGCGGTTTGATGGTGAAAATCCAGCTGGGTGGACATACAAAGTTAATCAATTTTTTGATTACTACCAAACTCCCCTATACCAACGAATTCGTATGGCTTCTTTTCACATGGAAGGGGAGGCTCTTGTTTGGTTCCAGGATGCTGAAGAGTCCGGTCAATTCCCAACTTGGGACGCCTTTGTCCAAGCCCTCCTCGTTCGTTTTGGACCAGCATATGATGATCCTATGGAGGCGTTGATGAGGTTGCGCCAGTCTGCTTCGGTTGCCGAGTATACTACTCAGTTCGAAGCTCTGTCTAACCGGTTGCGCGGGGTTTCCGACAAAAACCGGCTCAGTTGTTTTCTTAGTGGCCTGAAAGATGAGATACGTCTCCCAGTGCGGATGTTGAATCCCACTAGTCTGGTGGCAGCCTTCGGCCTTGCAAAACTACAGGAGGAGTACATTCAAAGTTCCAAACGCCCACTGCGTACTTCTTCTTTTCCTTATCCTCGTCAGCAGCATTGGTCATCCCCAGCTCCTCAACTCCCTGCTTCCTCCTCTCAACTAGCTCTGCCAACCAAAAACTCAGCTGGCTTGCCTATTCAAAAAATTTCGGCTGCCCAAATGAAGGATCGACGGGAGAAAGGTCTTTGCTACTATTGTGATGATCGTTGGGTTCAGGGCCACAGGTGCAAGTCTCCCCGTCTCTATCTCTTGTCTGGTTTAGCTATACCATCTGATGATACGGGGGATGATGTTTACTATGATTCCTCTGATGCTGTTGAGCCTGTACCTGAATTTGATGTGGTGGAGTGCAAAGACCCGGAGATATCTCTTAACGCCATTTCTGGCTCCCTTGGTGCAAAGTCTATGAGGTTGTTGGGCTCTCTGCAGAATCATCATGTCAGTATTCTGGTCGATTCTGGCAGCACCCATAACTTCCTCGATCCGGTTTTCCTCCACAAAGTCCAGCTCCAGATTACAGCTACTCCCTTGTTACGTGTCAAAATAGCCAATGGTACTACTGTCCAGAGTATGGGAAAGGTAACTTCTGTCACCTTTAAAGTTCAGGGTTATTCTTTTTCCACTAACTTTTACCTTATTGCTCTGGGGGGTGTGACATGGTTCTCGGGGTTGACTGGTTGAGCACTTTGGGCCCAATTCTTTGGGATTTCTCTTTGATGACCATGCAGTTTACATTCTTAGGAATCCACACCCAACTAAATGGCCTCACACCTAAAGGGTTCTTTCTCGAAGACGGCCCCTCCTTCCTTAAACCTTCTCCCTCAGCCAACAAAGGGTTTTTTCTCAAACTGGTAACCTTGGATACCCCTACCACCGACACCCCTCTCCCTACTGCCATCAAGTCCCTTCTTCACACCTTTGCCCCTGTTTTTGCCGAACCTACTGGCCTTCCTCCTTTTCGTGGTCTTGATCATCAAATCAACCTCAAACACTCCCAACCTATCAGTGTCCGTCCATACAGATATCCCTACTTCCAGAAAGCTGAAATTGAAAAACTCATCCAAGACCTCTTACATTCAGGCGTGATTCGTCCAAGTCAAAGCCCTTTTTCAGCCCCTGTTCTCTTGGTCCGGAAGGCCGATGGCAGCTGGAGATTATGTGTTGATTATCGCGCTCTTAACCAAGAGACGATTAAAGACAAGTACCCCATACCAATCATCGATGAGCTGCTGGATGAGCTTCACGGTGCTATCATTTTTTCCAAACTGGATCTTCGTTCGGGCTACCACCAGATTCGGATGCGACCAGAGGACATTCCTAAGACGGCTTTCCGCACTCATGAAGGTCATTACGAATTCCTCGTAATGCCCTTTGGGCTTACAAATGCCCCGTCTACATTTCAGGCCCTCATGAACGATGTTTTCAGGCCATTTCTCCGTCGCTTTGTATTGGTATTTTTCGACGATATCCTTATTTATAGCAAGACATTTGCTGATCATTTGTTGCACTTACAGTCTGTTTTGGAAGTGTTGGAGCACCATCGACTGTTTGCAAAGCTCTCAAAATGTCGTTTTGCCGTGGACGAAGTCGATTACTTGGGCCATCTGATTTCCCAGCAGGGGGTCCGTGCTGATCCCTCCAAATTAGAAGCCATGGCTACGTGGCCTCTTCCCCACAATGTCAAGTCGTTACGGGGGTTTCTCGGCCTTACAGGGTATTACCGGAAGTTCATCCGGAATTATGGCAGTTTGGCAGCACCCTTAACGTCCCTTTTGAAGAAGAACGCTTTTCATTGGACGCCGTCGGCTACAACGGCTTTTCAGTCCCTCAAACAGGCTATGCTTCTTCCTCCAGTGCTTCGTCTCCCTGATTTCAATCAGCCGTTTGTCATTGAATGCGACGCCAGCGGTTCAGGCCTTGGTGCTGTTTTGATGCAGGACCGCCAGCCCATTGCCTTCCTTAGCAAAGCCTTAAAAGGCCGTGCCCTGCTCCTATCAACTTATGAGAAGGAGCTTCTCTCTTTGGTCACGGCAGTGCAGCATTGGCGTCCTTACTTGTTGGGGCATACCTTCAAAGTTAAGACGGACCATCAGGCCTTAAAATTTCTTCTTGAGCAAAAAATGGGGACTCCTTCTCAACAACGCTGGTTGTCAAAGTTACTTGGGTACGATTTTATAATTGAATACAAGCCGGGTTGTGAAAACCGTGTGGCTGATGCCTTGTCTAGGCTGAATGAACCGAAGGTCCTGCATGAGGAGGCTTCCATTTCCCTAATCTCCTTTCCTACTCCGGATTGGATCACCGACTTAAAGTCCTCCTACTTGACTGACCCTTATACAACTACCATTCTTCATTCCCTTCAGCATGGTGATTCTTCTCCTAAGGGATTTACCCTCCAGCAAGGGTTGATTATTCGTAAGGGTCGCTTATGGCTTGTTAAACATTCGCCATTCCAGCATCAAGTTTTGGAGTTTATTCACTCCAACCCCACTGCTGGCCATTCAGGGTACCACAATACAGTCCACAGGGCCAAGGCCAATTTCTATTGGCCGGGTATGCGTAAGGATATTAAGCTATTTGTTCGCGAGTGCCCTGTTTGTCAAGCTAACAAGAATGAATCAGTAGCTTCTCCTGGCCTCTTGCAGCCCTTACCAATCCCTAACCGAGTTTGGTCTGCTATCTCAATGGATTTCATTGAGGGCCTTCCGGTTTCCAAAGGATTCTCAGTAATTTTCGTGGTCGTGGATCGCCTTACGAAGTACGGTCACTTCGTGCCTTTAGCTCACCCATACACTGCTTCGGTGGTTGCTCAGGTGTTCATGGCTAACATCCTGAAATTACACGGGTTGCCATCCACAATTGTTTCTGATCGGGATCCTGTCTTCACCAGCTCTTTTTGGAAGGAGCTCTTCCATCTCCAAGGCATTTCCCTTGCCTTTAGCTCGGCATATCACCCACAGTCGGATGGGCAGACTGAAGCCCTCAACAAATGCCTTGAGACATACTTGCGTTGCTATGCTAGTGCTAAACCTAAGACATGGAGTGATTGGTTGCCGTTGGCAGAATGGTGGTACAATACCAACCACCACTCTGCTACAGGTTTTACTCCGTTTGAAGCCCTTTATGGCTATCCTCCACCAACCCTCTTATCTTATGTCCCAGGCACTGCGGCTAATCTTGCTGTTGATTCACAGTTAAGGGATCGCTCCACCACCATTTCCCTTCTCAAGGAGCATCTACAATTGGCTCAAAATCGTATGAAGACACAGGCGGATAGACATCGCACGGAGCGTGTTTTTGCGGAAGGGGATTGGGTTTACCTCAGATTGCAGCCATATCGCCAAAACTCTCTAGCTTTACGCAAGAATTTAAAGCTCTCCCCCCGTTTTTATGGTCCCTTTCAGATTATCTCCCGCATTGGCTCTGTTGCCTATAAGCTTGCCCTTCCAGCTGAAGCCAGAATCCATCCTGTCTTCCATGTTTCTTGTTTGAAAAAGAAATTAGGGCAATCATCATCTCCTATTTCCACATTACCACCAGTAGATGCTGCGGGAGAACTATGCCCAGAACCAGATCATATTGTCGACCGTCGCTTAATCAAAAAACATGGTCGTGCTGTGACAGAGGTCTTGATCCGATGGAAAGGAGCTACTTCGGAGAATGACTCATGGGAGTTGCTGTGGACCTTACAATCTCAGTTTCCGCACCTTGTGGGCAAGGTGCTTTAATGGGGGAGGCCCTGTTATGGGTTCATTAGTCCTAACCGGATATGGCCAGGGAGTAACCGGATGGACTACAGAGCATGAGATATGAGTCAGCGGGTGACTCATTGGGAGGATGATTCTCGAACGTTCTAGAAGTTATTTGTCATTTTCCTTTTTATCCTAGATTCCATTTTCTTGTTATTGCTAGCCGTTAGAGGAGAGAGAATGAGCGTCACTCTGTTGGAATTATTCCAACAGAAAGACTTATATATAGAATGATCGAATAGGAAGAATGCAAGAATTGAGATATTGAATTGTAAACTTACCTTGAGAGTTTAGGGCCTCTCCAAAGAGCTCTATTATCTTTTAGTAAATTTCAGCTACATTTCCTTCCGTCTGCTTGTTTATCTTGTCTGCAAATCACCTCTTCTTACAGAAAACCCACCACAACAAACCAGTCAATCTCTTATCCAAGCGATGGAGATCTCTTTGGTCCTCCTTCCCTGATCTTGACTTCACCACCATTAACCTAGCTATATGGCAGATTGGCATGCATTTCTTCAGAAGACTCGTATAGGTGGGCTGGTACGGGAATGGGCTTCATAACCCAGCTGGCTTGATTTAGAAGAAGAGGACCTTCACAACTCGGAAGGTGTAAAAGAGGAAGAAAGAAACAAAGAAGCAGAACAAAATAGAAAGGAGGAGGAGGAAAGATCAGAAGAAGAAAGAAACGTGCGTGAAGTGGATTGAAGACAGCTGGCTTGATTTTGAGGAGTCTAGAGACTTAAGGAAACGCACCGTTTAAGTGCATAAAACGCACAATTTTCAGATTGTGATTATTTTACCGAGACTGGCAGCAGGCCTGATGGATGCAAGTCACTGTCATTGAGAACCGGAGTCTGGAGTTGTTCACCTTCACGCGCGCCATGCTTCAAGTTCACGCAATCACTCGACACGCGATTTTATTTAGCAAAAAAATCTCTTCTGCTTCATTTACACGTAGGTCTTGGTAATGGGTTTGTATGATCAGATCCAGCCGCATGATACACCAATCCTGGGCGTCGATTCTAATGTATACGGTGCGTGCGAAACACTGAATAATTTCCAGTGTCATTTATTTTTTTTTTAAAAAAAAATTACAGTGAATTTGGCAAAAAATAGAGAATTTATACATGGCGGAGAATTTGAAAAATAAGTTTCATGCGAAGCTATAACTATCACTACAAAAAAAAAAAAAAAAAAAAAATTTAGTGTCATTTGAGTTAGCGGCACTTGTACAAAATGACACTAAATAGCGTCATTTAGTATTCAAACTCCACTAATTGTAATTTAATGTTGTTTGAATAGTGAATGACATTAAAAATTTGAATTTAGTGTCGTTTAGTAAGTAAATGACACTAAAACTCTAGTGAAATTTACTGTTCAAATGACACTAAATTTTATTAATGTTTAGACCCAAATGACATTAATAAGGAATTTAGTGACCTTTGGAAATTTTCATCTTACAACTTTTGTCTTGCAACTAGCTCTGCTCCTCCACACCGGTAAGTTACTTATGGTGCGTTTGGGTATCGAATATTTCGAATATGAATAATATTCTGAATCTGATCACGGATTTCAAGGCAATGAAAATGTGTTTGGATGTTGAATATAATTCAGATTCTTTTCGAATATGTGTTTGGGTGTTGAATTTGGAAGATTGAAAAAAAGTGTTTTATAATGGTAGAAAGTGGTTGGAAATGATTGGATTGTATGAAAAGTTGTGTATAATGATTGGTGTTATGAAAATAAGTGTTAATTTTTAGAAATTGAAAAAAAAAATGTTTTTAATAGTAGGAAATGATTGAAAATGATTGGTTTGTATGAAAAATTGCGCATAATGATTGGTATGGTAAAAAATAATAAAACTAATAATAAATAAAAATAACAAAAAAATTAAAAATTAAAAATGAAAAACTAAAAAAAGTAAAATTATATTTTTATTTTCATTTTTATTCTTATTCTTATTCTTTTTTTTTTTTTTTTAAAAAAAAAAAGAGAGAAAAAAAAAGGGAAGAAATTATAGGTGGCAGCCATCCCTTTGGGAGGGGGTGGCCTACGAGCCATCCCCATTTTCCTATTTTTCTTTGAAATATATATATATATATATATATATATATATATATATATATATATATATATATATATATATATATATATATTTATATTTATATTTATTTGCTTTTGGATTTTAGTTATTTTTTTTCAACTTTTTTTTTAAAAAAAAAAAAATCCATAATGACACGTGGAATGAGTAATATGAACATATCTCGCCCAATGTGGCATTTTTTCAAAGGTTTTGATAGTTTGAGCCTTTGAGAGACCGGAGTCGGAGTGTTAGTAATTTGTGGGGCTAGACACAATACGGGTGGTAATTTGGGGGCCTAAACTGTAATTTTCCTTTAATCTTGATAATGATTGAAATATTCATTGTATACTAATTAAAAATTGAGTATTACATTTTCTGGAATAATGATTTTAATTTATTTTGATTTATTAAATCTAAGAAAAACACGTTTTTTTGTTTTAATTTTATGATTAATTTTAGTTAATTTTATTTAGTAACAAATATTTTTTCGAGTTTAATATCAATTATTTCCTTCTCATTTCTCGTGAAAAATGCCTATTTCATTCTCGTTAAAATTAAATTACTTATCTGCTTTAATTCAAAATTATAAACCGTAATTATCGACATATTCATTTACCACAAATTAATTTGAGCAAGATATATCTGACATAAAATAAAGAAACTAAAAGCAAACAAAAAATCTATGGAAAGGAAAAAGAAACAGATAGGTACATTATGAAGAAAGGTTGGCATTCAGTCAAATGCATAGCTCCATTACTGTTCATGAGCGGTACTGAAAATAAAAAAGGTTCAAGTAGCGATCTCTAGGAATATCCGACATATATTATACAATAAACTGATACCAGTAAAAGCAAAATATATGATATGATAAACCACCCGCATTACAAACCAAACCACTTCAGGCAAAGATGAGAACCAACAAAAAAAATAACTCTAACAAACAAAGGACGCAAATCCATGTAATACCACAACATCGCATAATGCCCCCGACAATCCACGGCATGCCCGATGTGTTGCCCTGCGCATGTATGTGCACAGCGGGGTCCTC
>JAJPGS010000719.1:0-61641 GCA_028654335.1 Alnus rubra | reverse complement strand
TATTTAACCCATATATATTTAACTCATATATATGCATATGTATATATACATATATACTTCAACATTTAACTAATCCAATAATACACTAAAACACTTAGTGTACATGGATAGGTGAATTAGGTACTAAGTTGTCTTGTTATCATTATTAACTATTAAGTCTTATAGTTAGTTTATCCATTTAAGCTAACTATGTATATTCGATCCCTATATATATACTTTTGACGTAAGATTATATTAGACCTCACAACTCTATGTTCTTTAACCTTGACCACTACATTAATACTTTACTAGTTTCTAACCTTCCAAGTAGTTTAGATTATAAGACCCAGACACACTAGTGATCATTATCTTATTTCTCATTCTTACTTAGTACAAGATGGGGACTTAATCAATAATTAGCAACTCATCCTCCTCTAAACATCCAAATGGATTATAATAAAGAATCTAACTTTAATCATTCCACTTTATCTAACCTATACCCAAAATCCTCATATATGATCTTTGATCAATCCAAGCTTCAAAGCATACTTACAACACTGAAATAACTCATAGTAGAGAACCTACTAAATTCAATAAATCCTTTGCACTCTCTTTTGCATAGTACCATCAACCATAACAATCAACACAATTAAGCCACTTAGCATTTCAAACTACAAGTTCACAACAAACCCCAAATCAGCCTATCCAAAATTACTTCGAAACAGCCCTACGATGCACTCTTAAGCCCATCAAAAACTACATTAATCAGCCATCAAATCCATAAAACTAACTCCAAAATCACATACACTTACGTCTAACTAAAACAGTACATAGTCGACCAAAGAACCACAAAACAGGGCATCACTAACACATAATCAAATCAATTTCAAAATCATTTCTACCCAATATCAATACACTTATCACTACTGACTGAATCCATAGAACAAACCAACATCCAATTTCAAAGCTTAACAGCAGTAACCAGAAATCACCACCTCACAGTCCTCCAAATCAAGAACATCAATTATAATTATATTAACCAAAACTCAAATCCACAACACTCAATTCAATACCCATAGCCACTGCCGACACACAATCATAGAGAACCCCAAAATTATCAAACCCTAATTCAACAATCCACAATTAATCCACAAAATTATAGGATTTATATACCTTGGGGATTTTACTCAAGAATCCACCAGAAATTGTCATTGTTTCCGTCGGAGAAGTCGCTGGAAAACACACATGGAGAACCGGGTCTCTTCTCGGTTTAGCGGGTCATGGGTTCGGGTTGCTAGGGTTCTCTCTTCCGGGTCTCATGGATCGGTGGTTGCATTGGGTCTACGGGTCGCTGGCTCACCGGAGATCGCGTCGCCGGCGTTCTTTGGTCTCGTCGGCATCACCCACCGGAGGATCGGGCTCCATCTCCCTCAACTCTCCCGATCTCACTCTCAATCTCTCCCTCTGAAACTCTCTCTTCGATCTCTCTTCTCTCTGATCTCTCTCAATCTCTCATCTCTGTGTTCGGGTAGAACAGAGAAGAAGGAAGAAGAATAGAAGAGAAAGAAGAAAGAAGAAGAAGAAAGGAAGAAGAATTGGGGGGGGGGGGGGGAGGGGGGCTGCTGCTAGATTGAGGGAAGAAATATCTCCCCATTAATCCATAGCCACACACGTGGCTATGGATAAGGCCAAGCTTTGGTATTATTTAACACTAGCCCCTATCCTTTCTAAATTGCACTATTACCCCATCTTATTTTATTCATTTCTCAAATAATTATTACTCAATCTCATTTAGCTAAATATCATTACAACTTAACCCTACAATTAATTACTCACTACATTAGGACCCATTAGTAGTATTTTATTATTTTATCTTAAACTCATTTTATTTTAGATAACATAAATATTATCACTTAAAACCTAATTATTAATCTTATCTTATTTAAAAATATAAATCATTAAATGCTAAATACCTAATTATTTTCTTGGTCTTTACATTAACAAAAGATAGGGTTTATGTTCATACCTTGATTAATGAAGGAATCCGAAGTTTCAGTCCACAAATGTTCAATTTGAAGCTTTATTCAAGCTTAGCACTCTCAAAAAAGTAGAAGCCCTAAAGAAATTTGATGAATCAAGCATCACATCTCGACATTTAGCTTAACTTATGAAAACCTTGAGTTTTGCGATTTTCCTTGAATGGATCAGTGAAATGGAGTTCTACCATTGAGAATTGAATTCCCAGGGTTCGATTTGGCTTTAGAAGCCTCCTTGAACAAACACCCAAGGTTTGAGCTCAAAATACATGCCAACCTTTGAGAGAAATCGTGAAGGGAGAGAGGGATATGAAAAAGAGCCAAAAATTGTGTTTTTAACCCAATTTTTTGCTTTAAAAACCTCGTGGATTTGAATGGGTTAATTCCATTTTCAAACATGCCTTTCAAAACACGTACATGGACTAGATGAAAGGTTTGGTTCAAACCTCGGCAGCGAATGGAACATTCTGCCCATGCTTGTTTGAAACACCATTCATACTCCCTATCGAATGACCCTTCTAGCCTTCTCCATTTGCTACCCCGTTCGGATGCCCCAGCAAATGGAACGTTCTGTATAACCTCTGGAATGTTCCGTTCATTCAAACGGATAAACTCTTGTTCGAATGATAACTTTGGTATTAGGCAATTTTCCCAAATTTCAAGGTTCTTCGCACTTTCAAAGTGTTTTAACTTAACTACTAGATTATTAAGCACCCTAGTTATTTCTTGGGTGTTACAAAAATAACCACATGCCATAGGACAATGATGCAACATGACAACCCATCCTCTCCATGTATAATAACTGATAAGCGTCGAATGTTGCACATTCAAACCCCTTAACTTGCATATGTTAATTCCTTAACATTGTTATTTGTTTGATTTTGTGTTGTTTTATTGTTTTCAAGTTTTAAATAAAGATGCAATTAATTCCATTGATTTTGGGCTTAAAGCACACTTTGAAAAGACCTAGAAGATATTGGTGAGCTTAACCAATCAAAATAGAAGACTTATATGATGTGGTTAAGTTTAATCAAATCAAAGGAAGGATTAAATCAGAATTTCTCCACTAAGAGTCAAAATCGGATTGGATTCAAATTTAGATTTTGCACATGTCTCAGTGTTTTGATCATAACTCTTGGCTCAAATACCGGATTGCAATGAAATTGGTGACGTTCAAAATCTAATACAAAATGCAACAAGTATGTCAGAAATAGCTTTTCTATAATTCGGATGTTTATAATGTCAATGTCAAAATCGCTCTGCAATAAAAGACCGCAAATTTGGACGAATTTGGAATCCTTTTCCTACTTGGATTGAAGTTTCAATCTCTTACTTGGACTAAGAGACTAAGTTTTGATTTTTATTGAATTCCTTGGGCTTTTATGCCTCTCCTAGTCTCTATAAACAAACCCCTAAGCTTCAAGAGAAGGTGTGCTTGTGCTTAGATTTAGACAAAAATTCTTCTTGGAGGCTTGACAAGTTGAAGATGAGAAGAACATGACAGGAGGCCATCTCAGCACCATGATGAGCGGCTAAATTTCTAATAGGGTGTTGATGTAGCCATTTCCAAGTAACACGGTTTAATTGTATTTTAATTTGGAATTTTTTATATGCATGATGGTTGTATAACTGTGAGAATTGATCTTAATCTTTATATTCAATCATTATGAATTTCTTATCTTGTCTTAGAAAGTCTTTAATATTTATTGAATTCAATCTTTCATATTTTCTGTGATTATGTGAATGATTGTTATACAATGGTTTTAATTAACATATGATCAAGAAGGGTTAGATCGGCCATGCCTAGGGAAGACGGATTGTACTACACCCTAGTTTAGTGTAATTTAGGTAGACAGTTCGTACCAACAGAAGATGGTTATACTATTTCATTGATTGTGTGTATCCTATTAAAGACGTAGCTAATCCATACCTAGGGAAGACAGGTCGTACCGCATCTTAGTGATTAGGTGGACGGTCTGTGCCAACCGAAGATGGATTATACTTATTCTTTAGAGGTAATTTCTTGATTACTCTAGTGAGACGAGCCCTATATCATGCATAGTATGAATTTCTCATGTTAATTTATGATTGACCATGTTATGCGGTGAGTGGAGAAATCAATCCCCTATTCTTTCTCTCATCACAACTCTCTTTATTTTTAGGGATAAATACCCCATTGGTACCTGAGTTTTACGTGTTTTTAAATTTAGTACCTCAGTTTTGTTTGGTATCATAGGTAGTACCTGAATTAAGGGTAAAAATCCATTTGGTACCTCTGTTAAATTTTCCGTCCAAATTTTAACGGCTCGCCACGTGTCAACCGCTGAGGTTGACACGTGGCACTACATAAAAAAAAATTAAAATCTTTAGAAAATGATTAAAATAATAAAATTTTAAAAAAAAAATTAAAAAAAGAAAAAATAAGAGGGGTGGCTGAGCCACCCCCTTGGCCACCATGGGGTGGCCGGCCACCCCCATTTTGGCCAAGGAGGTGGCCCAGCCACCCCATTGGGCGGTCTGACCGGTCTGGGGTGGCCGAACCACCCCATAGGGGGTGGTTCGGCCACCCCACAGTTGAAAAAAAAAAAAAAAAAAAATTTTGAAGGGTTTTGGCCCTAGGGGGTGGCCGAACCACCCCTAGGGCCACGGGGGTGGTTCGGCCACCCCCAGACCGGCCGGACTGGGGTGGCCGAACCACCCCGTGGCCCTAGGGGGTGGTTCGGCCACCCCCTAGGGCCAAAACCCTTCAAAAAATTATTTTTGGGTTGGCCCTTGGGGGTGGCCGATCCACCCCCTAGGCCACGGGGGTGGTTCGGCCACCCCCAGTCCGGCCGGTCTGGGGTGGCCGATCCACCCCCGTGGCCCTAGGGGGTGGTTCGGCCACCCCCTAGGGCCAAAACCCTTCAAAAAAAATTTTGGGTTGGCCCTTGGGGTGGCCGATCCACCCCCTAGGGCCACGGGGTGGTTCGGCCACCCCCTAGGGCCACGGGGTGGTTCGGCCACCCCAGTCCGGCCGGTCTGGGGTGGCCGATCCACCCCCGTGGCCCTAGGGGTGGTTCGGCCACCCCTAGGGCCAAAACCCTTCAAATTTTTTTTTTTTTTTTTTTTCAACTGTGGGGTGGCCGAACCACCCCCTATGGGTGGTTCGGCCACCCCAGACCGGCCAAGGGGGTGGCTGGGCCACCTCCTTGGCCAAAATGGGGTTGGCCGGCCACCCCATGGTGGCCAAGGGGGGTGGCTCAGCCACCCTCTCATTTTTTCTTTTTTTAATTTTTTTTTTAAAATTTTATTATTTTTAATCAATTTCTAAAGATTTTAATTTTTAATTTTTAATTTTTTTTTATGTAGTGCCACGTGTCAACCTCAGCGGTTGACACGTGGCGAGCCGTTAAAATTTGGACGGAAAATCTAACAGAGGTACCAAATGGGTTTTTACCCTTAATTCAGGTACCACCTATGATACCAAACAAAACTGAGGTACTAAATTTAAAAACACGTAAAACTCAGGTACCAATGGGGTATTTATCCCTTATTTTTATGCATTTAACTTAGTTAAAATCCAAATCAAACATATTTTAAATTAAGTTATATTTAATATTGAAAAACTTGATAGCAATTCCTACGCAGTCCTTGAGATTTGACACCCTCAATATAGCCCTATCCTATAAGGATTCGTACTATTGTGAGTAGTAATTTTTATTATCGATATATTTTGGTAAACAAAAGATCACATCAATTTTTGGTGCCGTTGCCGGGGACTGGAAATGGTTATGTTATTAAGTGTTAAAGATTGAATTTAACTTGATTCTTTTCTATTTTATTTAACTTTTTATTTTTTTGTTTTCAATTTTTGTTTTTATTTTATTTTGTTATTTTATTTTATTTTGTTTTTGTCAATTTAGTTTATGTGGGGGGAATTCCAACACCCCATGGACCATGTTCATATTGCTATATTCCTTATCACCATGTTAAAGTTTGTCCTACTGCAAGACAATTTTCTAACTATTCTGCACATAGTTCTCTTGACCGAGGAATGACCCTTACTCTGATTCCTATGACCTGGCATGGAGTAACTAGTCTAATATCTCGTGGCAAGCTCAAGCTCCTGAAAATTATGCTCTACAATTTCATGAATTGTACCATCAGGCATATCCGCAGTTCAATGATCAATCATATTCCCCTCAATATCAAGCAACTCCACAGCAACAGTCTGAGGCTGAACCACCTCCTCCGATGAGTTCTGACTTTCAAGATCAGATGTTGAAATTTATGAGCAAGATGGATCAAATAATAGACTCTCAGAATCAGATTATGAAGTCTCAACAGGAAAAATATACCCCTCAATTCTTCAACAAGATAGAAGCTCACTTTGAACAAATCATGAACCACCTCAATAGAGAAGAAGAAGAGTTTCAAAATCAGCCAAAGACCAATCTTGATGGACACTACATGGTGGATGAGAGTACCTCTTATCATGAGCAATCCATCACCACAATGAAGAATGGAGAAGTGATCGAAACTCACGTGGAAGAGCTAAAGACTGGTAAGTGGTGAAATCAACCCCCTATTCTTTCTCTCATCACTACTCTCTTTACATTTATGTCTTTTACTTTTATGTATTTATTTTTAGAGAACAAAATTGAAACATCTTTTAAATTAAGTTATATTTAATCTCAAAAAGCTTGATAACAACACCTACGCAGTCCTTGAGGTTCGACACCCTCAATATCTATCCTACAAGGATTCTTACTATTGCGAGTGATAATTTTATTATTGATATTTTTGTACACAAAACGACCACATGAAATAAAACTGAAAAACAACAAGATAAATCTTTCTTTCGTGGGATGTACGATTGCATTTCGTGTATGCAACAAACCTTTTAAACCCCGGACTCCCTAATGGACGAGTAAAGCCTCGTGAAGGTTTGACAGAGATGATACCCACAAACATTATGCAAGATCATGTTATCCATAACATTGAAGTGGCATAAAAACAATGATTCTCATTCATTAACAAGTATAACAAAACAAACTCCATCTTCACAATTTAAGGGAATTAAAAATTAAGCTACTAACATGGCATTACGAAATATCACAATATTTAACTAGTGTACAGTGAACTTAACACATAGTAATGGGGTTTCAAAAACTAATTTCAATCATGAAAAGTTTAGTACTCAAAATTTTGTTGGACTCCCCATTAGATAAAACAACCAATGCATATTTTTTATTTATTTTTTTATATAGATGCATGCTGTGTAATGCTTAACTCTCTTAAGCTTTCTAATTGGCCCATGTAACGAATATTAAGTCAATGACTCCCAACCAGATGGTTTCAGGGCACTAGGTGTAAAATACCCTAAAGACTTACTAACTCGATTTAAAAGGCTACGAAGCTAAACTTAGCCATTTTATCAATCAAAGCAAACTTTCACATTTTGACGTGAATTCTCAATGCTTAATAAGGCAAGCGCTCCGGTTACTCAGTGAAAAATCAAAGTGATCAATATTATTTTCTTTTTGTTTTTATATATATTTATTTTTCTTTTTTCTGTCTTTTTTTCAACATAAAAAAAAATAATAATAATAATTTGGTGGAGAAATGTAGAATTTTTTTATTTTTTCTTTTGATAGCTTTTCAGATATTGCATGTATTTTTGCCAGATATCTCAATTCATTGTGTATTGATTGAATATGCTTATATATGATTGAGAGTTTATTCCTGATATCTACTAAGTTTTCTTATTGCATCTTAATGCTAGATAGTTGTTTTTCTCATGTGATGAAAAAATTATGTATTATCCAAAGCTCCCTAAGGTACATTTTTTTACTCTCTGATTTTTAGCTTCTGAAAATTCTGATGAGTCAGATTTTTATTGCTGAGATTGTCAAATTGATCAACTCGCTAGTTGAACCTAGAACCCATAAATTTTGGCATACTTTCTAGGTTGCAGCACCAAGTGATAAAAAAAATAATTAATTTCAGTAAATATGGATAAACAAAAGATCCACTGCTTATTGTGCTATAAAATCTGTTCTTGTACTTGTCCCTATAGAAAGAGTCAGTGACCAAATCATTGTGGAAAGAAAAATGCTGCATCTTAGGGGGAGTGTATCAGATGAAGGTGGCTAGGCCCTAATAAAATAAGGTTTGACTTTTGACTGATCTATCATTGAATATTTCTCTCATTTATAAAATTCAGTTATTTTAAATCATATCAGCAAACATCATACCTTATTGAGAAAGCTTTCATACACACCTGCATAGCATGAGTTAAGTCATCTATTTAAAATTTCTATATGCAGAGAAATTTGTGCTTATTGAATACTTGACTCTCAATTATATCTTTGCATATTTTTGAATTGATATTTGACTGTCTTATAAGTTATTTATACATGCATGTTCTGAAGCTAACTTTAAGAGAAATCATTTTTCTACAAATTTTCCTCTAATTTCAACTTTTCATTGTGGAGCTTCCGGACTAACCTATTCTTGTGTTCGGACGCATGCGGCCTTGCCGATCGCTGATCTAGCTGTAGTCGTCCAGACGGTTAAGTGACACATCCAAACGCATGCCCTATAGGTATAAAATCCACGTTTTCTCCTCCAAGCCACCACATAACCTTCACTTGCTATTATCTTTTTATTGTTTTGTGCATTTTTCTCGTGATTTCTCGCAAGTTTTCGGCATTTCACGTACTTTTTTTCATTTTATCATCTCCTTCCAGGTATTTCTTTTGTTCCTTTTATTTTGTCATCAGTTTTAATACTTTTGAAATATTAAGATTATTTATTTTGGAATAAGGTTGAGATAATGTGCATGAAATGTTGATACTGCTTGCTAGGGTTGATTTAACAATATATGTGTTATTGGATTGCTATTTTTCCATATGTGATATTTTTTTGGGCATCCAATTTACAGTCGTCATCACGCCAAAATTTTTTTGGGACTAATACAAACTAATTTCATTGGTGTTATCTTTTGCAACTATTTGGTTAAATTTTTGCAGAACTATGTCGGCTAGTAGCTCCCAGCGCAGAGTTCTTCAGAGGATTGAGGAAGGTCTTGAGGCTAGCAAGGCCAGGGTAGAAACCAAACCCGTGATTATTGAGAGAAACATCGTCAGAGTTGACGTTATGATGCCTCCTTTTGACTTCATCGATCGGTTAATTCGGGAAAATCATTGGGATTACTTTTACCACTACTCCGATATTGTCTATCCTAGACTGGTCCAGGATTTCTATGGGTACTTAGAGGTTGTACAGGATGAGCAGAGCGGTCTCACATTGCAGACCACAGTTAGAGGAGTGACTTTCAAAGTTGATGCTGCCCTTATTGTGTCTTTTATCGGGACTAATCCAGTTCCATTTGAGGGCATCCCTTTCCCAGATTTTGTGGATCCCCCTCCATGGAAGAACTGTGCATGTTTTTTGATCCTTTGCATTGAGCTCCAGATATAATCTCTCACTCAATCAGCATTGGCATATTTTCCTCTCCACATTGTCTTCTTGCAAAAATTGTGCAACACTATCTATGGCCTATGGCTTGATGGACTGAGCTAGTCCTCAAAAGAGCGAGATTTTTATATGATTTGATCCAGCGGATACCTTTCTGTCTCTACAAGCACATTGTGCTTACTATGCTTGAGATGCGTGATGAGCATCAAACATGTCTTCCCTTTGCGTGCAGGTTGTACCTGACATTCTATCTATGGAGCCAAAGGAGAAAACCAAGGATACCCTTTGGAAGCATACGGTGATGAAATCTAATGCTTGGCTGTGTATTGAGGATCAACAGGAAGCAGCATCTCCTCCTCCCAGACTGCTCCACCTTCTTCAGCCACTGATGCTATGCTTTCCCGCATTCTTGACACTATGCTTTCCATTCAGCGGGAGGTCTCCAATATGAGTAACAATGTTGAGCAGAATCATATTAACATCAGATGCTGCCTAAAAAAAGTGGATCCTGAGGATGAGTGAGTGCTTTGATCACTCTTTTTTTTGTGGTTTTTGTTAAACTTTTGTTTATCTTGTGATACTTTTAAAACTATTTACTTTTATTCTTGTTTTGTTGGATATTAGTAATTTTATAACTGTGGATTATATATACTTTGTTTACCCTTTGTCCTTTTGAGACAAAAAAGGGAAGTATTTTTATTTTTGAACCGGGATTGTATTTTTAAAACTGGTCAAGTGATTTTGTCTTAGAATGGCCAAATGGGGAGTTTGTTAGTTTTATTGGCCACATTATGTTGACAAAATCACTATCATGTAATGTTGCTGCCTTAATAGGGATACCGTTTTATTTCAGAGTCTTCAAATATTTAGAGATTATTTCCCTAATATGGAAATGGCCTTATTATGACAAGTTTCAGTGTCACAAGCTTCAAGAAGACAATTTCATAGTTCCAGGAAGATTCTGCACAGTTTCCAACTCAGCAAAAGTCTGATTCCTTGTTCCCGTCCGGACGGTCTAGTGAAGGGTCCGGATGTTCTTCTATGTCAAGAAGATTCTGTCAGCTCAACATGCATTCGTACGAACGACAGGGCAACATCATCCGGACGCTCTTTAGTGTTCAAGAAGAATCCAGAGTCCTTTGCAGACACGGATTGGGAAGATAGCTTGCAGCCGTCCGGACGTTAAGGCAACACCATCCGGACGCAGCCTTATAAGGAAACGCATGAAGCGCATTATGGAAAGGCGGTTGCACAGTTCAATGTCTGGACACTCTCAGCCTACATCCGGACGCGGCCTAGAGAAATCCAAATCATACTTGATTTAGGTCATCTAAAGCCTATAAATAGAAGCCTCTAGGCATGTATTATTTACAGAATTCAATAATAAATTCTTTTGTACTAAGAAAGGGTGTTTAGGCAGAGATAGTGATATGTGCTAGCTCTCTTAAGGTTGTTTCTGTGTGATTTTATCAAGTTTGAAGTCTAGCTTAGGGAGGAGCCCTAAGCTAAAGGAATCCACTGAAGACTCCTTTAGGTAAGAGACTAGGTTGGGAAGCATTCGTGTATAGGTACACGTTAGAGTGCAATGTACGATTGCTGCATTGGGGTATGTGAGTGTTACTGTTTTGTTACTAACTTTGTCTTCTGAATTGTGGAATTCCTAGGTTTGGCTGTCCTAGAGTGGTTTTTCTTTTAATTGAGTTTCTATTTCGTTAACAAAATATTTGTTTTACTTAAATTCCGCATTTTAAATATTTTGTTACACATTGTTCATACACACACGGTAAATTAGAAGTCTTATATTTTTCACTTATAAAATGGAATGCTCAATTCCATTATTAACTACGAATAATAATTTATAAGTTACAAGGTTTTTGGTTTAAGATCTTTTGTGTGTTAATCTCATTAACACACCTTAAACCATATTCAATATAACTTAAGGACTTACATGTATATGATAAATAATAATCAATTGATCCATACATCTAAACAATAATATGCCCAATGTTCTTGAAATAATTCAACACATAAACAACTTTTTTTAATAAACGAAAATATCATACAAAATTAATTTGACTTTAGGGCATAAACCCTGACAACTCTCTCATCTGCATAATTGCATTGTGAAGACAGGGGATGATGTCGACTTTCTTGATCTCTATGATTGGCCTATGGTGTCTATTGACATCGGACCTGACAAAACTATATAGTGAAGCTAGGATTTATTTTGTATTACTGTTTCCTTAGTTGTAAAACCTTATCTTAGATATTGCTTGCATTGTACTTAGAACTACCATAGAACCTCTAAACGTGTGCACAAATGATCATGTCTTGTTTTAACCTTTAAGTATGTTAACTAGCTACTATTTCAAAGTTTTGGATAAGGTTGATAATAATGGATCATTTTTTTAGAAAAAAAAAAAAATTATGGGTAAAATTGGCACAACTTAGTAAGAAAACAATAGAAACACAACACATCTTTTGGTGAGGTTTGAAGTATTGACAAAGGGAGTTAGAAGAGTCGCACCTTGGTTTTCGTGTTTGGGAATTTGGGGCATGAGACCCCTTTGATGAAAGGGTGCAGGAGCTACTCGTGAAGGCCAACCTTTAGGAGATTCTTTATATTCCTTTCTCTTCTTCTTTTTCTTCTTTTTCTTTTATGTTTGAAAATACTTTTAATTGCTTTTTTAAAAACACTTTTTAGTAGGGGTATCAATGTATTTTCTTTATAATTTATAGCTTTTCCAAAAATTCTTTCTAAAATAAAAAATCGAAAAAAGCTTTTTGCAAAATTTAATTCTTTTTTTGCAGAGAAAAGTTTAGGAATATGTGATGTTTGTATCATTTGTTAATTTTTTCAATAGTGGGGACATATATATTACGGAATGATGAACATGGGCCTCAATATCCAAATTACTAAATCTCAAAATTTAAGCGCCCATAGCCAAAAATTCAACATGTTCCCAATCAATCCTCACATAGTCGAATAACATAAACAATTCCAAAACAACACAATCATTGGGGTTGATCATGTTAACAACCATAATTCAAACACAAAATCAAGTAAAAGTATATTTACATATATATTTTTAAAACTCAAGAGAGACAAAAAAAAAAACCAATAAAACTAGGAGTTCTTATCCATATATTGCAACTATTTAAGATTCCACTCACAATACAAATTCAATACATCTTAGTGACCCTGAAACCATATATTGCAGCTATTCTTGCCATCTTAGTGACCCTGAAACCACCAATACAAATTCAAGAAATGAGAAGCTTGATTTACATAAATTTGATAATAAGGGAAATGGGCAACAAGTTGTAATGTGTTAGAGGATAAAAATAAAAGGGAATTATTATAGTTGGCCTTTTTAAAATAATATCTCCTTTGCAAAGGCACCTCGAAACTACAATTTTTTTTGGCATTTTACCCCTTCAAAACTATCAATTGTTTCTATTTACACCCATTTTTATATTTTAGCATTAAATGGACGAAAAGTTCAACACGAGATATTTTAAGTAAAAAAATACTCCTATGTGAATAACATATGCAACTTTTCCTCCATTTTAAAACAAAAATATGAATATGTAAATGCAATGAAATGGTATTTTGAATGAACTAAATGTCACAAATGATAATTGGTCTCTTTGCAATAAATTGTGTCAGTTTAGGAGGTTAAAGATAATTTATCAAGAAAAAAAAAGGACTTAATAATGACTCTTCCATTGCTATCATGAAAATGTATAAAAAATTTAGTGTTCTTTTACAACATATAAGAAAATTTATTCACATAAGTGTATATCTTCTTCATAAGTGTTTGCATTCATATCCATACAAAAAGGGCTAGAGAAGTAGTTAAGTACCTTTTACCAAACTCAGGGCTCGATGATTCTCTATACAAACATTTAATCCTTCTTGATATACTTTTCATAGCAGTTAACTAAACATGGTATGGCATTAAGGCCATAAAATTTTGATTTTCCAATACAAAAATATCTGCACTTTGACTTAATAGTTGCAAGTTTGCTATGAGTATCTTTATAGTGCATTGGGTTCAAAAAAAGGCAGTCAAAAAGATACTGACCAATACACGCATTTATATGGGATTCTTCTTCACATTCTTCAAGTGTGCTTTCAATGCAATGAAAGATATAAGTATTCATCTCATTATCAAGTTCAAAGGGATGGAGGCTAGTTGGTAGTTGAGTCAGAGCGGAAGAGAGAGGGATAGAGTCATTAGCATGCACTTCGAGTATCATGAGGATAATCAACTTCATCATCATGAACATAAGTTTTATCAGACTTTCACTACACATCATATTTCTCTCAGTTTAGAAATTCTCTTAAGAAGACATCAATTCAAAAGAACTTCTTCTGAGATTAAATCCTTGAAACATTATAACAATTAAATAGGTTGAAATCCTTGAAAAATAAACGTCATATTCAAATATATATATATATATATATATATATATATATATATATATTAAAGAATTATGCCTTTTCGAAATATGAAAATATTCTAGTAAAATAACTCTTGGTTCAAGTAATGTCTTTGGCTAGAATCAAAAGGTTTTACAAGAGTTTATACACATAGAATATATAACTCTTTATATAGTCAACTATATTTGAAAATTTATGTAAAAGAGTATGTGAAGAGGTATAATCATCCAAGCTCATTGAAATTAAAAAACAACTATGATCCAATATTTACAACATATTAATCCAATATGCACAACATATTAGATCAAAGACTCGAGTTAAAAAGTATTTTAAAAGAAATTGTTGGTTTAAAAGACGTTGTAAGTATGCATTATTGGACTGCATTGAGTACTAATACCATGCATTTATGCAAATAGATTATAAAATATTATAACAATTAAATAGGTTGAGATCCTTGAAAAATGAACGTCATATTCAAAAAGAGTTTCTTTTTTTTTTTTAAAAAAGAATTATCTCTTTTCAAAATATGAAAATATTATAGTAAAATAACTCTTGGTTCAAGTAATGTATTTGGCTAGGATCATAAGGTTTTACAAGAGTTTTTTAAGCATAGAATATGTAACTCTTCATATAATCAACTATATTTGAAAAATTACGTAAAAGAATATGTGAACGGGCGTAATCATACAAGCTCATAGAAATAAAAAAATAAAAAATAGAAGAACAAGTATGATCAAATATTTACAACATATTAATCCAATATGCACAACATATTAGATCAAAGACTCGAGTTTAAATGTTTAAAAATGAAATTCTTGGTTTAAAAGACGTTGTAAGTATGCATTATTGGACTGCATAGAGTACTAATACCATATATTTATGCAAATGGATTATAAAACATTATAACAATTAGGTTGAGATCCTTGAAAAGGAAACGTCATATTCAAAAATAGTTTTTTTTTTTTTGAAGAATTTTGCCTTTTCAAAATATGAAAATACTCTGGTAAAATAACTCTTGATTTAAGTAATGTCTTTGGCTAGGATCATAAGGTTTTATAATAGTTTTTTACACATAGAATATGTAACTTTTTATATAGTCAACTATATTTGAAAAGTTATGTAAAAGAGTATGTGAAGAGGTATAATCATACAAGCTCATAGAAATAAAAAAATAAAAAATAAAAGAACAAGTATGATCTAATATTTACAACATATTAATCCAATATGCATAACATATTAGATCAAAGACTCGAGTTAAAAAGTATTTTAAAAGAAATTGTTGGTTCAAAAGATATGGTAAGTATGCATTATTGGGCTACATAGAGTAATGATACCATGCATTTATGCAAATGGATTATAAATGGCGAATGTTTCAAATTGGAGTTACTTGTCAAAATGTCACATCTATAATAAATGAGAACTAATAAAAGAACAAACAAATGAATAAATAAAATTGTGAAGAGACATTTGGAAGGATAAATGCTGGTTGTTAGTGAACTAGGAGCAAAAGAGAGAGGGGCATGGTCATTAGCATGCACTTCGAGTATTATGAGGATAACCAACTCCATCATCACCAACATAAGTTTTATCATATGTTAATCTCTTAGTTTTGTTATAGTTTGATGTTTTGTGTTTTCTTGTATTTTACAGGTTTTGGAAGAAAAGCACTCAAAATCCATCAAATTCTAAGATTAGAACAAAGTCTGCAAGAATATTTAAGTTGGCAAACCCACTTGTGGAAAGATCCAACTCTAAATCAATTATGAATTTAAGAAAAGAGAAGTCGGGAAAATCTTTAATTTTTTGAAAGAAAATAGAATGAGTACATCTATGTATTTTAATCATAACTTTCTGCGCAGATATTGGATTTAAGTGAAATTAGCAGTGTTGGAAAGCTAATACAAAAAGAAACAAATATGTATGAAATATGTCTTTCCTAATTTAGACGTTTACTATGCCAACATTTACAAGCAATAAAGGACCGCAAATCTGGATGAATTTGGAATCCTTTTCTTTCTTGGATTAGATTTTTAATCTCCTACTTGGACTAGGAGACTGACTTGCGAACTTTTTGAGATTACTAGGGCTTCTAGGGTTCTCCTAATCTCTATAAATAGGCTTCTAAAAATTGAAGAAAAATACATAAGCTTTGGGAAAGGTCAAAGGCTACTTCAAGAAGGATTTTAGTTTTTCTTTCTTCATTTCTTTATTTTTTGCATGAATATATTTTGTCTAAATTAGTTTTAGTTAATTACTTTAGTTAGGGCTCGATTGAAGACCTAATCATGGCTATTTAAGATTCAATTTTCCTTGCTACAGTTAGATATTGATGCTTAACTTAATTATTTTGAGTTTTCATGAATTCCTCACATGTTTATACTTGATCATTATATGGATGTGGTATGAATTTTGTTATTTAAGTAAATTTGGATGATCGAATCCTGGGCATAATAGAGTAACAAAAGAATCTCATCACAAGTTCTTGAATTAATCAACATGAAAACAACTAGAATAGATACGATGTTCCAGCTTAAGTATGTTTACCGATTTCCATAGTTTTATGCTTTCTTGAAGAACAACTTAGTAGATACCATGATAAATCCTTCAAGGAAGAAAAAAGTTAGAGCCATGCCTAACTCATTGCTTAGAGAAATCAATAGCTTTGGGAGTAGATACCATGCTCTTTCGGCTGATAAACATTAAGCATCATGTTATGATTATAGCAAAGTGCATATTGTGAATCCTATTTAAGTATGATTAGAGGTGAATATCGGAGCCCTACCCTTTTATTTATTGTTTTCAATTATGTTCTTTACTTTATTCCGTTGCAATAATATTTTTTACTTCATTCAAAATATCTATCTTAGGAAATTCTCTTTAAATACAATTTACCAATCCTCAAGAGAATGATCTCGTACTTGCTCTCTATATTATCGTTTTGATCTTGTGCACTTGCGAGTAAAATGTACATTTATTCGCCTATTTATTTAGGTGGATATTTGCAAGACAAGTTTTTGGTGCCGTTGCCAGGAATTGTGTTGAATTGTGTTTTTAAAGTTTTTCATTTTATTTTTGTTGTTTGTGTTTATATTCATCTAAAAAACAAAAACAAAAACAAAAACTTATCCTCTGTTTTTTGAGTTTTTGTGCAGGCTGAAGACTATAAACTTAGCACTACTTCGAAGGTAACCCAAAAGGATAATAGGTTAGGATGTACTGATGCTGCTAAATGCACCGCCATTTATTTTGCTTCATTTTGGTTTTTTATTTAATTCTGCTCTTTACTTTATTTTGTGTTTTTATTTCTTATGTTTTGTTTAGATTTTTTTAAGTTTGTTTGGAAAATTTTTCTTTCGATTTTTCTTGTTTTCTATCTTTGTAACAGTGGGCTCGAGCACACACTTTATTGGGCTTGAGTGCATATTCCTTAGGCTCGAGTGCACCATTTTTTTTCTTTCTTTCTTGTCTTTATTTACGTTTCAGGTCCAACCATTACACAAAACTGGTGCTCAAGCGACATCTTCCAAAACAGTGGTACTGATGCCACTTCATGTCCTGTGCATCTGTAACTTTGGAACATTTTCTTTTTTGTTTTTATTTTTAATTTCTATTGATTGTTTTTAGTTTGTTTTCATATTTTTACTTTTAATTTTTTATTTGTTTTGTTTAGTTTTTCAGGGACAAGTGTTCTTAAATTCAAGTTTGGGGAAATGTTATGAGCCATGCCTCCCCATCAGATATCCTATATCTCCCGGGTATGATCTTTCCGTTTTATCTACAAATTGAGGACAATGTGTAATTTAAGTTTGGGGATATAGAAAACACACACACACTTTGTCCAAAAATTTTGAAATTGCATGTTCATGTTATTTTTAAGAATTTGGTTGATCTAAAAAATTTGATTTGAATTTCATTAGTGTGCTTAGAATGTTGAACACATAATTATTTTGAAAATGATTCTAAAGTCCTACTACTTACTTTTAGCATCTAAGAATTCACTTGTTTCAATCTAAACTATCATAATGTGAACCTGATTGTGTATGTTTCAATGTCTTGAGTGAAGCTGTGTGACTTGTTTGATTGATACCTAGGCATAATTATATTAATAATAAAAATTAAATTAAAAAAAATGAGCATTTTTCGAAGCTTTCACTGAGTAACTGGACTTCTTTCCTCACTTAGCAATAAATGTTCATGTCAAAATGTGAGAAATTTGGATTGGTTAAAGCCATGGCTAGTTTAGTTTCGTAACCTTTTTTACTCGAGTAAGTAAGCTTTTAGGGGTGTTTTCACACATAGTGCCCTAAAGCCATATAGTTTTAGAGCATCGGCCTCACACTCGTTATATGGTTCAATTAGAAATTTTATGGGAACTAAGCATTGCACAACTTGACTAAAAGAAAAAGAAAAGAATAAAGCTCTTACTCTTATGCCATAGTTATTCATTCTGATGGGAACCCCAGTGAACTTTGAGATATTAAGTCACTGCACATTGAAATTAATTTGAAGCCTCATGATTATGTGCTAGTTCACCTTACACTGAATTGAACTTGTGATGCCTCAGCCAGTCATTTGTAAGTGATTAGACTTTGGAATTCCATTTCATTTTGAAGATGGAGTTTATCCTTTTAAACTTGCTAATGAATGAGAATCATAAATTTGGTGACACTTAACTCTTTTGGATAACAAGAATTTTCGCATAATGTTTGTGAGTATTATTCCTGGCAAACCCCTACGAGACTTCACTCGTCTATTAGGGAGTTCTAAGAGTTTAAAATGCTTATTGCATATGCTAAATGCAGTCATGTTTCCCGTGACAGAGGAGGTAGAGTAGTTGTTTTAGTTTCTTTTATTTTTAAGTTTTGTATTGCTAAGAGACTAGCAATATGTAAGTTTGAGGGTTTGATAAATATTGAATGTTACACATTCAAGCCTGTTGGTTTTTGGTGATTGGCTACATTCTGATGACAAAAGGTTAATTAATTGTTGAAGAACTTAGGACTCATATTACTAAGAAGACTCTCAGAAGAATCTTGCAAGAATATTGTTGAAGCAAAGAAAGAGTCGAATAAGAAGAAACATTGCAAGAATATTGATCAAGAAAGGAAACACCTGAATGAGAAGAATATTGTAGAATATTAATCAAGAAAGGAAAGAGCAGTGATATGGAAATCCTAAAAATATGGATTTACGACACAGTGACCAGACAGCTAGAAGCCATGTCTGGACACTAACTACAGAAAGTTCATCTTTAGCAAGATGTCTTGACATCCTTAAGCCATGTCTGGACACGATTGGCAGTAAGGTCCTGTTCTCTCACATGTCTGGACAGCCTAGTGGACGCAACTTCTAGAAAGTTGATGAATGCCAATTTTTTCATATTTAAACCCCTTAATTTACATTAGTTAATTCCTTAGCTGTCTTCATCTAATGTTTTGGGTTAGATTTTTTTTTTTTTTTTTAGTATTTTGTAGGATGCTAAAGGAAAACGAAAGCTTTAAGATGAAAAATGCAAATTTTGGAAGAAAGTACACTTTGTGAAGACCTAGATGATGTGGTTATGTTTAACCAAATCAATGAAATGATTAAATTAAAATTTCTCTAATTGGAGTCAAAATCGGATTGGATTAAATTTCAGATTCTGCACATGTTATAGTATTTTGACCATAACTTTCCGCTCAAGTATCGGACTAAGGTGAAACCAGTAGCGTTGGAAAGATAAGTCAAAATACTATAAATCATTATAAAATAGGATTTTCCTAATTTGGAAGTCTACTACGCCAAAAGTATCCCGCAACATAAGATCGGAAATCTGGACGAATCCTATTCCAATTTGTACTTGGATTGCTTCCTAATTTGATTAGGATATTGAAGTACGATTTTTCTAAGATCTTTAGGGCTTATAGGATTTGTTTGCTCCCTATAAATAGACTGTTAAGCCTCAAGAAAAGAGAGGTGGGAGACCAGAAACGAAATTCCATATATTTTCTCCTTTTTAGTTTTACTTTTCTTTAGGTTTAGGTTTTATTTTTCATAATCATGTGTCGCTAAATTTTCAGCTAAGGTTAAGGATGAAGCATTACCATTAAAGAGCAACAATATTTTCATGTAAGTTTATACTATCCGATTTTATCAGTTTTTAATTTCTAATTGTTCTACTTCAATTCAATTATTGAGATGATTCTTGGATATCTATTGTGATTTATGGATACATGTGATGATTTGGGATAGTTTCATTTAATTGATTGCTTGGGTTTTTACTATCGTAACGTTAGATATTTATTGTGTTTCATTCTACGGATATATTTGATGATTTGGTTTAAACTGGATATCTTTTCTGATTTGTGCAAAGAACAGATTCATTGAATGATTTAATTAATTTTTTAAGCATAGTAGAACATACATAAGATTTGTATGGTGAGAACTTCGGATATGTATTGATGAACATGAGAATATGTTGCTATGATTTGGTAGGTGTGGATACCAAAACCTTAGTACCTTACCTTTTGATTATTTTTACTTTATTTAGTTTATGTTTTCTTTTTACCAAAAATCAAACATTTTTTAGAACTAGGTTAGGATTTAATTAGTTTAGATATAAAATTGTTTTCAAGAACATAGTTCTTTGTGGGACTGCAAATGATTCGTGCACTTGCGAGTTAATTAAAATTTGCACAACAAAAGTCCTTGTTCTACAAGATGTCCGGACACTGAAGACAAGATAGTGGACATATAAAAGTTTTCTTGCAATTGTCCGAACACTAGGTTAACATGTTCGGATATGCTTCACAGAAAGTTTACTTTCTGGTACATGTCTGGACACGCGATAGACATGTTCGGGAACCACCACCTAGGAAACCATTCCTGACTTATTTTAGGGTTTTCAAAGCCTATTTAAAAGGGCTTCTATGTAGTGTTTCTTTAAGAATTTCAGTAGACATTTCCAGTTTGCTAAGAAAAGATTATTTAGCCTTAAACAGATTTATTTATTTCTCTTAGAGTATTTCTTTGTTGTTCAACTGTTCAACCATTGAAGTCTATCTACAGAGAAGCTCCAGTTAAGGGATCAATTGAAGAACTCTCCAGACGAGTCTGGGAGAGAGGCGGAGAAGTAGGCGCTTGTTAGAATTCAAGAGAGTCACTACTGTAAAGGGTTGTCAGTACAAGCTTCTTGTAATTAGCTATTTCTTCTGATAATTGCTTTCCTGGGTTTTGCTGCCCGCAGTTGTTTTTCTCTTTGGTGCAAAGAGTTTTCACTTCGTAACCAAATATTTGTGTTATTTATCTTTACTGCTTTGCATATTTGGTTACCTATTTGGTTAGGGTTCCTTAGGAGTCTATATTTATTTTCTATTTGTATCAGAGCGAGTTCACTCGTTTTGGATTAATTTCACGAATCACACAATAATGCAGGTCGCAGGGGACACCTCTAGCTATTATGTAGTCCAACGATGGAAGGATAAAATTTTGAATATATCATCAACATAAATAGAGGATTTCCAAAGTCATTTTATTCACAAGTATCTACAAATCAAGGCTCAAAACGGGGGTGAAAAAAAAAACAAAACAAAAGAGGAAATAAACGGTAGTTCAAAACATCTAAAATAGTGTAATCCTAGACTCCCTTTTTCTTTATTTCTTTTCCCCTTAATTCTATTCCTTCCTTTGATGGATCAAATTATGACTATTGGTGCATGAGATTTTTTCTAAAATCAATAGACGATTGGCATATTGTCGACACTGGATGGACTCCACCAAAGACGCCAATAGCCAAATGGACTATTCCTCAAAAACAAACTCGTGTTGCCATGAATGCTATATGCCAAGCGCTTTCAACATCAGAATTCTCACGAATTTCTCATTGTGAAACTGTTAAGGAAGTATGGGAGGTCCTACAAACCACATATGAAGGAACTCAACTGATTAAAACTGCAAAACTTTAAATGTTGGTTTCTCAATTTGAAGGAATTTGAATGTTGGAAGAAGAAACATTTAATGAATTTTATACCAAGATAAGTGATCTTCATAATTCTATGATAAGTCTTGGTTAGAAAATTTTTGATGCTAAAATCATTAAGAAGATTCTAAGATCTATGCCTGAAAGATTTAGGATAAAGGTTACCACTATTGAGGAAAGCAAGGATCTTGATACTATTAGAATTGAAGAACTTGTTGGCTCTCTTCAAACTTATGAACTTTCCTTGCCTCCTCTTAGGAACACTAAGTCCATTGCCTTAAAAGCTGCTAAAGAAAAATCTAATAATTCCTCTTATGAGGATTTTGATGATGAGGATGGATTTGCTTTGTTTGCTATAAATTTTAGGAAGATGATGAAATCTAGCAATTGAACATTTAGGAATAAGAATGCTAAATCTTTTGAAAATCCTAAAGGAACTGATTAAGAAAAGTACAAATCTGACAAAAAGGATCCCCGTGGTCCTAGGTATTTTGAATGCTCTGGATATGATCATATTCGTGCTGATTGTGGTAATCTGAAACAGTCCAAAGGTAAGGCTTTTAATGCTACTTTGAGTGATGATTCTAACTGTGATAACATTGATGAGACTCTTGATAAAGACTCAAATTACTTAGCTTTTAATGCTTCGTGTGATAGTCCTCATGATTCCAACAATTATTATTTTGAAAATAGTGAGTCACGATATGAACAAAATGAGCTTCAAAGTATTTATAATAAATTGTTTTTGAAGTATTCTGAGTTAAGAGATCTAAACAAATAGCATGTTAAAAGGCTTAATGAATTTGAAATTAAAAGAAGCAAATTGGCTGAAAAGGTTAAGTGTCTAGAAGATGAACTGAATGTATCACAGAGTCACTTGAAAAAATTGTATAATGACAAGCTGGTTCAAATTCTAAATGATCAAAAGTGCTATTATGACAAATCTGGTTTAGGCTTTGATAAATCTGTTGCATCTTTTTCACATGTTGCTCCTAGTTCTAGAACTGTGTTTGTTAAGCCTAAAATATTTGAGCCTCATGTTGCTTGTTTAGATAAATGTACGAATGTTATTGTTCATGAGCATTTTAAAGTTGAATCTGAAATAACTGTTAAGAAGCAATCCAAATTCATTCCTACTTGCTTTCACTGCGGTATCATTGGTCATACTTGACTATACTGTCTTCAAATTTGCTCTTAAAGACCTTGGACTAAGAAGCATGATCCCAAGAAAGGTAAACCTGGTAAAAAATCTTCCATGCCAAAATATGCTCCCAGGAAAATATTCTGTGAGCATAAGCATGATAGTTCATATTTTAATGAAAGCTATGAGGGGCTGTTCAACATTGTTAGTATTTTGTATTGGCTACAATCTGTTTGACAAAATCACTGCTATGTAATGTTGCTGCTTTAACAGGGATGCCGTATATTTCAGAATCTTCACAGTATTTAGAGTTTATGTCTCTAATATGGAAAGAGACTCATTATGGCAAGTTGTAGTGTCACAAGCTTTAAAAAGGCTATTTCAAGTGTTCAAGGAAGATTCTGTGCAGCTTCCAAGTCAGAACAGTTGAATCCCAAATCTAGTCCGGACGGCCCGGTCTAATTGTCCGGACAGTGATCAGTCTCATTAGTCAGCAACATACATCCGAACAAGGTGGCAATACCGTTGGGACCCCATCAGTATCTAGAAGCTTCGAACAATGCAAGGTTGCAACCATCCGGACGACATGGCAACACGTCCGGACGCTCTTCAGAGTTCGAGAAGATTCCAGCATTCAAGTGCATCAGTCCGGATGACGTGATTATACCATCCAGACGCTATTCAGAGTCCGAGTAGAAATTGGATTTCATGTTTAGACATGGATCGAAAAATAGCAACCGTCTGGACGCTTTTCAGGTTTCCAGAATGATTTTTGCACACGTCTCAGTGTTTTTATCATAACTTTCTGCTCAAGTATCGGATTGAGACGAAATTGGTGTCGTTGGAAAGCTATGAAAAAATGATACAACTTGAATGTCCATATCGCCAATATAAACGTCCGGACGTCCTACCATCAGGACGGAAAGAGAGTAGCATCCGGACAGCCTCCAGAAATTCAAGAAGTTTCAGAATTCCTTTTCAGACACGAAAACAGTTGACCGTCTGGACGCCCTTTGCTTACCGTCCGGACACCACCCAGAGGACTCCAATTTTGAGTAGAATTAGGTTTTCTGAAGCCTATAAATAGAAGTCTCTAGGCATGTGTTTTCTCAAGAATTTAGTATAGAATTACATAATGCTTAGAGAGGGTGTTTAGGGAGATTTGAAGATCCGCTAGCTCTCTAGCCATTGCCGGTGTGTACTTAATAGTTTGAGTGAAGTCTATCTTAAGCGTTGGCTCTAAGGTAAAGGATTCCATTGAAGACCCCTTCAAGTAGGAGAGTTGGTTGGGAAGTGTTAACGATGGGTTTTGTGTCAGAGTCATAGGGACGATCGCTGCATCTGGGTATGTGAGTGTTAATTTCTATGTACTAACTTTGTCTTCTGAATAGTGGATATCTTGGGTTTGGTTGCCCCGAAGTGGTTTTTCTCTTCACTGAGTTTTCACTTCGTCAACAAAATATTTATCTCTTTTAAATTCCGTAATTTAAATATTTTGTTGCACACTATCACACACTTGGTAAAATAGAAGTCATCTTTATTTTTCAAACATGATGAGGGATGTCTTGACTAGGTTAGATAAGTTGGACAAGGGTCACAACACTGCATCTAGGGTTAAGAAGGCTTGGGTTAGGAAGATTGATACCATTCACCCTTTGAGGGGGAGTGATAGTGGACTCACCTAGAGTTAGGTGCTCACATGGCATGCTTACGATCATTGTTCTTGTTTTTATCCTAGAGCATGTCGGGTTCCATGCATTGCATCTTACTGATTTGTTCTTATTTTACATATGCTTTTTGCATATGTCATGAATATTTTTCTTCAGATTTAGATTTTATTTTAGGGTAAATTGCACCGTTGGTCCCTGTGGTATGCCATAATTATTTTTCACTCCCTATGGTTTAAAAAGTTCATGAGAGATCCCTGTGGTATGAAATAATTACGTTTTACTCCCTAGGTCGATTTTCCGTCCACAATTTTGACGGAATCTGTTAGCCCTACACGTCAGCGACACGTGTCGCCATCTTATTGGTGACACGTGTCCATCTTAATAAAAAAAATAAAAATTTATTAAAAAATAAATAAATAAACTTTTTTAAAAAAAAATTAAAATTCAAAAAAGAAAAAAAAGAAAAAAGAAAAAACAAAAATGGGAAAGGGGGTGGCACGCAGCCACCCCGAGTGAAAAAATAAGTTTATTTATTTATTTTTTAATAAATTTTTATTTTTTTATTAAGATTGGACATGTCAGTGCCACGTGTCACCAATAAGATGACGACACGTGGTGCTGACGTGGCATTTGACGAAATCTCTTAAAAATTTTAACAGAATTTGATGCTAGGGATCGATTTGTAATTATTGCATACCACAGGGATCTCTCATGAACTTCTTAAACTATAGGGAGTGAAAACTAATTATGGCATACCACAGGGACCAACGGTGCAATTTTCCCTTTATTTTAAATCTCTTTGTATCTAATGGCTTGATCATGTTTAAAGAGAACAACTAGCAGGTCCAAATGAGGAGGACAGAAAAAACACTTCGAATGGCTGCTTTTCTGCTTTGGTTGTTTTACAAGTGGTATCAAACCTCTCAATGAAGGTAGGTTTGAAGTTCTTAGACACCTTGGTTGTTTGTGACATGTTCTAAACATGTCTTCTTCACATGCTAAGGAAAAGAATTTTAGTTGTCTCCCTCTATAAGCATGTCTTTTATCTTGTTGCTATTTTTTTTTTTGGGTGGATTTTTTGTTTCTGTGATTTTTTTAATAAAAAAAGGGGGAGATGCAGATTTTTTTTTTCTTTCTTTTGATGGACTTTTAGATATCTGATGTCTTTCTAACTGATATCTCAGTCTACGTCCTTTGTTGAAATATCTTTACATATACTTGAGATGATTTAGTTTGATATCTGTTTAGTTTTTTCTGTTGCATCTGAAGCTTGATTGTTCATTCCTCTCATGCTATTTGTAACGATCCTAATATTCCTTTAGGGAGGTTTATGTAATTTTAGTAATCATGGGAAATTATATTTTTTTTGAAAGAAAAAAAAATCTTAATTCACAATAATTTTTCTCAAAATATTGGCCAATGAATATTTAAATGACAAAGAAAAATTCTTGAAGCTACATTTATAGAGTTTTAATAAGGTTTCACAATTTAATATTGTTTCCCAAATCTATAAAGAGACAACATTCGCTTTTTTTTTTTATTTAAAAAAAAAACCTAATAATAAAGCCCTAGCAGCCACCTAATATTTTTTCCCAATGAATATTTTTTTTGGCCATCACCTTCTCCTCACCTCAACTATTTCTTCAAGCCATCTCCCTCTCCCTGTGCGCAAGGTATGGACTATTGGCTTTTAACCCTTCTTTGCCTTTTGATTTTAATTTTGGTAGCAAAACATGTTTCTTCTTCTATTACTTGTTATGTTGCTATAGCCGTGAGTGGTTGGAATATTATACGGTGTTGCAAATTGTTTTTCTTTTTTTTCTTCCCCTTTTCTTTCTCTATGTACCGATGTCACATGGGTTCTTTTGTTTTGTTTCTTTTCTTTTTCTAGCCAATGTACCGTAGCAGTCACTTGTCCTTTCCTTCCTTTTGTTTTCTTTTGATTGACACAGCCGTGTGTCACCATGTGATGTCCTTGTTTGTCCATAAAATAACAAAGGGTTATGCTCTTTTTTTTTTTGTTTTTGTTTTATTATTCTTTACAATACCGTAGTAAGTTCCTTTTTCCTTGCTTATTATTATTATTTTCTTTGTTCTTCTTTCCCTCTACAAGTCTCATAGGAGTTAATTTTTGTTATGTCCTTTCTTTTTTACATCTAATCCCTAGCAGGTCTTGCATCCATAGCGCTATATTTTTTCTTTTCCTGTCTGGTCGTGATGATTGTAGCAAGCCACAGGGTGGATAAATTTTGTAGTTCTTTTCTTTTTTATTCTTCTTCTTATATGTAATCGATAGGTCATATTGTATATTTTTATGGAGATATTTTTGAAAAATAGATGACTTCTAATTTGCCATGTGTGTATGCACAATGTGTAAAAAAATATTGTAAATGCGGAATTTAAAGAACACAAATATTTTGTTAACGAAGTGGAAACTCAATGAAGAGAAAAACTACTCCGGGACAGCCAAAATCAGGAAATCTACTATTAGAAGACAAAGTTAGTACATAGAAAGTAGCACTCACATACCCATATGCAGTGATCGTATCTAGCACTCTGACATGTAACCCAACGTGAACGCCTCCCAAGCAAGTCTCCTACTTGAAGGGGTTTTCTATGAATTCCTTTACCTTAGGGCTTCTCCCTAAGGTAGACTTCAATGATGAGCTGATGGGCCCCATGGTAGGCCGAATCTTAAAGATCCCTTACAAGTTCCAGATGGGCCAATCACAAAGTCAAGGGTGAAGAAGATCAAGGAGGCAATGCAAGGATTGGTGCAATCCACTTGGGCCGAGTTTGCAAATTTATCGAGCAAGACTCCAACATTCAAGATGGGCTTGAAAGAAGAAGAACCAACTTTAATTCATGTGATACAAGCAACAGATGGGGGCGGCATAGCCTAGTGGTTTCTTGCAAACTCTTTATTTCACTAAGTATAGGCATATGGGCCTATTTTTATGTTTCTATGGTTGTGGGCCTTTAGGCCTATTTGTTTTATTAAGTGGACTTCTTTTATTAGCTATAGAAGTGTAGTTTAGGATATTTTGGGCTTGAAGATGTTCAGCCCATGTCTTTTAATTGATGTAGGCCTTAGTAGGGTTAGGGTTTTATGGAGAGATGGTTCTGCGAGACAATGGGGAGGTGATGACTGATAGTGAAGGTGATAGTGATGAGATGCCCGAGTTGGTTAATGCTAGTGATGATGATGGAGTGGAATACCCCGTAGAAGGTGAGTCTCTTGTTGCCAGGCGTGCTCTCAATACGCAAATTAAGATAGACGATATGGAGCAACAGAGAGAGAACATATTTCATACCAGATGTTATGTAAACAACAAGGTGTGTAGTATGATTATAGACGGGGGAAGTTGCACCAATGTAGCTAGTACCACCCTAGTTGAAAAGCTGAGCTTACCTTTATTGAAGCACCCTAGACCTTATAAGTTGCAATGGTTGAATGAATGTGGGGAGGTCAAGGTCAATAAGCAAGTTTTGGTGGCTTTTACCATTGGAAGGTATAGTGATGAGGTGCTTTGTGATGTAGTTCCTATGCATGCTGGCCATATTTTGTTGGGGAGGCCATGGCAGTATGATAGGAGGGTGATTCATAATGGGTTTACAAACAGGTACAACTTTGTGAAGGATGGAAAAACATTCAAGCTTGCTCCTTTAACCCCAAAACAGGTCTATGAGGACCAACTGAAGCTGAAAAGTGAGATTGAGCAAAAAAAAAAGAGTGAAAAAGAAAATAGAGAGGTGCTTGAGAATAAAGAAAAGAGAGTGGAGCCACGAGAGAAAAAAGAAAGAGGACTTGCAGAGAGAAAAGGGAAGGCAAAGATTAGTTTTTATGCAAAGGAGAGTGAGGTTAAGAGGGCCTTCTTAGCAGATCAGCCTATGATTTTTCTTGTTTACAAAGAATCTTATCTTAATCTTGATGAAACTAACCAATCTCTTCCTAGTTTGGCTCTTTCTTTGTTGCAGGAGTTTGATGATGTATTTCCAGAGGAGATGCCGAGTGGGTTGCCACCCATTAGAGGCATTGAGCACCAAATTGATTTCATACCTGGAGCAGTTATTCCAAACCGACCAGCCTATAGGAGTAATCCGGAGGAGACCAAGGAGCTTCAAAGGCAAGTTGAAGATTTGTTGAGCAAGGGGTACGTGAGGGAGAGCATGAGCCCATGTGCAGTACCAGTGCTACTAGTGCCAAAGAAGGATGGGACTTGGAGGATGTGCATTGATTGCAGAGCGGTCAACAATATTACGGTAAAGTACCGTCATCCCATTCCTAGATTAGATGATATGCTTGATGAATTGCATGGCTCATGTATTTTCAGTAAAATAGATCTTAAAAGTGGATATCATCAAATTAGAATGAAAGAGGGAGATGAATGGAAAACAGCTTTTAAGACTAAACATGGACTTTATGAATGGTTGGTTATGCCATTTGGACTTACAAATGCGCCTAGTACTTTCATGAGATTAATGAACCATGTCTTACGTGCGTTCATAGGCAAATTTGTAGTCGTGTACTTTGATGATATCTTAGTGTATAGCACGAACTTAGATGAACATATTGAGTATTTAAGATGTGTGTTAGATGTGTTGAGATGTGAAAAGTTGTATGCTAATTTTAATAAATGTACCTTTTGCATGGAAAAAGTTGTTTTTCTTGGTTATGTTGTTAGTACAAAAGGTATTGAGGTGGATGAAGAAAAAGTAAAGGCTATCAAGGAGTGGCCAACGCCTAAAAGCATCACTGAGGTAAGAAGCTTTCATGGTTTAGCTAGCTTTTATAGGCGTTTTGTTAAGGATTTTAGCACCATTGCTGCACCACTCACTGAAATAATTAAAAAGAACGTTGGATTTCATTGGGGGAGTGATCAAGCAAATGCATTTGCTACTATCAAAGAAAGGTTGTGTTCTACACCTGTGTTAGCATTACCTGATTTTAACAAAACTTTTGAGATTGAATGTGATGCCTCAGGAATAGGAATTGGAGCCGTTTTAATGCAGGACAGGCGGCCCATAGCCTTCTTCAGTGAGAAGCTAAGTGGGGCGGCCTTGAATTACCCCACTTATGACAAAGAACTTTATGCTCTTGTTCGCGCTCTAGAGACGTGGCAGCACTACCTTTGGCCTAAGGAATTTGTGATCCACACCGATCATGAATCATTAAAGCATCTCAAGAGTCAAGGTAAATTAAATAAGCGACATGCTAGATGGATTGAATACATTGAGACCTTTCCCTATGTCATCCGTTACAAGCAAGGTAAGGAGAACATTGTTGCTGATGCTTTATCACGAAGGTATGTACTTCTTACTTCTCTGAGTGCTAAAATGCTTGGGTTTGAATATGTGAAAGACATGTATGTCAATGACGCTGATTTTTCTGATGTGTATATAGCGTGTGATAAAGCGGCATTTGGTAAGTTTTACAAGCATGATGGTTATTTGTTTAAAGAAAGCAAATTGTGTGTGCCAAATTGTTCAATGCGTGAATTATTGGTATGTGAGGCACATGGTGGGGGATTAATGGGACATTTTGGTGTGAGGAAAACCTTAGAAATTTTACATGAACATTTCTTTTGGCCTAGGATGAGAAGAGACGTCACCCGAATATGTGATAGGTGCATTACATGTCGCAAGGCCAAATCTAAGGTTTTACCACACGGGTTGTATACACCCTTACCCGTTCCCAGTGAGCCATGGGTAGACATATCTATGGACTTTGTTTTGGGGTTGCCTAGGACAAGAAAAGGTAGTGATTCTATTTTTGTGATAGTGGACAGATTTAGTAAAATGGCACATTTCATTCCATGCCATAAAACAGATGATGCTACCAACATAGCTGATTTGTTTTTCAAGGAAATAGTGCGACTTCATGGTGTCCCTAGAAGTATTGTTTCTGATAGGGATGTTAAATTCCTTAGCTACTTTTGGAAGGTTTTGTGGGGAAAATTAGGTACCAAACTTTTATTTTCCACTACTTGTCATCCACAGACTGACGGACAGACTGAAGTAGTCAACAGGACTTTAACTCAACTCTTACGCACTGTCATTCAAAAGAATTTGAAAACTTGGGAGGACTGTTTACCATTTATAGAGTTTGCATATAATAGGACTATGCATACTACTACTTCTTATTCTCCCTTTGAAATTGTTTATGGTTTTAATCCACTTACTCCTTTAGATTTGATGCCTTTACCTATTGATGACAGGAGTAGTTTGGATGGACACAGGAAGGCCGAATTGGTGAAGTCAATTCATGAGAGGGTACGACTTCAAATTGCGCAGAAGAATGAAAAGTTTGCTTCCCAAGCCAATAAAGGGCGAAGGCGTGTCATCTTTGAACCAGGCGATTGGGTTTGGGTTCACATGCGCAAAGAACGATTCCCAGCCCATAGAAGGACTAAATTGCACCCTCGCGGCGATGGACCTTTCCAAATCCTTGAGAAAATTAATGATAATGCTTATAAAGTGGATCTTCCCGGTGAGTATAATGTCTCTGCTACTTTCAATGTTTCTGATCTTTCTCCCTATGATGCAGGTGACGATTCGAGGTCGAATCCTTTTGAGGAGAGGGGGAATGATGGGCCCCATGGTAGGCCGAATCTTAAAGATCCCTTACAAGTTCCAGATGGGCCAATCACAAAGTCAAGGGCGAAGAAGATCAAGGAGGCAATGCAAGGATTGGTGCAATCCACTTGGGCCGAGTTTGCAAATTTATCGAGCAAGACTCCAACATTCAAGATGGGCTTGAAAGAAGAAGAACCAACTTTAATTCATGTGATACAAGCAACAGATGGGGGCGGCATAGCCTAGTGGTTTCTTGCAAACTCTTTATTTCACTAAGTATAGGCATATGGGCCTATTTTTATGTTTCTATGGTTGTGGGCCTTTAGGCCTATTTGTTTTATTAAGTGGACTTCTTTTATTAGCTATAGAAGTGTAGTTTAGGATATTTTGGGCTTGAAGATGTTCAGCCCATGTCTTTTAATTGATGTAGGCCTTAGTAGGGTTAGGGTTTTATGGAGAGATTTTAAAAAGACTTGTAGCCGCATATGTTAAAAAAAAAGTTGATTGTGAATGAAGTTTTATTCTTCATAGAAAACTTTTCAGTTTTCTCTACTTGTTCTTGATTGAACTAAGAACTTATCAAAGGCAAACCCTTTGTGGCGTTCTAACCAAATTTAGGTTCTTGAAACAAGATTTCAACGGGTCTAGATTCTTTGGACTTGATTCTTGGCTTTCTTGGGTAGATTTCAATTTGTTTGTGGGTTCAAAGGGGATTTCATCCTGCGGGTTCACATCATGAGCACAGTAATAACACAACATCAATCCTTAGAGAGCTAGCAGATCTTCACAATATCTACCTAAACACCTTCTCTAAGTATAGAAGAATTCAATACTGAATTCATACAAATTACATGCCTAGATGCCTCTATTTATAGGCTACAGAAACCCTAAATCGCCTTTGATTCGGTTTTCTCTAGGCGGCATTCGGACGCAAGCTGAGGCCGTTCGGACGGTGAACTGTGCAACCGGCTTTCCATAAAGCATCTTTCCTGAATAAGGCCGCGTCCGGACAGTGTTGCCCTAGCGTTCGGACTATTGCACCTCTGCTGCATGCAATTACCATAGTAAGGACTAGCGTCTAGATGGTGTTGCCCTGACGTCCGGACAGTTACAATTCTTCTTTACGACCTGCCTTATCAAGGATGGCGTCTAGACGGTGTAGACCTGTCATTCGAACGTATGCAGCTGTCTTCCCATATTTGTGTCTGTGAAGGAAAACCTAATTCTCCTCGAACTCTGACTGGCGTCCGAATGGTATTGCCACATTGTCAGGACGGATGCACTAGAACGTTGGAAACTTCTCAAACTCTTAAGAGCATCTTGACGTGTTGCCATGACATCCGGACGGATGCAACCTTGAACTAGTAGAACTTCTCGACACTGATAGGAGTCCGGACGGTATTGCCACGTCGTCCGAACTGATGTTGCTGACTGATGAGCGTCCGGACTCTAGATAGGGCCATCTGAACGAAATCTTTCGATACGACTTCTCTGAGTTGGAATCTGCACAAAATCTTCCTAGAACTTCTGAAATAGCCTTCTTCATGCTTGTGAGACTGAACTTGTCATAATAAGGCTATTTCCATCTTTAGAGAAATAAACTCTAATAAACTGAAGACTCTGGAAAATACGGTATCCCTGTGAGAGTAGCTGGTTATACATGATGGTGATTTTTGTCGACAAAATGCAGCCAATACAAAACTAACAATTTTAACAACCAATGATATTTTAGTATCTTAATTATAATATCTCTTATTGATTTTTGACTTGAACAAATAATAATTTTGAGAACAATTTTTCACAATGTGCTAATATCCTATTTTATGAATATGATCCAAGAGTTTACATGCACACTCAAATACGGTTTAATAATTTTTAAATTGCAATAGTTTATATATGATATAAGTAGAGATCGGAAATCCGGGATACGTTAGGTCCAATTTTAATTAGGATTTGTATGATAGCCTAGGGCTGACATAGTTAAGTTTATCAATTCAGGTGTGTGGTATTTCAGATCAGCCCTTCAGCTGCATTATCGAGGTAAGGGGATCCTTAACTCCTTCTAGATACAATCTCATTATAAACTCTCTTTATTTCCTTATGAAAATTTCTTATGCTATGTTAGCCTTATGTTTACATTAATAATTGTGTTTACATGAGATAATTTTTATAAGAGAATTTAAATCCCTAAAATTATTTTATATCACTTAAATTGGTACGGGTACAACCCTCGACTTTTATAGAAGTTTTAAGTGAAGGGCAACCTATTTTAGGAAACCCTAATTTTAGAAAGTTTCCAATTACTCTGATTAAGGTAAGTTCCAATTATGGAAAGTTTTGAATAAGGAAAGTTATAATATTATGAAAACCTCACACACGTATTCTGAACAAGTTTCATGGGGAGTGAAGGATAGAGAAATGATTTATTATGTGAAGGACACGTGTGTGTGGAGAAAATTATTTTGGCCCTAGAGATATTCACAGATGTATAAGCTCAGTACCGTCCTTGGATGGAAGTGCATTCGCTGAAAGGACTTTGAGATGGTGGTAGTTCATCCCTATGTCATGCTAAGTACACTTTGATTAATTAGTTGATGAGGCAGGCCTGCTGCCACAGTTCCCTGCCATAGTCAAAAGTGTTAGTTTATGATTGGCTGCATTCTGTTGGACAAAATCACTTCTATGTAATGTTCCTTTTTAATTAGGGATGTTGTTGTTATTCAAAGTCTACACTTTAGTTATGTGCTTCAAGAAGACTCTGTACAGAATTCAAGACAGAGAAGTCGGATCCCTTGCATCCATCCGGACGATGTGGTTATTCCGTCCGGACTCCCATCAGTGTCCAGAAGCTTCGAAAACTGTTCAAGGTTGCATCCATTCAGATGTCTCAGCAACACGTTCGTATGTCATTCAATGTTCGCCAAGTAAAAGGATTTCCTTCACAGACAAAGATATAGGAAGACAGCTACAACCGTCCGGACGATAGGTCTCACCGTCTGGATGCTATCCTTGATAAGGTAAGACGTGGGGAAGATTTGCAACATCGTCCGGACGTCAAGGCAACACCATCCAAACGCTAGTCCTTATTATGAAAATTGCGTGCAACTGAAGTGCAACCGTTTGGACACTAGGGCAACACCGTCCGGACGCGGCCCTATTCAGGAAAGAATATCAACGCTTTTGGAAAGCCAGTTGCATAGTTATCCGTCCGGACGCTCTCATCTATCGTTCGGAAGTCACCCAGAGAAAATCGTATCAGACTCGATTTAGGTCTTCTGTAGCCTATATATAGAGGCCTCTAGGCATGTATTTTGTAAGAATTCGGTATTGTATTCCTTAGAGCTTAGAGAGTATAATTTAAGAGTTATTGTGCTGATAAGTTTGCTTTCAAGCCGTTGCCGAAGTGCTGTTGCTGTGCTCATGTTGAAGTCTATCTTAGGGAGGAGCTCTAAGGTAAAGGAATCCATTGAAGACCTCTTCAAGTAGGTGACTTGGTTGAGAAGCGTTTATGTTGGGTTATGTGTCAGAATGCAGGATACAATCGCTGCATAAAGGTATGTGAGTGATACTGTCTTGTTACTAGTTTTGTCTTCTGAATATTGGATTTCTTAGGTTTGGCTACCTTGGAGTGGTTTTTCTCTTAATTGAGTTTCCACTTCATTAACAAAATATTTGTGTCATTTAAATTCCGCATTTACAATATTTTGTTACACAATGCACAAGTACACGGTAAAATTAGAAGTCTCTCTATTTTTCAATTGGTATCAAAGCTTGGTACACTCTGTTTAGATTTATTTCTTGAGTCTTATCCTTTGGACTTGTATTTTATTTTACCATGTCTCAAAATCTTATGATTGTTCCTGCTTTTGATGGCAAGAACTATGGCCATTGGAAAGCTTGTATGCATTTCTTTTTAAAATCCATTGATTGTTGGAAAACTGTTGAAACTGGTTGGACTGAGCCAGTGGATACAAATATTGAACTTGTAATTGAAAATAACGCACGACTTGCCAATGACAAAGCCCTTCATGCTCTATGTTAAGCTCTTTCACCGTCTGAATTTCCTAAAATTTCAAATTGTGGAACTGCTCAAGAAGCATGGCAAATCTTAGAAACAACATATGAAGGTACAAAAATTGTTAAATCTGCAAAACTTCAAATGTTGATTTCTAGATTTGAAGAAATTAAGATGCATGAAGATGAGACATTCGGAGAGTTTTACTCTAAGATGAGCGACCTAAGGAACTCAATGGTGAGCCTTGGGAAGTCTGTCTCAGATGTAAAGCTCATCCGTAAAATTCTAAGATATTTGCATGAGTGTTTTAGAAACAAAGTGACTACCATTGAAGAAAGCAAAGATTTAGAAGAGATGAAGATTGAAGAGTTGGTGAGATCTCTTCAAACCTATGAGCTTTCCATGTCCCCAGTCAAGAAGGTAAAGACTATTGCCCTCAAGGCATCTAAAAAGAAAGTCAAAGTCTCATCTAAAGATGACTCTGAGAAAGAAGAAGATGCAGTGGCAATGCTGGCGAAGAATTTCGGAAGATTGATGAAGAATGATAAATTCAAGAAAAATTTCTGAAAGACTGAAGAAGGCCTCCAAGGAGTCTGAACCTGAAGAAGCTGAGAAGAAAGACCCAAGAGGCCCCAGATGTTTTGAATGCTCAGGCTTTGGGCATATATGGGCTGACTGTGGCAACCTCAAGTAGGGAAAATGGAAGGCCTACAATGCAACTCTCAGTGATGAGTTCGAAGAAGAAGAATCTCCTGCTCAAGATCAGTTTCTAGCCTTTGTGGCTCCACATGAAGAAAATGATGATTCTTATTGCTCTGAGTACAGTGATGAAGACGGGGAAGGACTCAAAGAGGCCTGTAAAATGCTCAAAGACGAGGAGACTCGTAAGCAGCACATTTATGAGCTGAACAGTTTACAGACTGAGAAGAGTTCACCACTGCTCAAAATACAGGATCTAGAGGAGAAGCTCTTCTCAAGCTGAGCAAATCGAAACTATCACAAAAATAGGTATTACAATCTTCAACCCCTAGGTCCTTGACGAACGTCTTCCTTTCCAACGTTGCAGAGGAAACAGAGGGTTGAGGACCACAATTCCACGCTGGACCTGCCTTCACAGGCTGAACTGCTTTCACGAGAGCTGATTCCTTCACCGTAGCTTTCTTCGTTGGAGAACGGACGTAACGCCGAAACCCAAAGGAGCATTCACCTGAGCATGAGAACCCTTTTCCATAGCCGAAATGGCCATTACGAGGACCTCACCATTTTCTCCCTTACAACAAGCTATCTTTGTCAGCCAATGCAAGATCATTGATGGTAGATGATCTTCCTTGATAGCAGTACTCCAGGAGCTCCAAGCACTTGTTTGCATCACCAGGTTATAACTACTGATCGACTTCAAATCTACTCCAACAACATGTCTTTAAATCTTCTCCTTAACACACCATTGCCAAAAGCACCTACACATGTTGGAGAGAGAGAAAGAGGTGTGGGCACCTTTTTTTTTTTTGTTGGGTAAATGACAAAATTGGCTCAATTGTAACAAAATTGTAGTTTGACGGGTCTAAGTCTCACACTTGTCAGTTCATGAAACTTTATCAAAAATGGTTGTTAGTTTAGGAGGTCAAAGTATGTTTAACACAATTTAAATACTATGTTTTTTAAAAAATTATTACTTAAGGAATACTTATATCTTTTGCAATGGATACTCTCCATTTCATTTGAAATTATTAATATTTCATGGTACATGATGTTGACACGTCTTGTAAAAAATTTAAATAACGTAGCATCATGTAGCGTCCCATATTTTAAGACATAAAATATAACGTCTGAAAATAGAATTAAAGACAAAATAATAGCAATAAAATAATATGAATATAAATATTCATCAGTTTTTAATATAGATATTTATGACATTAAATATTTATTGGATGAAAATTCACATACAACATTATTAATTAACGGTCTCTGATTTTTATCGAAAATCATCATTACCCATTAATGATTTTTAGTCCACGCATAAACCCAGTCCGTCCTTTAAGTATTATGAAGACTAAAACAATTAAACAAGAATGTTTAATCATCTAATTAGTGACTTAATAGTTATTAAGTTAGAAAACTAACTAATGCCCATTTCTATTTCTTAAGACTCGGCCAAAGTTCACACGTTAATGATGCCAAGCCCACATGTTATAGAACCCATCTTACACGGCAATATACTCAGCTTAACTAATCATAAAGAGAACCAAAGCAAGCTTGTTAGTTGTTAGAAACAAATCACTAGTTTGTTGAAAATAAGAGATATTTGGCACCTAATGATTACTTCTCATCTGATGCAATGACTCACCACACAGCTCATCAACACCAAGTTTGCTGACCATCGTCCACATGCGTTCTCCCCACGTTAGATTTCTAGCCCTTGTGTGACGACCCTTTTTTTTTATACAAACGCAAAATGAGTCATCGCAGTGGCACGACTACGTGTCGCTCAGCCAACATATGGCACATGCCCCATAACATGCACCTGAAAATTAGAGTAACTTCTATTTAAATATGCAACGGAAAATATAAACTCTAATAGCAAAAATTACAACTTACACATCTATCACAAATTAATTACAACAAATAGCCATTTAATATCTATCTGTTTGAGTCTTATTAACACAATAATTACAAAACAACAATAGATTTACAAAGAATAAGTGACACAAACGTCACAAGCCATACCAGACTTATAAAATAGTGGATAACCCATGGTCCGACAATTACAACCGTCGCAGCGAGCTTCAGTCATAATATCCCAAGTACGCTACTACCAGCCCAACAACTATACCGAAGTACCTGCAGCCAAAGGAACATCTTCTACACGGTTGTAGTGGTATCCACATCCGCATAGGTGAAAGAATGAGTCCACCGCCTTAGTATAAAACATACTAAGACCTCAGTGATATAAAACTAACTGAGTTTTCACAAAAAACCAACCTTTATTTTATTTTTAGTCACGCGAGCATTATATCAGCCACAATTTACCAATAGCTAATACAGCAAACACCGACTATCCAGAAAACATTTAAAACATACTATATAGCCGTGAACATATGTAGAAGTTTCAATCTACCGCTTGAAAGTTTCTACATATAGACCCCTCTATAATAATACTTTTCAACGGTGGCTCAGACATATGTGCACACAATCACTCCATCACAAATATCACGTCTACACATAAGTCTTGAGCAATAAAACATGGCATCTTACTCTTCCATACTAGGATAACATCCTTCAACAAAACACTCGCAACACCATCTCTAATCGTCTTTCAGCTTCGTGCCCTGAACGTTAGTAGATCATGAGAGAACTAGACTTAAACTCAATTATGCTAACACGTCTTTCCTGAAGAACAATAACAGTCAACCTTCTTACTCATAGACATGTCATTACTCGCACCTGGGCAGTCATGTATCCATGTACATTCAAGTTCAATGTATGACATCTTAACACATGAGACCATCCGACAGAAATATACATAATCGCTTTTCATTTAAGACACTTATACATACCAACACGTCTAGTAAAAATTACTCATAACATAAAAACATTACTCATAAAACAATGATATACATGATATGCATGAAACTGGATATACGGATACTGCTGATACTAATATGCTGATACTGTTGGAGTATGTATGCTTTATACTACATGCTCTATGCTCTGTGCCTGACCAGTATATGTTTCACTACTGTATCATGCTATAAAATCATGTTATTACTAAATCAAATTCCCTTAAAACTAAACAAGTCCAAAATTTCATCAAATTCTTTGAAATCATTCAAAACATAGTTTCTTCATAAAACATAAACAGTTTCAACATGACATGTTCTCAAACAATTTGCATAATTTAAATCCCAGCCGCAGCACACTCAAAACACTTTAACTCAATTCAACACATTTCACTCTTGCATCAATTCTAAACTTCATTGATATAATTGGACATAATCAAACTAATCAAATTATCCAAAACATATATTTCATCATATGGTTGGTTCAGATTCATAAAACAATATACATTTTACAAATCCATAATACATAAAAATATAATTTCTCAGTGAGTAGAATACTCACCTTGGCTGCCTTGGACTCTTGACTCGAACTCTACATTGGAGAACCAATTGAAGTCTTCAATCCAGACACTATCCTACAAACATTGCTATCGTTAGACCATGCTATTGAACTCTATACTCTATGACACATAGACTATCCGCACACTCACTCATCGCCTTACCCATGTCTAAATCTAGTTAAGTATCTTAAACTATTATGTTGTTCACATTTAGGTTTAGGTTCATATTATTGTCCTAATGTATCTCATTTCTATTCTATTAGATTCTTCCTTTAGTTCACCTCAAAGCATTAGCCATGAGCTACCATGATTAACCTTTAATTTACATAGCCCAATCAACAATAACTTCTACCAACATTTCATAACAACTATCATCCTTAAACCACCATTCACTTTCAAGGTCCCACATGGGTCATAATCCAATTTCACCAAAGCCTAACACATACTCATCAATTTTCTATGAAAATCAATCATCAACCATAAACTTTAACCTCAATTCCCAACAAATATTCACTAACCATTTATCATTAAACAACCCTTCCAAACCAGATTTAAATTCCCTAAAAATACTCATCAAATACAGCCCATATAAACTACTCCAAATTAACACTTAATATCAAACACTCATCAACAATTTCATTCATCTTCCCATTTACAAACATAAAATCATATTTGGATTTCCATCATTCCAACACTAGACCCAAATTTACTTCCATAATTACATAACAATATTCAATAGAGAAATAACAAACCTCACCTCAAAACTAACTCCTAAATCAGTAGCTATCTTACCCAAAAGAAAACCTACATCTTCCAATCCAAGAGGCCCGAATCAAGCTTCCAAAACAATAAACCCTATAACCAAAATCTCCCCACTGCCAAAACCTCCACACCCAATAGGTTCAACAAGCCTCAACTAAAATCACCCCACTGCCAACACACAACCGGCCACAGTACACGGCCAACCGAGACACACACAGAGCAAATCACAATCAATTGAAAACCCCCAAATCATAAAATCATCCCTAAAACAGCATGGATAATTTATCAATAATCTAATCAAGACTAACCCACTTTTTAATCAACACATAATCAACAAAATAGCAACTAGAAATTAACAATAAATTACCTAGAGGATTTTCCTAGAAAATCCACCAGAAATTGCCTCACTGGACCGCCGAAAAACGCACATGGAGGACCGGGTCTCTGGACCTTTTGGGTTACGGGTCCCCCTAGGTTGCTCGGGTCATCGGGTTACGGGTTCGAGGGGTTCTGGGTTACGGGTCTTTGTCGTTCAGTGGGTCTTCGTTGAAAATCCCATGGAGCTGCCGGAAATCAAGTCGGACTTCACCATCGAAAGATCGGGTCACACGGGTTCTCAGGTTCGGCTCACGGGTCGCGGGTCCAAGCTCTTGGGTTCTGCCAAAAATCGCGTCCTAAGCAGTACCAGAGTCGACCCAGCGGGAGAATCGGCCGGAACTCGCGTCACCGACGTCGATCCATGGAGGATTGGGCTCCATCTCCCTCAACTCTCCCGATCTCACTATCAATCTCTCGACTCTCTCAGTCTCATCTCTCTGTCTCGATCTCACTCTCTGCTTTCAACTCTCTCTTTGATCTCCCTCTCAATCTCTCAATCTCATGACTCTCTCGTCTCTCTCTCTGTGTTCGGGTGAGTAGAACAAAGAAAAAGGAAGAAGAATAGAAGAGAAAAGAAGAAAGAAAATAATAAAGAAGAGGAAGGAAGAACTAGTACTTTATAAAAATGTAGGATATTTATTTTTTTCTTAATCATTACCTTTAGTAAAATATCCACTGATATTTTGTTCAAAACTTAGTAGTTAAGTCTTGTAAAGATATTTTACAAAATTTACTAATTACATTTTTACCATTATAACTAATTCATTAAAATTATAATCTAAATCCATTTTAAGTCTACTTCGTTTCATTGATAATATTATTATCTCAATAATATTATAGTACCATATATATATATATAATACACAATAATATTACACACGGTGAATATTACACATTAATATTATTCAACAATATTATTGTATCAATTAGTCCACTGAATAATTCAGTCTGTCTATTAATTAATCCTGGTAATATTATTAGAGTCTAATAATATTATTTTTTATTTATAAAATTACGGTTTATAAATAATAAGACCGAGTAATATTTATTTACATAAATATTTATGTATTCCTTATTATTTATCGGGGGTTAAAATATCGTGTTTAAATCCCGTATTTTATTCACAGCTGGACGTGAATATTGTTTCCTACAATATTAAGCCATTCGAGTGTCGAGTCATGAGAATCGAACGTCAATTTTAGACTTGTCTATTTTATTTGGTCTTAAATTCTATTTTAAGACATTTTATTTAATTGCTTAAAATCTGAGGCGTTAGACCTTGATCACTTATCCAATAGGCCAAAGCCTCTCTAGGGAAAGGATGCAACAAACGTCGATAGCTAAGATACAACCGGCCAAAGCTTTTATTTCCCTGATTTCTATTCTCCTCTAACATGACTCCAAGCCCAAACTTGCTGCCCAAGGAGATGCTCCAGTCATTAGATCAAGATTCCTCCCAATTGATCCGAGCCACTTGAATTTTCTATAAAAGAAGGAAGGCAACCCCTTAGATTCACTCACAAAGCCCTCTTCTTGCTCTCTTATCTCTCCCTCTTCTTCCTTTCGATTTTTCTGCAGAAAAAGGAGTATGAACTCTTCTCTCTCTCTCTCTCTCTCTCTCTCTCTCTCTCTGTACACAGCAGTAACTCTCTTGCTTCTCTTGAACCCACCTTTTAGTTCTCTATAGCTCTCTCTCTCTCTCTCTCTCTCTTTCCCCCTCACTCGGCTTATGCAGAAACAGAAAGAGAAGAACTATCCTCTCTGTTTCGGTTTACAGCAAAAGAACAGAGAACCCCCCCCCCCCTTCCTGTTTTGTATTTGGTAGTCAAATAGAAAAGAAAAGAGAAAAGAGAAAGGAGAGGAACTTCCAGAATCGTCCATTTCTCTCTCGTAAGTCATCTCAGATGGATTTCATCCTAATGTGTCTTAGGATAATGCACCTATTGTGCACTGTAAGTATTTTTAACATTTCCCTTGTTTTATATTACTTACTTTTTTCTAAAGACAAGGATAAGCACAAGCACGCTTCCTGCTTGTGAAAAGATAATAAAAAAAAGGGGAGGGGAAGAGACAAAATGAAAGAAAAGGAAAAGAAAAGACAATATTTTAAAAAAAAAAAAAAAAAAGAAATAAAAAGGAAAACAAGAAAATCCCTCTTTCTTGACCATACTTGTGTGTTAAAAATATCTCACTTTAGATATTTTTGGTAAGTCTCATTTCATGCATTTTATAAACTTTTACTATTTTTAGTTTAAAAATATTCTAATATTTTAAGTTATGTTTTAATAACAGGGTTCAAGTGGCTATTTAAATAATAAATTACGTCGTTGTAATGCTCGAGTAAAAAGAAATGTTTTATAAAAGCACCGTTACACTGCCTGATGTTTTTAAAAGATCTTTATGAAATGCCGTTATTCTACTCATATTTATAAAAATTAAAATAAAGACTATATATATTTATGCCGTTGTGCTATCCAATTGTTTTTAAAATGTAAAACTCATTATTTATATTAATGGATTTATTATATTTATTTGATAAAAATGTATATAAATTTTTTAATGCTAACGCTGTTATAATGCCCGTTTTAATTAAAATTGGTATTTTGAACATTATCAATAAATGTCATAATAACGCCCGCATAGAAATATGTGAACATACAACTGGCCTATTTTATATGCCGTTATATTATTAGAGAATTATGTTAAGCGGTTTGAAGACAAAAGTGATAAACGTGATAAAGTAGGTTTCTTAGCAATTTTGTACTAACACACTATCACATGTACAAAATTGTATTGCAATGATCATTTGTGTGAATATTGTCTTAAGCAGGATAGAACTGTGAGTATTCTACTCATTGAGTTTGATACGTGGATGGCTTTCTATAATGTTGTAATTTATGCTTTATTTAATTGTATGCGAGTTGTTTGGAGCATGTTTTATTTGGAATTTCGCATATGTCATAGTTGGGCACTGAGGATGATACATGGTTAACTTTCATAATATTGTAAATTATGTTTTACTTAATTATATGCGTAGGAATAGTATATTGCATACTGTTGTGAATAATTATTATGCAAAGTTAATAACAAAGCTGACAGGCACAAGGCCCCCGTAAATAGTAATAAACTGGCGAGCACAAGGCTTGTAGTCAGGGCACAAGGCCTTAAAGACCAATAAGTTTTATAATTAAATGAGCACAAGGCTCAAAGATAACCCGTTAACCAAATACAAGGTTTTAGTAAGAATGAATGCAAGAAGAAAGTAAATGAGATTGTGCATATGTAAATATAACTGTCATCATACTGTTGCATGGTGTACTTTTAAATAGATTAGTATTTCATTATATTATTGAAGACAGTTGACTCACTTGATTAGAGTATGGGATTGGGGTGATAACCGCAATCACATACATGTTTATGCAGGGCAAGAGATAGGTCAGGACCATCAGGATTGTTATACCAATCCTGATGTTTATGAATGAAGCTGAAAAATATAAATGACTTCTAAATTATGGGGTGTGTGTGTGTGTGCAACGTGTAACAAAATATCAAAAGTACGGAATTTAAATGAAACAGATATTTTGTTAACGAAGTGAAAACTCAATTAAGAGAAAAAACACTCCAGGGTAGCCAAACCCAGGATATCCACTATTCAAAAGACAAAGCTAGTAACAAAGCAGTAACACTCACATACCCTATGCGGCGATCGTACCTTGCACTCTAACACGTAACCCAACGTGAACGTCTCCCAACCAAGTCACATACTTGAAAGGGTTTTCAATGGATTTCTTTACCTTATAACTCATTCATAAGAGAGACTTCATAGGAACAAGTCACACACTTAACGACCCTTAAAAAGCTAGCAGATCTTCACAATTTCTACCTAAACACCCTCTCTAAGCACATAAGAATTCAATACTGAATTCATGATTGTTACATACCTAGAGACCTCTATTTATAGGCTTTAGAAGACCTTCTCATTCGGAGTTCTCTAGGCCGCGTCCGGACGGTTACTAGCTGTTTCCGTGTCTAAAAAGGAATTCTGAAATTTCTTGAACTTTGGAAAGCGTCCGGACGCTAGGCCGTCCAGAAGTTTCTATTGGCCGTCTGGACATTTTGGTTGTAGCATATTTTGTTAGCTTTCCAACCACACTAATTTCGTCTCAATCCGATACTTGAGTAAAATGTTATGATAAAAATACTGAGACGTGTGCAGAATCTTCCTGGAAACCGAAAATTGCCTTCTTCATACTTGTGACACTGATACTTGTCATATTAAGGCCCTGTCCATCTGAAAACTCTAAATGAAATGGCAACCCTGTATAAAGCATCAACCTTACATGGTAGCAATTTTGTCAACAGAATGTAGCCAATAAAACTAACAAACTCCTCATTTGGCCATTCTGGGACAAAAATCACTTGACTGGTTAAAAATACAAATCCGGTCCAAAAACAATACACCCCATTTTTGTCTCAAAATGACAAAGGGTAAACAAAGTAGTAAAAACCATAGACAAAAAGTACTAAAATCCAAAATAATAAGGATAATAGTAAAGTGTCTCTACAGAAGCTCAAATAACCATAGGAGGAAAGCAAAAACCTCAATGCTCCAAATCTCACTAGTCCTCTAGCATCAAGTGATGGATAGTGTTCCGCACATTGATCTGAATTTGACCCATTTCGGCTTCTTGGTCCTAAAGCCGAAAATCTGTAGACTGAAAATCTTAAGTCACTTGAGTTTGTAAAGCCTGAAACTGATCATCTGCAGATTGAAATCCTCTAGTCAACTGGTCTGCAAGACTAGTGCAAATTTGAAGAAGAATGCTACGGAAGGCTTTGCATGAGTTGGAGAAAAGCTCATCTAAATCCTGAAACCTTTGGATTTTGAACATATGACTTCAACAATAGTCTGTTTTCCAAAGGATCCATCTGTCTGACACTTTTTTGGGAGCCATTGGATGACATATTCCTAAAAAGATTTAAACAGAAATATATCCGAAAATAACACCACCTAGAAAGATTAGATCCTGTTAGTTCCAAAAAAAAAAAGTGTGGTATTATGACGACTGTCTATTGGATGCCCAAAAAATATAAAAGCAAATATAGCAATCCAAATGACACAAATATATAAATATCAACCCAACACATTGACAAAATAGGATTTTCATGCACAATATCTCAAGAAAATATTCCAATATTCTAAAAGGCACAAAAAATTAAAAGAACAAAGGAAGACAGAGATTACCACGGAATGAGAAGAGATGTGCAAAAAATGAAAAAATCTCGAGAGAAATCCGCGAGAAAACCGCACACAAAATGACAAGAATAAAAAAAAAATGTAGTGTTATGCGGATGGCAGAGAAAGAAAGCGACGGATAAAAACCTGTAAGGATCGCGTTCGGACATGTTACCAATTTGTCCGGATAATCCACTTGCTAGACTAGCAATCGACAAGATTGCATGCGACTAGATTGTAAGGCAAGTTCGTCCGGACACTTCACATTGAAAAGCTGAAACTCAGAGAAAAATTTGCAAAAAAATAATATTCCCTAAAATTAGCTTCAGAACACACATGTATAAATAACTGATAAAACAGTCAAATAGCAATTCAAAAATACGCAAAGATATAATTGAGAGTCAAGTAATCAATAAGCATAAATTTCCCTGCAAATCGAAATTTTAAATAGTTTTACTCAACTCATGCTATGCGTGTGTGTGTGAAAGCTTTCTCAATAAGGTATGCTATTCGCTGATATGATTTAAAACAACTGAATTTTCTAAACAAGAAAGAAAATCATTGTTAGATCAGTCAAAAGTTAAACTTTATTTTACTAGGGTCTAGCCACCCTCATCTGATACACTCCCCTAAGATGCAGCACTTTTTTTTTACTTAGTCCTTTAGAGACAGTCTATTTCCGCAATGATTTAATCACTAACTGTTTCTATAGGGACAAGTTTAAGAATAGATTTATAGCACAATAAGCAGAGGATCTTTTTATTTATCCAAAATTACTCAAATTTAAATGCTTTTTATCACTTTGTGCTGCAACAAAGAGAGAATGTTAAAAATTTATAGGCTCTAGGTTCAACTAGCGAGTTGGTCAATTTGACCATTTTAGCAAAAAAATCTCTCTCTTATCAGAATTTTCAGAAGTTAAAAGTTAGAGAAAAAAAAAAGTACCTTAGGAGAGCCTTGAATAGTGCACAAAATCATCGCATGAGAAAAGTAACTATCTAACATTAAGATGTACAAAGAAACTTAGCAAATATCAGGCATAAACTCTTAATCATATCTAAGCATAGTCAATCAATGCACAATGAACTGAGATATCAGGTAAAAATACATGCAATATCTGAAAATCTATCAAAAATAAAAAATATAAAATTATGCATCTTCTCCCCCATTTTTTTTTAATGAAAAACAATAAAAACATGCTTCAACGGTAAAGAAATAAAACTAAACCTAGCATGTGTGGCAAGATCAAATCTGTCATCAAGGAGAAAATGTCAAAATTACCAATATAGAAAAGCAACAGCCTGATGTGCTTTTTCTGTCAACCTCAAATAATACCTGCAGAAGTTTCTCAAAACAACAAGAGAAAATATAGGGGATAGAATAAATGGTTCCTCAAAAAGAATGCAAGTCATGAATAAGATGTGACATGATAAACAATGCAATGTAAACATACCTGACATACACTAGGATTTAAGAACCAAAATCTTAGACATGGTGAGACTTCACCTTTACTAGGTGAGTCCACTCCCCTTCAAGGAGTAAATGGTCTCATCATTCTTGACCCATACCTGCTTGACCCGTAGAGGTGGTTTGTGGGTCTTGTCCATGTTGGCTATTGATGTGTTTTAAATAGTACTCGCAAGTGCACGAATCATTTTGCAATATAGTGTTATGTAAGTGCGAGGTCGATCCCACAGGGAAATGGTCAAATATTGGTATCTTGCTTAATCAACCTCATTTTAACCTAGTTCCAAAGGTTTGAGACTTGATTCAAGAACAAAAGACTAAATGAAAGAGATGTAATGAACTATGTAAAATAAAAGGAACTAAGGTTAAGGAATCCACCAAACCAAATCCTACAACTCACACTCTTGGTTTCCACTTGAACACCCAAAGAACATTAAGCTTAGGGTGTTATTCAAGTTTCTTAACCATAAACCCAAGAACCATTAAATAAATCCAACACATTGACAAATCACAAAGAGTACCGATTGAAATCAAAACATCCAATGTATCATTCAATCACAATGGATATCATCATTCGAACCGATAAAACAATGTATTGGTCGGTTGAAACACATAAAATGTCCTCTAACCACCCCTAACCACATTCATTGCAAAAGATGAAGCATTAAATGAATGGAACTTGAACAACTAAAATGATATATCATTAAATGTGCAAGTGGTACAGCAAGGTTGTGAGTGTCATCAATGGAAAGGTTTCATCCTCAACCCTAGTTGAGGTTACTAGCCTTCCATGACTAAGAACACCACAATAAAATGATGAACAACCATGGAAATGAAAGAAAAACTCTACAAAGAGAAAGTATTCTGAAAATAAACTACTGAATTACACTACAATAAGCACGAAATTAAAACTAACTACAGAGTTTCTGCTCTATCCTACTCTCTCCACCACACTCCAACAAGGGGGCATGGCTATGGCTTTATAGAAGAAGGCCATGGCAAGAAAATGACTTTTCTACCCTCCTCTAGGGTTCTTCTGCAGCTAGAGACAACCCCAAACACGAAACCAGCGTGTTCTGCAGCGGAAATCAGAGGGAGGACTGCTTTTTGGCTTCTGATTGGGCGTTCTGGCGCGCTCTGCAAAAGCAGTTTCTGGGAAAATTCGATCGATCGAAATAACTTCGGGCAAATATTCGATCGATCGAATTTTAAGTTCGATCGATCGACTTGTCAGGGTCTCCGAATTTCCAGTTATCTTCTTATGAATTTTGTCATTTCTCTCTTTTTGTCCTACAGACACAGAAAACACAAAAACTAACCAAAACATTAGAGAATAACAAGGCTAAAGGTCTAACTAGTGCAAATCAAGGGGTCCAAATACACAATATTTGGCACTCATCAAATACCCCCAAACTTACATTTTGCTAGTCCCTTAGCAAAAATAAAATAAAAAACAAAATCAAAGCATGAAACATAAGTCCTCTTTCGTGGGAGAAACGATTGCATTTAGCACATGCAATAAGCCTTTTAAACCCCTAGGACTCCCTAGTGGACGAGTGAAGTCTCGTGAGGGTTTGCCAGAAATGGTACCCACAAACATTGAAATGCCATATTATCAATTGAGCGAAAATCATCATTCAAACACATGGTTCACACATCATGAGCATGTTTAACAAAATGAATATCACATTATCATGTTATCAAAAATCGATCAACTCATAGATGGAAAATTGAGACAACACATGTTCAAAAGTGTAAGGTGTGAATAGCATAGAATCATGGGGTTTCGATTTTCCTCAAAGCACATATATCCAAAAATTCGCAGGACTTCCGTCAAATAACCAAGGCTCATCATATATTTATTATCATTTATTATTATTTTGTGTTGGCTGTGCAATGTTTGACTCCTTTAAGCTTTCTAGTTGACCTATGTAACGAGTGTTGGGCCAGTGACTCCCAAACCAGATGGTTTTAGGGCACTAGATGTAAAAACATCCCTAAGGGCTTAATTACTCAAGTCAAAAAGGCTACGAAGTCAAACTAGCCAAACAATCATCCAAACTGAAATTCTCATCTTTTGACGCGAACACCCAATGCTTAATGAGGCAAGGGGCCCGGTTACTCAATGAAAAGTCAAATTGGTGATTTTATTCTAAACCTTTTTTTTTTTTATGTATATATATATCAATAAGCCAAGGTTTCATCAACAAGTCATCCTACAAATCTCAAGACACATAAATTTTAATTCAAATCTCATACCCCACAGAAACAAATGCTAATGTGCTTGTGATGAACAGTTTAAACATGTCAAGTCTCTCTAACCCAAAGATGAGTCAAAAGATCTTAAATTTTAATAATATGCAAAATTCAACATGTTAAACAAACCAATGAGGTGCAAACCATAGCAAGATGTAACCATGCTCAACTTAACAATAAGGCATATTATTGTTTTTTTTTTTTTTTTTTATGAATATTAGCAAGGCAACAAAGCAAGAATTAAATGAAAACAAACAGAGATGTCTACCCCACCCCCAAACTAGAATAACACATTGTCCCCAATGTGGCTAGAGATACAATACCGAAGGGTGATGCAAGTTGGGCACACTGTAAGAGAAGCGCTCCCCCAAACTTGAATGGCGGACACTATCCTGAAAATCACAACTAAAACACAAGAAAGAAAATCAAATGATAGGGAAAAGAAATGATGAGGGTTGCCTCCCACAAGCGCTAAGTTTTCAGTCTTCAGCCAGACTTTCCATGACGACAACCACTCCGAGTAACTCGGGTCCTCTAAAAGGGTCGTCTCAACCTCCGAGCTCTGTAACTCCAAATATGGCTTCAGTCGTTGCCCGTTCACCTTGAACGTGCTGCCATTTTTTGGATCCTCAATCTCAATGGCCCCATAAGAAAACACTGATCGAACTATGAAAGGGCCTGTCCATCGAGATCGGAGCTTCCCTGGGAACAGATGCAGACGTGAATTGTAAAGAAGGACTTTCTGACCAGGCTCAAAAGATCGTCTCAATATGTTCTGGTCGTGGGCCTTCTTCATCCGTGCTTTGTACATCCTAGCACAGTCATAGGCATCGTTCCTCAGTTCTTCCAATTCATTGAGTTGGAGCTTCCTCTGTGAGCCAGCCTTTGTGAGATCAAAATTCAGCTTCTTAATGGCCCAGTAGGCTCTGTGCTCCAACTCCACAGGCAGATGGCATGCTTTTCCGTACACGATACGGTAAGGTGACATGCCAATCGGTGTCTTGAACGCTGTCCGGTATGCCCATAATGCATCGTTCAACCGGAGAGACCAATCTTTTCTTGACGGGTTCACCGTCTTCTCCAAAATCCTCTTGATCTCTCTGTTTGAAACCTCCACTTGTCCACTCGTCTGAGGGTGATAAGGAGTGGCAACCTTATGCGTGATGCAATATTTCTTCATCAGCTGTTCGAAGACCCGGTTGCAGAAGTGCTTTCCACCATCACTAATAATTGCTCGGGGAGTACCAAAACGAGCAAATATAGTGTCTTTTAAAAACTGGACCACAACTCGGTGGTCGTTGGTCTTGCAAGCAACTGCTTCCACCCATTTGGACACGTAGTCCACAGCAACCAAAATGTACAGATAGCCGAAGGAGTTTGGGAAAGGTCCCATGAAATCAATGCCCCATACATCGAAAATCTCAACAATAAGAATCGGGTTGAGGGGCATCATATTTCGACGTGAAATACTCCCTAGCTTCTGACAGCGCTCGCATTCAACACAATAAGTGTGAGCGTCTTGAAAGATGGTAGGCCAGTAAAAACCGCACTGCAAAATCTTTGCAGCGGTCTTCTTTGCACTGAAATGGCCTCCACAGGCATGATCATGACAGAAGGAGATGACACTGGATTGGTCAGGCTCGGGAATGCATCTCCTGATGATCTGATCGGGACAATACTTGAACAAGTAAGGATCGTCCCAGAAAAAATTCTTCACCATGGACATAAATTTGGACTTATCTTGTCGTCCCCAATGCAAAGGCATTTGACCGGTGACAAGATAGTTTACTATGTCAACAAACCATGGTGAATGAGCATGAGCAATATGCATCAACTGTTCATCGGGGAAGGTCTCAGAAATGGGGGCGGCTTCTTCCGTGAAGTCCACGGTAATCCTCGAGAGATGATCAGCTACCACGTTTTCGGAGCCCTTCTTGTCCCGAATTTCAATGTCGAACTCTTGTAAGAGCAAAATCCACCGGATGAGGCGAGATTTAGCATCCTTTTTGGAAAAAAGATACTTCAATGCCGCGTGATCAGAGTAGATGATGACTTTCGATCCTAGGAGATAGGATCGAAACTTGTACAGAGCAAACACGACCGCCAACAGCTCCTTTTCAGTGGTTGAATAATTCAGCTGGGCGTCGTTCAGAGTCCGACTTGCATAGTAAATGACGTGGGGAAGTTTGTCAATGCGCTGTCCCAACACAGCTCCAATGGCGTAATCTGACGCGTCACACATGATCTCGAAAGGTGTACCCCAGCTTGGGGGCCGAATGATGGGTGTGGACGTCAGAATTGCCTTCAAGGCCCCAAATGCCTTCTTGCAGTCCTCGTCAAAAATGAAAGGGGCCTCCTTCACCAACAGTTTGCACAAGGGCCGGGCGATCTTGCTGAAGTCCTGAATGAATCGCCGATAGAATCCTGCATGGCCCAGAAAAGAGCGAACCTCTTTCACCATCCGTGGGGGAGGAAGGTTGGATATCAGATCTACCTTCGCCTTGTCGACTTCAATCCCCCGACGAGAGATGACGTGCCCGAGCACGATTCCTTGTTGTACCATAAAATGGCACTTCTCCCAATTGAGCACCAGGTTCTTCTCTTTACAGCTCTCCAAAACTAACGTGAGGTGGTGCAAACACTCCTCAAAAGATGACCCAAAAACCGATAAGTCGTCCATAAATACCTCCAGAAAACGCTCCACCATATCAGAAAAGATGCTGATCATGCACCGCTGAAAAGTAGCGGGTGCATTGCATAAGCCAAAGGGCATGCGTCGGTAGGCGAACGTTCCGAACGGACAAGTGAAGGTCGTCTTCTCTTGGTCTTCAGGGTCCACAGGGACCTGGTTATATCCAGAATAACCGTCCAAAAAGCAATAATACTCGTGCCCGGCCAACCGCTCCACCATTTGGTTAATGAATGGAAGAGGAAAGTGATCTTTCCTGGTGGCGGTGTTCAGCTTGCGGTAGTCAATGCAGACTCTCCATCCAGACTGTACTCGAGTTGGAACCAACTCGCCTTCCTTGTTCTGCACGACTGTAACTCCAGCTCGCTTGGGCACGACATGTATGGGGCTCACCCATTTGCTGTCAGAGATAGGGTAGATGATGCTAGCATCCAGCAACTTGATGACTTCTCCTCTGACGACTTCTTGCATGGTCGGGTTGAGCCTTCTCTGTGGCTCCCTCGATGGTTTGGTGTCTTCCTCCAAGTGTATCCTATGCATCACCACCGAGGGGCTGATTCCCTTAATGTCTTCAATGGTCCAGCCTATAGCTTCCTTGTGCTCCCTCAAGACATCTAACAACTGCTCCTCCTGAGCGGTGTGAAGATCTGAAGCTATGATCACAGGCAAAGTCTCTGCTGGACCGAGGAACTTATACTTGAGATTGTCCGGTAGGGGCTTAAGTTCCTTCTTTGGAGGCTCAGGTACTGCTGCCTCCTCTTCCTTCTTGCTCTCCAGAGGAGCAAACTCCAAAACAGCATTTGCTTGCTCAAGTAGGACATCCAAGTCCAGATCCTCTCCAAATTGAGCAAGGCATGCTTCCAGGGGGTCTTGTATGCTTGATTCTTCAATGCTTTCCTCCAGGATTTCCTCTATCAAGCAGACATTGTTGACCTCATCGCACTCCCTCGGCTGTTTGCTGATGGTGAAAATGTTCAGCTCTACCGTCATGTTGCTGAAAGAGATCTTCATTACCCCCATCCTACAGTTGATCAGGGCGTTAGCCGTAGCTAAGAATGGTCGCCCTAGGATTACCGGTATCTGAACTCCAACGTTCTGTACCGGCTCGGTGTCAAGCACTATGAAATCCACGGGGAAGTAAAACTTATCCACCTTGATCAAAACATCCTCCACTATTCCCCGTGGTATCTTCACTGACTGATCAGCCAATTGCAATGTCATCGAGGTGGGCTTCAATTCTCCTAATCCTAATTGCAGGTAAACTGAATAGGGTAGGAGATTGACACTGGCTCCAAGGTCAAGCAGGGCCTTCTCAATGTGGCTGACTCCTATGGTGCAAGAGATGGTAGGACATCCAGGGTCCTTGTACTTGATGGGCAGCCGGTATTGGAGGATTGAGCTGACTTGCTCGGTCAGACAAACTTTCCTCGGGACATTGTTCCTTATCTTGACGGTGATTAAGTCCTTCAAGAACTTGGCGTAAGACGGCACTTGCTGGATGGCATCCAAGAATGGAATGTTGATCTGCACTTGTTTGAATACCTCCCGAATGTCCTCGAATGTTCCTCCTTTCTTGGGCGCAAGAAGTCTATCAGGGTAAGGCGCCCTAGGTATAAACGGCCTAGGAGGAGGAGTCTCTACGGTCGGAGCTAATGTAGATAGCTCGGCATCTTTCTTCTCGACGCTCCTGCTTCCTTGTTCTCCTTGTGCAGCAGGGTTCTCTTCTGGTTGAACCATTTGGTTGTCCACTTGTTTCCCTGATCTAAGTGTGACAACGGCTTGCACATGCTCCTGCCCATGCACTGCATTTGATGATCCTCCCTCGTGAAATTGCAACTTCGGATTCGGCACAGGTTGACTAGGGAGCTTTCCCTTCTCTCTCTCCCCCAGGTGACTAGCAATTTGCCCGATCTGGGTCTCCATCTTGGCAATAGCTTGAGTGTTCACCATGGTAGCATTCTTCACGTCACTGATGGATTGGCCGGTAATCTGGATGAAGGCTTTAAGAGTGTCTTCCAACGATGATTGTGAAGAAGAGGCAGGGGCTTGAGTGGGGGACTGGTGTGGTGCTGGCTGGGATGGACGGCTTTGATGATGAACCGGCTGATGAAATCCAGGGGGGTATTGAGTATGAGATTGGTGAGGAGCTCCCCCTTGAGCCATAGGCTGGTTCTGCTTCCAATAAAAGTTAGGGTGGTTCCACCACCCTGGATTGTATGATTCGGAGAAAGGTCCACTGGCTTGCTTTCGATAATCGTTGAAAGCATTCACTTGCTCCATTGGAGATTCGACAAAAGCCGGCAATGATGGGCAAGTCTGTGCTAAGTGCAAGGGACTAGCACAGATGGAACAGCAGTCAACATGGAATGGGTTGGCAGCATTCATGGTTTTGCTAACAACTAGGGCTTCGACCTTTTTGGTGAGGGCATCTATCTTCATTTTTAATTCTATATCCTCCTTAACCTCATAGATGCCTCCCTTCTTCTGAATGCGAGCAGCTCTATCTCGACAGCTAGAAAAATCCCACTGTTGGGAATTGTCGGATAACTGATCTAAGGTCCTATACGCTTCCTCTCCCGTCAAACTTAGAAATGCGCCTCCATTCATCAACTCGATCATGCTACGATTGGATTGGGTTAATCCTTGATAGAAAAATTGCACCAGTCTCCATTTCTCGTATCCATGTGGAGGGCACTTGATCAGCATGTCTTGAAATCTCTCCCAACTCTCAGAAAATTTCTCATCTTCTTCTTGAGTAAATGAGCTTATCTCCTTCCTACACTCATTGACTTTGGACATGGGGAAGAATTTGTTGTAGAACTTGTTGAGCAAGTTCTCCCAAGAAGTGATGGAACCAGGCATGTTTGAGTCCAACCATGCTTTGGCCCTATCATGGAGTGAGAAAGGAAATAGCCTAAGATGCACCGACTCTTCAGAAAAATTTTGAAATTTGAAGGTGGCACAGATGTCCTTGAATTTCTTCACATGGCTATAAGGATTTTCGAGGTCCAAGCCATGGAATGCGGGTAGGAGTTGAATGACATGAGGCTTTAGGTCAAAATGAGTGGCATTGGTTGGGGGTAATACGATACATGAAGGAGAATTTGTTGCCACGGGTGCAAACAAATCCCTAAGTGTCCTAGTATGATCCACGTTTTCTCCCCGATTCCTCTCATTTTCATTTGCATGCATGTTATCTCCCATCTCAACAGAATTTCTAAGATTTCTCCTAAGAGTTCTTTCAATTTCGGGATCTAAAGATGTCAAGTCTAAGTTCAATGATCTTCTACCAAGCATACACCAAACATACACAAATGTTCAACCAAAAGACAAACAAACAAAAATAAAGAAAATAAGTTGCTAACAGGGAACAAAGTTCTCCAAAGTACAATCTAGGCTAATTCCCAGGTAGGTGGGGGGGTCTCAATGGACACACTTAAATCCCAAGACCAATCCTTGCCAGAATTCACCTTGACATTGCCTTAAGATTGCTAAGTACCCCTACTAGCAAAATATTTTCCCCTTTTTTTTTTTTTATAACAAAGAAAAATAACACAACTAAGATAAATTTGAAAGACTAACACAAATGCATACAATTTACAATAAAACAGTAGTAAAAGTCAAGATAAGAATACTTACAAGTTGGGACCAAAAAGAGTTTTTGGTAAAAAATTTCTGCTACTGATCTTGTCCAGGAGCTGCCTTCTGAGCTGAGGTCGATCGATCGAATGTAATGGTCGATCGATCGAAAGTCGATCGATCTAAATTTTATTCGATCGATCGAATGTTCGAAATTTGCAGGGCCAGGAACAGAAACAAAAAGTAGAACAGAAAATTGATAAGTGCTGAATGTTACACATTCAAGCCCCTTAATTTACATATGTTATGCTCTTAGTTTTGTTATAATTTGATGTTTTGTGTTGTTTTTGTGTTTTCTTATATTTTACAGGTTTTAGAAGAAAAACCGATCAAATTCCAAGATTATAATGAAGTCAGCAAACTCACTTTTGGATAGATTCAAACTCCAAATCAATTTTGAATTTAAGGAAAGAGAAGTTGGCAAAAATTCGTTATATTTGGAAAGAATCCAGAATGAGCACGTCTCAGTAATTTAATCATAACTTTCGGCTCAAGTATCAGATTGCAACATAATTGATGGCGTTGGAAAGCTAATAATAAATGCAACAAATATGTCAGAAATAGGTTTTTCCTAATTCGGACGTTTTCCATGCCAAAATCGCCCCGTAATAAAAGACCGCAAATCTGTACGAATTTTAGAATCCTTTTCCTACTTGGATAGAAATTTCAGAAAAAGGAGAAGACTTGTAATTATTCTTTTTGGACTAGAAAACCTACTTAGAATTGTAATAGGAATTCTAGAGCTTCTAAAGCTTCTCTAATCCCTATAAATAGGCCTCTAGCCTTTGAAGAAAGACATACAAGCTTTGAGGAAGAATCAAAGGCTAAATCAAGAAAGAGGTTCTTTCTAGTTTTTATTTTCTTTATTTATTTATTTTCTGTATGTATATAATTTTAGTTTATTTTAGTTGTAACTAATACTTTAGTTAGGGCTCGATTGAAGCCCTAATTATGTCTCGTTAAGGTTTTCAATTGGCGCCTTTGCTACAATTCATATATTGATGCTTAACTTGATTATTTCCTATTTTCTTGAATTCCTTGCATGTTTATGTTTGGCCATCATATGCATGTGGTATGGATTTGTTATTTATGTCAATTTGGATGACCGAGTCCTGGGCATAATAGAGTAACAAAAGAACCCCGACACAGGTTCTTGGATTAATCAACATAAAGACAACTGGAATAGATACCATATTCCAATCTGAGTGTGTTTACCGATTTCTATAGATTTATGCTTCCTTGAAGAACAACTTAGTAGATACCATGTTAAATCCTTCAATGAAGATAAGCGTTAGAGTAGATACCATGCCTAACTCGTTGCTCAGGGAAATCAATAGCTTTAGGAGAAGATACCATTCCCTTGTGGCTGGTAAGCATTAAGTATCAAGTTATGATGGTAGCATTGGCATTGTGAATCTTAATTGAGTATGATTAGCGGTGGATATCGAAGCCCTACCTTATTTCATATTATATTTCTTCAATATTTTTATCTCTTCTCTTATTTGATCTGATTAATATTTTTATTGCTTTTCACTCGTCTCAATTATTAAGGAATTCTTTTTAAGCATAATTTACCAATCCTCGTGGGAATGATCTCGTATTTGCCTACTATACTATCGTTTTGATCTTGTGCACTTGCGAGTAAAACGTACAAATATTTATCTATTTATTTAGGTAGATATTTGCACAACAAAAATCTTCTTTTTTTTTTTTTTTTTTTGTAGAACAAAATAAAACAAATTGAAGATAATATAAAACACACACTAAACAAAATTTGAACTAAGTTATAATAAACTAAAAGAAAATTTAAACAAACAGCAAAATACTATTAAACAGAAACAAATTATGAACAAAAAATGCACAAAATGGACTAAAAAAAGTACTGGAACAGTGATACTCACCAAGCTCCGAGCTACTGCTGTGCAGGGAGTCGATCGATCGAAGTATATTTCGATCGATCGAAAGTCGATCGATCGATTCTTCAGGGCACCCAGTAAGTTGCAGAAGCTGCAGAACAGATCCGGGAAAAACAAAGAAAAGACTTAGAATGCAGAACAGAAGCTAAACAACAGTAAAAATGAAACAAAAATCTATCTAACTAGTAGAAAAACAAAATCAATCAAACAAAAACCAATTTTTGAACCGATTTCCCCGGCAACGGCGCCAAAAACTTGATGTGTTTTAAATAGTACTCGCAAGTGCACGAATCATTTTGCAATATAGTGTTATGCAAGTGCGAGGTCGATCCCACAGGGAAATGGTCAAATATTGGTATCTTGCTTAATCAACCTCATTTTAACCTAGTTCCAAAGGTTTGAGACTTAATTCAAGAACAAAAGACTAAATGAAAGAGATGTAATGAACTATGTAAAATAAAAGGAACTAAGGTTAAGGAATCCACCAAACCAAATCCTACAACTCACACTCTTGGTTTCCACTTGAACACCCAAAGAACATTAAGCTTAGGGTGTTATTCAAGTTTCTTAACCATAAACCCAAGAACCATTAAATGAATCCAACACATTGACAAATCACAAAGAGTACCGATTGAAATCAAAACATCCAATGTATCATTCAATCACAATGGATATCATCATTCGAACCGATAAAACAATGTATTGGTCGGTTGAAACACATAAAATGTCCTCTAACCACCCCTAACCACATTCATTGCAAAAGATGAAGCATTAAATGAATGGAACTTGAACAACTAAAATGATATATCATTAAATGTGCAAGTGGTACAGCAAGGTTGTGAGTGTCATCAATGGAAAGGTTTCATCCTCAACCCTAGTTGAGGTTACTAGCCTTCCATGACTAAGAACACCACAATAAAATGATGAACAACCATGGAAATGAAAGAAAAACTCTACAAAGAGAAAGTATTCTGAAAATAAACTACTGAATTACACTACAATAAGCACAAAATTAAAACTAACTACAGAGTTTCTGCTCTATCCTACTCTCTCCACCACACTCCAACAAGGGGGCATGACTATGGCTTTATAGAAGAAGGCCATGGCAAGAAAATGACTTTTCTACCCTCCTCTAGGGTTCTTCTGCAGCTAGAGACAACCCCAAACACGAAACCAGCGTGTTCTGCAGCGGAAATCAGAGGGAGGACTGCTTTTTGGCTTCTGATTGGGCGTTCTGGCGCGCTCTGCAAAAGCAGTTTCTGGGAAAATTCGATCGATCGACTTTTATTTCGATCGATCGACTTCGGGCAAATATTCGATCGATCGAATTTTAAGTTCGATCGATCGACTTATCAGGGTCTCCGAATTTCCAGTTATCTTCTTATGAATTTTGTCATTTCTCTCTTATTGTCCTACAGACACAGAAAACACAAAAACTAACCAAAACATTAGAGAATAACAAGGCTAAAGGTCTAACTAGTGCAAATCAAGGGGTCCAAATACACAATATTTGGCACTCATCAGCTATTCTCATTATCATACCTTACATCAGGCTCAGCAATCCCTCATAGCCATGGTTGCTATTGAGCTTCCGCGGCTTTCTCTTATAGTGGCTTGATTTGTTCTTTTTTGGTTTACCACTCTGATTGGCAGGAACAAACTTATGTTGATGCCATGGAGCCTGATGTGCTGTCGAAGGTAGAGTGTCTGATGTAACTCTTGTTGGCAGCTCCTTCTGAACCTTCGACTTCTAAGCCTGGAGCTGTCGACATTTGGGTCGGATGTGACTGGTGATGCAGCAGTGATGACAGATGGGCTGGCTTCTTTTGTTTGAATGCTTCTTGACAGTCTCTGTAGATTTTGGGTTAGCATTCTTTCAAATAACACTATCCTTACCTTTTATGTATCTCCTATGTGAAGGGACATATTTGGATGAGGAAGATTTTTTAACTTTACCTTTCCTTGGAGCATCCTGCTTAATCCAAGATTTGTGGGTTTTTAACAAAAAACAATTTGGTCTAATATGACCAACCTTCCCACAATTATGACACGTAGGGACAAACTTACCATGAGCTTGTGTACCTGTATCTTTGGATTTAGGCTTCACACAATTATTTAAGCAAGAATTTTCAGAATTATCCAAACAAACAGTATCTACTATCACATGCTTAATAGCAATAGAATCTAATTTAGAATCAGAAGTATGTGAAGTAGAAGCTCTCAAATCATTAACAATTAAATTAGGCTTGTTAGAAATATTTGAATGAATACAAAGCATGCTCTTAAATTATCACTAGAGAATTTTTTTCAAGAAATCTTCAGATTATTTTAATTTATTCTCAAGTGTATCAATAATGTCAAATAGCATGATATTTTCATATTTTAAAGAGTCAATCAAAACATGTGATTTAGACAATTTAATAATTAAATACTATTTTTCTTGCTTAACATTTTTTAGCTCTTTATTTGACTTTTTACTCAATTTAAGAAAATTCTTAAGAAATTCATTATCATAATTCTCTTCAGACAACATAGAAGAATTCATGATAAAAGAAATCAATAAAAAATAAGGATCACACTTAGGAAATTAATCCAAACACAAGTGTACCCGCTCTAATACCAATTGAAAAATATAATGACTTCTAAATTACGGTGTGTGTGTGTGTGTGTGTGTGTGTGTGTGTGTGTGCAACGTGTCAAAATATCAAAAGTGCGGAATTTAAATGAGACAGATATTTTGTTAACGAAATGGAAACTCAATTAAGAGAAAAACCATTCCGGGGCAGCCAAACCCAGGATATCTACTATTCAAAAGACAGAGTTAGTAACAAAGCAGTAACACTCACAATGTTTACAATTATGATTTTTGATATATGATTATCTATGCTTTTATAAATATATGCACTAAATGATTTTTAAGAATGACTATATATTTACCTGTTATACTTGCTAGAAATCATATTTATATGATTTCCATATTATGAAACATATTGATATGACTTGTATGTTATAAATATATTGGTATGATCTGTATGCTAAATAAATAGTGTGCTATGAAACTATTTTGATTAAGAAATGATTCTGAAACAAGAAAAATGTTTTGATATAAACTTTCAACATTATTACCATATTTACAAAATGATGTTTAGATGAGACGAAAATCTATTTAAAATAATTATTATGTAAGAATACATTGGTCATATTTAATTATATATTAAGGTAATTCTGTCAGCTCTGATGTATTATGTTCTCAAGTTTTTAAAGAAAAAATATATTCCGCTGTCAAATCTCAACTCTGATGATGTAGTAACGTCACATGGAAATTGAAAATTTTCACTTACACTTTTTTGTAAAAAGCGAGGCATCACACATCATGTACACCATTAGATATACCTGTTAAATTACCACTTATCCCAAAAGCTTAAGCTTATAGAAAGAGATGAATTTAATCAATATTTTATATAACGCCCAAGTGAAATTAAGTAACCGGTAGTTAACTTCATGGTTCGTCTCCTAGTCTTGTTCTAAAACGAGCAAGACCAAATGGATCTCATCTCCTCTGAACAGAGTTTGCAGCGGAAGACTTTCACTTTAAAGATAAATATAGCATTCTAAAATCCATAATCACAATAAGAATAGCTAGAATAATCTAAAACATCATAACATAGATAGTTGAAGCTTCCACAGCCGCTCTCTTACTTGGTCCCGCTCCTCTAGATGGAACTCCTGGAACAAAATACCTCTTTCTTTGTTGTGCAAAGGCCGATGTGTTCTCCTTCAAGCTCTCTTCGTACATCAAGGCGCGGTCCACCAATTGGAAAAAGTTACAGATGTCGAAGCATGTCATCATGGTCTTAATACGTGGGCTTAGGCCTCTCTCAAACTTCTTGGCCTTCTTT
>JAJPGS010000718.1:0-93541 GCA_028654335.1 Alnus rubra | reverse complement strand
TATAATGCTTAAATTGAATGTGCAGGAGGAGTTCTATCTACCTGTATCAATAGACAAGCACAAGGCACAACAGGAAGCGTGGAATGATATAGGTCGGAAGCACCGCTCGTGGAAGTCGAGGTTCAAAACCAAGCTAAATATTCAAGATGGTGACACGCCCGAGATCATCCGTGTGTGAGTGCCGGATATTTTTTTGCGAAGTATGACGCAGCAGATGTGGAGTTCCTGCTGAGCGATTAGTGCACTGAGCATAAAAGGGTATGTAGGCTTTAATTGTATGACTTAAAAATGTTGTGGTTTTTTAATAACTAAACATATAATTTTATTACTACTTTAAGTGTGTCAATGCTTACATTTTTATTTTCATGTTCAATTCGTAGGCGACTTCTGAACGGATGAAGAGGCTGCGGGAGCAGAATGACCTTCCCCATTGTACGTGATCCAAAAGTTATGCCAAATTTAATCACGAGGAGGTGTGAAAAAATATATGTTTATGTTTTTAATATTTGTTGGTAATTGTATTTCTTTTTCTTTACACTATTTTTTCGCTCTCTGTTTGTTATATATTTCAACTGGATGACGACAGACATGTACATCTGGCACGCCCCCCACTCACGCCACGTCGTTCGTGAAGACCCACACAAGGAAGGACGGCACTTACTTGAATGAACGTACACGGGTCCTATGCATATGCTACTGATCTAATTTACTAATATTTCTAAATTATGTGTGATATGTCATTATTCAGTATATGAGTTTTTCATGTTGACGACGTACAGGAGAGGATGACGCAGAGTTTATCCAGTGATCCAGCCGCCACGCAGAGCGTCTCAGCAGACACGGTGCGTTGGGCACCGAACGACGCGTATGAATAGGTGGTTGGGAGGCCTGAGTACGTGGGGAGGGTTCGGCAGGTTGGGCCGAACGTTACACCTGTTCGGGGGACATGTTTCTCATACAGGCCTCGCTCACAGGGGGGACTATCTAAGGGCATGTCTCGGGATTGGGCCGAACACGCCTGGAAGATGGAAGAAATCCAAGCGGAGTTACGGGCTGAGCGAGAGAGGAATGACGCGTTGGAGCAGCGCATGCAATAGTTCGACGACATGGAGCAGCGCATGCGACAGTTCGAGGTCTTCATGTCCTCCATGGGAGTATCACAACCATGTCTTGGTGCTCAGTCTTCACCTGCACACGTAGGTAGTACGTCGTCTGTTTGTAGTGCATCTGCAGGTATGATTTATATTGTGTATAGGACAAAATTACTTTCAATTTGTTTTCATTACCCCTTTAATTTTGCAAGTAATATTATATACTTTAATTGTCTATATTATTTGCAGGTAATTCGACAACGGTTGGTACGTTGTCGCCTGTTGGACGACGGCTGAGCCAGCACTCCCCTGTCGCTACACCTTCGCCCGCTACACCATCCCTTGCGCAGCAATCGTCGGTTGGCGATAACATGCCTGGGACGGTACCTCGTACTTCGCAGGGACGCCCTTCGGATTTGTAGATATTTTGTGTAATTATTTTTTGTTTGTAAAGATTTGCATATTTAACAAATGCGTTATTAATTATTGGTTTGTGTAATTTGATTTTGTTTTATTTTTGGGTAAAATAAACATTGCGTTATTTGTGGTCGGAAATAAGAAATTCTTTTTTTAAAAAAATAAAAAATAAAAAATTAATTAACCCAAACAAATTTAAAAAGACAATAATCAAAACTAAATTAAAAAAAATTTCAAATTGTATTTTTAATTTAATTTAATTTTTTAATTATTTAATTGTATTTTTAATTTAAATTAAAAATATAATTAAAGAATTAAATAAAAAATTTAATTAAATTGAAAAATACAATTTGAAATTTTTTTTTAAAAAAAACATAAACTGGACACGTGTATTTGAATACACGTGTATTCAAATACACGTGTCAAACAGTTTGACACGTGTATTTCAATACAGGTGTCAAACTGTCAGACACGTGCATTTAATACACGTGTCCAGTTAGACATGAGTATTGAAATACACGTGTCCAACTGTTTGACACGTGTATTAAATACACGTGTCCAACTGTTTGACACGTGTATTAAATACACGTGTCCAACTGTTTGACACGTGTATTAAATACACGTGTCAAACTGTCAAACACGTGTATTGAAATACACGTGTATTTGAATACACGTGTCAAAATGCACAGTTAGTGACATCTACATCTGACACGCGTCGCACGCGTGGCAAAGAGCACGTGGCAACCTGTTTGACACGTGTATAGTGTCCGTACACGTGTCAAAATGCAAGTGGCAAAATTCAAGGGTTTTTGTCGTATTCACTTGTGCAGAGAAAAGAATAAAAAAATTCTGTTTAGAAACCAAAAATTACAAAATGTCAATTAATAAACAACTTAAAATATAAAACACTTAAAACTATTATTAGCTTATAATACTGATGTTCAAACATGAAAAAAGTTGTATGGGCATGAGAAGCTTCAGGGAGTGCATGTTCCCTAAGATGTCCGGACATGCTTGCAAACATGATCAATTCGGAAGATTGATGTCCAGACATGAAGTATAGGTGTACGAACATAAGGCAAGTTAGAGAGTTCATGTTCCCTGTCGTGTGGGATGTTGTTCGGACATAGAAGATGGTTTAGGCATAAAACCATAGATATGAATAAATTCTATCTTACATCAACATATGCCTTTTGTAGTTGGAGTAATTTTGTAAAGCTCCATCCACAGGAGATGCACAACACAATAATTGTGAAAATAAAAAGTGAGAGGGGCGTTGGGTGTTGGTTAAGGTACATGCAGACAAATATTAACCGCTCGTATATGCTATCTGCAACTATTCGCTATGTCTTCTCTCAACTCCCAAAATTTTACATTATTTAAAAATTTCAAAAACGTGCCAAGATTGACTTTTTATTCATCATTAAATGTATCAACTTTAAATCTTGACTATAAAATGGATACTATCTATTTCATTAGATTTTTTTTTTTTTTTTTTTTTTTTTTCGAGATTCTAGCATTTATGTTTATTTGTTTCTCTTGTCAAGTGATTTTTATTTAGGAAAAAGCATAAAATCAATTATCGTGGCTAAACCGATTTGCAATAAACTTCATGTGGTATAAAAATGTTACAAGAGCTTCCAGTGGTATACAAAAAGAACAAATAGGTCAATGCACACAACTTCCATCTAAGTTTTTGACGGAATTATCAAATGCCACATCAACATTAATCAGATTATGATAGGTATCGCCCATAATAATTAAAAAAAAAAAAGAAAAAAGAAAGTAAAACTTCACTTACCACCCCTGATCTTTCATCAATTTTCCAATTATACCCTTGAACTTTAAAAAATGTTAATTTAATGTATCTATCTTTTAATTTTACAAATTCGTTAGAATTTTCTATTAAATCCTGTTAAAATTTTTAAAATATATATATATATAAGTTTTTTTTTTTGTTTTTTTTTTAAAGATTCAGGAATGAGTATTTTTGTGAATGTCATTAAATCCTAACCAACGCTTAAATCATTACAATTTTTTTCTTCATTTTTCCTAAAAAAAATATATGAGTGTTTTATGAATTTTGACACATCTCCTTTAAGATTTAACGAAAAATCGTAACGGATAGGTGAAATTGAAAAAAACCAAAATATGGATATACTAAATTGACACTTTTTAAAGTTTAATGGTATGATTTCAAAAGTGATAAAAGATTAGGGATTGTAAGTGAAGTTTTCTTAAAAAAAAAAATTATAAAATATATCAAATGTATAAAAATTTAAAAATTTAAAAATCTCCACCTTCATTTGACAAAACTTAATTTGAACAAATTTGAGCAGCTGAGCAAAACACCAACAACAAAGAAAAAAGAAGACAGAAATTTCAAATTTGGACTTTCTTTTCATTTTCCTATTAGAGAACTATATATATAGATTAGAATGTTGATATCGAATTTCTAATAAATTATAAATTCAAACCCTATTTTCTAATATTAAAAGGTTAAATCAAACTTAAAAAAAAAAATGGTTAAAAATACTTTTGACTTATGTGGTTTAAAGATTTTTTTTTTTTTTTTCTCCTTGTGATTTATTTCGTATCGTACATGGTATTTCGTTTATGACTAAAGACGAAGATGATACCTTCGTCCAACTTGCGTCATAAAATTAACAGAAATCAATGTCAATACATTTAAGAAGCGGACATGTGCCTTATGTCTAATTAAAAATTAAAGATAATAAAAACTTAAAAAAAAATTAAAAGCTTAAAAAAAAGAGAAAAAAAAAAAAAAAAAGAGGGGTGGCTAACCTGTGTGGGTGGTTCGGCCACCCTCAAAGAACAAAATAAAGGTGGACACATGTCAGCTTCTTAAAGGTATTGACGTGGACTTTCGTTAATTTTTAGACGAAAATATTATTTATAATACGAAATGAACCACAAAAAAAATAAAAAATAAAGTCTTTAAACTGCACGAGACAAAAACGTATTTAACCTAAAAAAGAGATTAAATCAAACCCGATTTTCATCCCTTGGATCGCTTCTCTCTCTTAATCTCTATTGTTAATTCTCTCACCACCCGCATTTAATTCACATCAACGGTCAACCACTTTATTTCTCCAAACAAATGTTTCCTTCACCCACCAACTTTATCCGAGGCATTGCCGTTTGTGGCTTTTGAGCACGCAGAGTTCCTAAATTCGTCTTTTGTAGCAAACGCCGTTTCAGACGTCGGTTAGAAGTATTAAAAACTATATAAAAAAAAAAATTGAAAAAGAAAAAGAAAAAGGGAGGAACCACTCCCATGGCCGGTTTGGGGTGGTAGAATCACCCCATAGGCCTTGGGGTGGCCGAACCACCTCCAAAGAGAAAATGGGGGTGGTTTTGGGTTCGGCTACCCTCAAGTGTCAAACCCTCTTAACCTCTTCTTTTGCTTTCTCTCTTTTAGATTTTGTCCCTTGAACCACCTTAGATCGGCCAATTAAGCCACACCTCCTTTTGTTTGTATTTTTTTCGTAAAAAAAAAATAATTTGAAATTGTTTTAAAGCTTTTAATTTTTCTTTTAAAATTTAGACAGAGATACATTTCCATCTTTAACATAAATTAAGGTATTATCTGCTATACAAAATGAGCCAGACAAAAAATAAAATAGTTAAACCTCATAAAGAAAAATATGTTTAACACTAAATTTTACTACCCTTTTAGAGCCAGTTTGAATTTGCTTTTACGGTGTTTAAAAAGAGTATTTTTCTTTCATTTTATTTTATAAAAAAAAAAATAGTACATAAAAAATTATGCAACTATTTGGTAAAAAAACTCATATTTTAAAGAAAAAAAAAAAAGAAAAATCAAAACACACTAAAAATAAAAAATAAAAAAGCTTGACAATTAATTTTTTGGGAAAAATATAAAAAAGCTCTCTCAATTAATAATCGATTTTAAAATAGTCACATGAATTGTTAAGTGTGCTAAAGTGACCTATCAAACTATCAAAGTATGCCAAAAATGTCATTTTTTCTAATAATATACTTATTCTCTTAAAAAAAAAAAAAATCTTTAGAAAAAAAAAAAACCAAAGAGGTATATATATATATATATAATTATTTTTTCTTCAGATAAATGCAAAATCGATCCATGTAATTAGCCTAAATCACAAATAATTCTATGCGGAATAAAAATAATTCAGAGATCATGGTAATCCAAAATAAAAATTTAGTCCTTACAGTCAGAACACTTGAGATATTCTGTTAATGTCAGCACCAATAAAATAATGACATGTGTCACTTTTAGTAAAATAAATAAATAAATAAAAATTACAAAATTGGTTTATGTGATTTACCTGATATTCAATTAACTATGTGGTATAACAAAAGGAAAAATTACATTAACTACTTCTTCTTAATTTCTTTAACCTTTGAATTTCTTTTTCTTTTTCCTTTTTTTTTTAAATAGTTTTTTTTTTTTTAAGAGAATAAAGGTGTTATTGAAAAAAATGACTTTTTAGCACACTTTAGTAATTTGATGAGTCACTTTAGCATACTTGAAAAAAAAGTGAAGTAACACTTATTCTTTCTTAGTCGGCCATAAAGAAAAAAACTATTAGAAAATAGATCTGAGAAGAGGAGGGAGCAGATCTGCTTCCTCCTCCTATCCCTTTCCCTTTTTACTCCATGCTCCTACCCTCCCCCTCCAATTCTGGTTTTTTCTTTTGTTTGTAAGTATTATCCGACCAGATCAACAATTTTGGCCTATTTGCTATTCGTCTGTCCATCTACTTCCGTATTGTGCTGTTCATCTCCTCCGTGTTTTCGGTTTAAATAAGAGTTTTTTTTTTTTTTTTTTCATAGATCTGCCCTCATGGACAATCAATGGGATGTAGACTAGTCAGGTGTGAGAGGTTATCTCTCACGGCTTGGATAATTCGGTATGAGAGATTATTTCTTACAACTGGATTAAATAAATTTTTCTAGAATATTTGGCTACCATTGTCTTAGATCTAGTAGTCTACTTGGAGCAAATATGCTCTTTAACTATTTTTGTACATGCGTTAACGGAAGATGAAAGTCATAGATAGCACTTTATTGTAAGAATTTTGTTTGTATCTATGACTGACTTTGTAACCTCATAGCATGTAGTTATGATTTTGCAGAGCTTTATGCTTTGTAATGTAAGAGCTTTATGCTCATGATCTATGATCAATAAAATACTTAGATATTTCGTTATATATATTAAATGACGGTTAATTTAGTGGATTTTTTTATATTTATTTTGACATAATTGCACCGTTGGTCCTTGTAGGTGGCTTAATTTACAAATAGCTAATTGGAGTCAAATTCTGTTAAAATTTTTGGCAGATTCCGTTAAACGCTACATCTACACTAATAAAATGGCGATACGTGTCGATTTTAATAAAAATAATAAAATCTATTAAAAATATAAAATAATAAAACTTATTATTATTATTATTATTATTTTTTTTAAAAAAAGGAAAGGGTGGCTGTGCACCACCCCCAAAGATGGCTGATTGGCAGCCACTCCTTTGCTAGCTTTTTTTTTTTTTTTTTTTTCTTTTTTTTCTTTAAAAAAAAAAAAAATTCATTATTTTATATTTTTAATAGATTTATATTTTTTTTATTAACATTGACACATATCCCATCTTATTGGCGCAGGCGTGATGCTGACGTGGCATTTAATGAAATCTGTTAAAATTTTTAATAGAATTTGACTCCAATGAGCTATTTGTAAATAAGTGAACTACATAGACTTTTAAATTCATTTTAGGGTGCGTTTGTGATTGCGATTTCGTAGACAATAAATGCGATTTTAAACCAAATCTCAGAACATAAATCGTTTGGGAAGTGCGTTTTTAAAAATTACAATTTGAAGTTGCAGAAAATCTGCTTTTTCAAATCGCAGGTAAGATGATATTTTTTTGAAAATGCAGAATTTTAAAGGCTAATTTGCGATTTTAAATGTTAAATTGCGATTTTGCCAAACACTTAACTATATTTTTAAAAATCATTTTTTCAAATGGCACATTTTAAAATCGTGATTTTAAGTCGCACTTTTTGAAATGCAAACCCAAACGGATCCTTAATACTAAAGAGAATAATTTGTAATTTAGGCCAACCACTTATGACAATGGTGTAATTATCCTGATTTTTCTCTTAATTTTTTCTAAAACTCTTTGCAATCCACTCTTCTAAAACCCTCTGTTCTCGTCAACCCGCCGGTGAGAAGTGAGAACCTCCCTCTAAACCCTAACGACCCTCTCCACAGATACCTCACGCAATGTCTCATCGCACCGAACACAAAGAAGAAGAACAAGAACAAGAAAAAGATGACCTCTCCGGGAGCGAAAACGACAACGATTTGGACGAGGACATGGAAGCCCTGAGGCGAGCTTGCATACTCACCGGAAGAAACCCTAACGACCTCGACAATCCCTCCACCTCCGCCGCCAACGGATACTACTCCGCCGTATCCGCCGATTCCGACTCCGATGACGACCTCGAATTGGTCCGAAATATTAAGAACCGGTTCTCGACCTCGTCCGCTCTATGCGAACCATGTCCTTGGAGCCTCTGTCTTCTCTCCCGCCCGCCGCCTCGGACGAGGACGACGATTTCGAAATGCTCCTCGCAATTCAGTGACGGTTTTCGGCACACGCTACCGGTAAGCGCTATACCTGTATGTTTGTGTGTGCATTTTGTGGTGGAGAATTTTGAATAAACTGAGTGCTGGACCTGAATTGTATAGCGTAGTTGATGTTGGATTGTGGTTTTGGGCTTCTGAAATTTATACAACCAACACAAGCTGGCATGCTCGTTGCCTTTTTTACTATGCGTCATTGCCCACTTCTCATTGCTGCTTTCGTATTCACAAATTCAGGTGTTTTCCGCATAAAAAATCTAGAGCATGACAGTGCTATAGTTTACGCAACTTGGAGTTGTGCAATAACAACATTGTTGATGGAATCGATACGCCTTGTTGGTCATGTTTAATTTAAGAATTTGTGCAGAATTTATGTAAACTTTCGTCATAGATGTGATAATTCCTTATTTTGTAGTTATGGAATGTATAAATTTATAGAGGTGAAGTCTTAGCCTGTCCTTTATTTAGAGTTGGCTAAGAATAAGCTCTTTTTTCTTGTTCATTTGTAGGAATGGTTTTGCAGTATTGTTTTTTCCTGATTCATGTACGTGCAAACATGACATGTTTTTTTTTAGTTTTTTTTTTTATTTTATTTTATGCATATCTGTTTTGTTTTATTGTTGTGTGGCTTGTTCTGCACTGATTAAATGTTTGAGTCTTTCTATGTCTTTTTGAGCACCCTCAAAGAACTGGTGTATGGTAACATTTGCAGATACATTGAAACATGCAATTGGGGGTTCGTTAAAGAAACCTGAGCAGGTTCATGCCTCTCGTCTATCCTTGGAGAAGGAAACTAGCATTTGTTTGTAAATAGAGCCAATTCTTGTGAAGGGTTACAGATGCTGAAGATTTTTGTAACACCCGTTCATTGGGTGACAATGGGGGGATTCAGCCTTCTGGTTTCTTTGAGAGCCATCAGTCAGAGTCTTGTAAGTCATCTATATATGTTGCCATGTAAGAAGTCTTGCTTCCCAAAGTCTGCACTTTTGCAACTTGATGCCATTAAGAAGAATAGGTCCAGTCAGAAGTTCTTCCGAAGCAAGTTGATTCAGTTAGAAGCGAGAATTGAGGAAAACAAAAAGCTGAAGGAGCGTGCTAAAATCCTTAAAGACTTCCAGACTTCTTGCAGAAAAATAACTGGGCGAGCATTATCCCAGAAAAAGGTTCCTCGTGTCCAGTTAATTTCAGCAAAAGAAACGTTGGCTTCTAAGGATTCAAAGGTTAGTTGATAAATATCAATCCGTTTAGCTTTCTAAAATGTTTTATTCATTTCCTTTTCCTGAGACCACTTCTAAATGATTTTTGGTAGTCGCAGCTTAAGTATATCTGTATTAGCTTGTAACTTTTTGTAATAAGTATTCCCCCCCCCCCCCCCCCCCCCAAAAAAAAAAAAAAAAAAAACAGCATGCTAAGACATCAATTATTTGAGCATCTGATCTATGTGTACAGTATAGAGTTAGTACCTGGTGATATGAAACTAGATTGCACTTCGTAAACAGACAACTAAAAAAAAAGAAGTAAACTCAACAACTGAACCCGTTCTTGGTCAGGTGCTGCCATCTTCTACTTGTCTATAGTGTTTCGGAAAATCCAGATGATTCAAAGATAAAGCTTTTCTTTTTTTCTCCTTCAAGCACTTCAGTGCCTCTTCATAGCCCCAAGTCTATTCTTATTTTGTTAAAATAAAAAAAGAAAAAGAAAAAGAACTTGTCCACATGTACGTGTGATGCTACAAAGGCTTAATCTCTCTATGAATAGAAAACATCCAATCCTCCCCACCCCCCGTCCATGTGTATGTGTGCTTTTAGGTCTGAACACTAAAAGTATAATCTGCTTATGTTTCTCCTTTGATGATTAATTATCATGATTTCTTGTTCTTTTTGCCCCTACTAGCTAGATGGCTTCTCTTGTGTACTTCCTGTGTGCATGAAAGCGCCTTATGCTTTTAATAATATCTCGATTACTTATCAAAGAAGGCCTGAACACTTTTGATAAGGAAGAATATTGAAATTGCAAAATTAGGGCTTCAGTGTGTGAACACTAAAATAGATAGACTAGAAACTTGTTGCAGTCTTCCAAGAATAACTTCGAACTTTGTGATTCCGGAGGTCCATATTGTCATCTGCTATTGATTGAGGAATGAAAATAGAAAGTGAAACTTTTAAGGAGCTAGACACAAGAAAGGGCAGGGTGTCCTTCAAGAGCATTATGAGAGCAAGAAGGAAATATATGATGAGAGAAGGAAAACAAAAAATAAAGAAGAAATTCATGGAAAGAAACAGGAATTTACTAGCAGCAGCGCTATTTTTCAGCAATTTATTCAACTGGGAATAGTATTATCATTTCGGAGTAGTTCTTAAGGCTCAGAAAATTGGAAGAAGAGCTGGGGGGTGGGGTTAATGAGTCTACACTTGTTTTTTTAGGGTCTCCTTGGACTCTCATTCCTCTGGTCTATCTTCATGCCTATCTTGCATCTCTGCCTCTCTCATCTCTCTTCCTTCACAGCCTCAAGCTCCTAACATCTGGATTGCCTAACCATCAGATCAGCACCTCTCATGGCCCTCAATGGCTAGAACGGCATCCCTCACAGCCCCCAACAACCATATCAACATCCCTCATGGCCTTCAATGACCAGATTGGTGAAAACAAATACAAAAAGAACACATTATTTTCTTTCTTTTTGTTGAACCAACCAGCCTCCCAACACCTGATTGACCATCGGCGGTGTCTGTGCGATTCAAAGGCTGAGTACAGGCCAGTTGGTTTGTCCATGATCAATTATTTACATGGTTTCTTAGAGAATTGCAGAAGCTTTCAGCTTGGTTTTTTTTATAATGTAATTATTATTTTTATCTATGATATTCAGTGCCTTCATTATGCTTATGTTGATGTCTCTTTTCTTTTTTCTACAGGCTAATGATAAAAGGCTTTCTCCCATGTGTTATGGTCCAGCAGAGAACTCCGTGTTGCTAATTATAGAATGTCAGTTACTAACTTTCCGCTTTCCTTAGAAAAGAAGAAATGGTCAAAGGTAGAAACGGAAAATCTTAAAAAGGGAATAATGCAACAATTTCAAGCAACGGTGCTTCAAATTTCAAGAAACCGTGCCTTGAAATGTACAGCAATCACAAGGTGCACCTCATCAGGCCTTGGGTCTCATTCTTACAACTTATATATGGGGCTATGATCACAATGCTCATAATAATTTTATTCTCACTTTTAAAAAGGATAAAAAGTACTTTCAACATTTACAGAAAAAGCTCCACATATTTTTCCCTGATCTTTTAATTTTTCTTATCTTTTGTTTATGTTTCATGGTAGGAGTTACCCCCTTTAATATGAACTTGTAAGTGTTGTGTGTTTACGACTGTGTGACATGAATTTTAGTTTTCTGAATTAGCAACTAGCGTTTAATTAAGACAACATATCCCAAGAGATCTTTGGAATGCTTTGGTTTGATCATTCAAGTTTTAGCCACTTGCAGCAGATTTTGAACTTTACCATGTGAAACTCCATTCTTTTTCCCCAAAGTATGTGGTATTGGATATTTGATAAAGAATATTTCACTAGCAGAACATGGCCAATGTCCTTTTTAGTTTTTATTATATTTTAAAGGTTAATTTCTAATCTTAAATTATAATTGGAAGGCAATTTATGCTTCAGTTACTTTATAAAATGTATGAAATTAATGGGAAATAGAGAAAGAATCAGAATGGTCCCTTTGAGAAAGAAAACAAAAAGGTTATCTAATTTTTTACTAGGTGTTGCCAGAAGCATAAGTTTGAGAAAAAAGCAATGTATCATTATGGCTTTAGAACGGAATGAGACTGTAAAACCTATGTTTGTCAGGCCTCACACTTTACTAAATTATTACCCATGTATAGTTGAGTCAATAAAGAATTGAATAAGTTGCCTCACTATAAAATGATGTCATGCATAGATTCTGTACACTTGTATAAGGTGCTCATAAAGGAATGAAAGATGAAATAATAATAGTATGAGGCCACTAAGACTGTGTTATTGAACCTCCTTTCTCACTCATTTTTTCAAGACATTGCTACAGATAACCTCAGTATTTGTCTCTCTTTCTTGGATAACGTTGTTTATTAGGCATACTTTCCCTGACAAATGTCTTTTCGACAGTGGTTCAGAGAATTCTTCTGAAGATTCAAATGATTTGGATAAGATCCTCACATCAACTAAAGATCTTGAAGTTCCCCCAGAAATGATTGGGGAATTTCTACCCAAGGTTAATTGGGAGCAATTGGCTTCCATGTATTGTGCTGGTCGCTCTGGTGCTGATCGAATGTCAAGCAAGGTATGTACTTTCTTAACAAGCAGATTATATTATATTTAAAGTGTCTATGTTGTGCTCTTAACAGTTGGATTTTTCTGGTATCAATCAGTTCTTGATTATTGTTTTCATGTTTATTGATTTTCTTCAAAACAATCCTCAGTACACCACCTTCCATTTACTCTATTTCTTTTTCTTTTTTTTCAACTTATTTGAATAATAAATTAAACACGTATTTATACATACACACCCATATACATAATTAGGATGCCCAGCTGATCAACCTGAGAACCGTTCAAAGATAGAGTGATCTAAAATTAAAATGTGATTATCATCATCATTCAAATTGTTTGTAATCCTTGTATTTTTTTTTATTTGAAGTTTTGGTGTACATGAGCCGGTCAATAACACCTGATGCTGACCATGCGGCACTTTAAGATAGCTTTTGTAGATAAAAATATTTAATTTTGGAATCCCAAACTTCTAACTGTATGTATGTGTTGTACAATAGTCTCTAAAATTGTACAAACTATAAAAACATGAGTTTACTAAATTTTAACTAAAAAATCTACGTACGTACTATTAATATTTTAGCAAGTCATTTTTTGAAAAAATATTTTCTACACTCAACCTTCTAAATCTCTTTCCATTCATCTTCCTTGTCACGCTGTGTGGTTGTTGGGTGTCGGCCCAACTTTGGGGTTGGTGGCGGAGTCAAATTGATTATGCAATTTTTCGATTCAAGAAATGCGCATTTGAGAGTGTGTATACAATTTCTCTTTGTTTAATTCAATCATGCGCGCGGATAATATGCAAAAGGGGAGCTCTTCCTTTGGGCCACATTGTTGGATCCCATGATAAGGTAAAAGCCTCAAAAGCCTCCAAAGTTTAAAAATTATTTTACTTTTATGAAAGTAAAACCGAAAAATACCTCAAAAACACATTATCCAACATACCATAGCTTTTAACAAGAGAATGCAGATAACAACCTTGACATTTGATTCACTTTTAAAAAAGTCGCTCGGTTTTACAATTTTTCTATAATAATCATAGGATTTAGTCATTTTTTTCACCCATTTCTTTTGTTACATTTCAATAAATTTTCTAAACATTAGGGCTTAAAAAAATTTAAACAAGCTAAAAACACTAAAATCAGCCTAAATAATTTGTAAAATCTTTTAAAATAGGCCATAATAGAGATTCAAATAAGGTTTAAAAGGCCTATTACCTAATATGCGAATAACAGATAATAATTGAAATAATTGTGCGGATGCGGTTGGTAAAAACATATTGCAAATAAAAGTATCTGCATATGCATGTACACTTTAATTTTGATACATGGTTCAAAATGATTTTCTTAGAGATAATTGGTCAAGGAATAATCTTTCTAAAATGGAATGTCAAAAGGCCCAGATTTCACTATCTCATCCATTGGGCTCAAAAGCAAACTTATGGAGGTTAAGTAAGTGCTTGTTTACCTAAACAAAGTTTTCTTTCAAATTGGGTTGAAAGAATAAAATATAATTTATTAAATTGATGTTAGTTTCCTATAATTAATAAACACAAATTGGAGCGAACCCATGGGCCGAATCCACCAAGCAAGAGTCCACCATCGTATAGATTAGATATTACGGGGTATAGGAAAAGATGGAAGACCGTTAGTCATAGAACCAAGATGGATGAATTTTTTAGCAGAGGAAACTGCAGGGTTCCTCAATTAAGGATGGGTGAATTTATCTTAGGTTTGATGCAAACATCTATTATTCAGAAATACAGTTTTATTAGAGGTAAATTTAATCATTTAATTAATAATTTAACATTCTTCGTCACGTGTGGGGCTCAAGCGCAACACGTAAAATTTTTTAATGGAAATGTGGTGAATGACTGAGCCAAAGTTCGAACTCATGACCTTTGGCTCTAATACCATATATCTTAAAAACTTAATCTGATAAGAAAATGTAAATTTGATCATTTAATTATTACTTTAATAATTTCAATTTCAATTGCATGTTATGCTATTGTTCATTGTCATCCACTATGTGGTTTATATGTTCTTTCACTTGCTGGAAAAAACAATTCATCAAACATTTCCATTTACAATTTTATGCAAATCTACAGCAAAGAAAAAAAAAAAAATTGAACAAAACCCAATATTCTCATCTCCAGAGACAATCGGCTCAATTAAGTCCTTTCCATTCATCATTAAGAGTAGGGTTAGAGGAAGACTATATATTCAATTATGGTGGAATCTCACAATCGGAAAGATGAGAGAAGATGAGTCACATCTCAAACAAAATCTATTAATTATTCATGAATTTTGTCTTCATTAGAGTACAATAATTGATTTAAATAGACTCGATGACTAAACCTTAACTATAGTTCTACTTTGATTAACTTTGGACCAAGCCCATTATTGAATTACAAAATAATACCTTATCTCTTAAAAATTAAATAAAACATAAAACTAAATACTAGTAATCTAATTAACTAATAACATCTAAATAAAATTATAAGACTAAATTAATCAGGACTCAATGATCTCGTGTCTAAGCCAGCATTAAGTGGACTAGCTAAACTATCTATCGCCATCCAGTGGTTTCAATAGATGGTTTCCTATGCTATCGTACCTAGCAGTTGTGTAGATAGAAGAACAGCCAGTGCCAACATCAATGCTAAAAGAGTGTGCAGGTTTAGCGAGCAAGTACTCAGTCTCTTCTGTATAGAGATTGGCCTTTTCTCGTGGATTTTTTTTCATAGTTCTCAAACCCTCCAGCTTCATTGCCACTTCCTTCATAGAGGGCCTATCCTCCCCGCTTACACTTAAGCACCTTTTTACAAGGTTAGCTACTTCCTTTAGTTCCTCAATATTACCCTCATCTATAATTTGATTGTCAAGAATTTGCAGTACACGATCCTCTTTCACTATAGTAACAAATGACGCAGAAAGATTTCTATTACTTTCTGTCACATTTGAGAAAACTGCCTTCTTACTTGTCAATAGCTCTGCCAAAACAACACCAAAGCTGTAGACATCACTTTTTTCTGTTAGTTGGCCAGTATGGAAATATTCTGGGTCCAAGTACCCGAAAGTTCCCTGCACCAAAGTGGTTACCTGTGCTTGATCAAGAGAAATTTGCCTTGAAGCTCCAAAGTCAGCCACTTTTGCAGTGAGATTATCATCTAAAAGTATATTTGCTGTTTTTACATCTCTATGAATAATTGGCATAGATGCTTCAGAGTGTAAGTATGCAAGCGCTCCAGCAGTTTCCACTGCTATCTTGAGACGATTTTTCCACGAGAGTTGGGATGAGTGACTTTTATCATGAATGTGGTAAAAGAGGGTCCCATTTGTGATGAATTCATAAACTAATAAGGGCACTTCTGTTTCAAGACAACACCCTAATAGCTTAACTACATTCCTATGGTTGATTTGGGTAAGTAAAAGCACCTCATTTATGAATTGCTTGGTTTGACTTTGATCAAAACCTTTGGACTTCTTAATGGCAACCACTTTGTTACCTGGTAACACTCCTTTGTAAACAGTTCCATTGCCACCTTGGCCAAGAATCCTACTCTCGTCATAGTTGTTAGTTGCTCTTTTAAGCTCTTCTATGCAAAAAATTTTTGCTCGCTCTACAGAACCTGTGTAATTCGAGAGTAGTTGTTGTAACATTAAGCCACCATTTTGTTGGAATAGTTTCTCCTTGAGCTTGATGAGATTTCTTCTTTTCAGTCTCCAATATATCCAAGAACCTCCAACGAGCAATATTGAGAGGCTTATGCCAATTCCTGCAACTGTTAAAATATGAATTTGGACCAAAATTAATACCATCGTCTTTGTTACCAGATATACTTTGACAACATTGTATAATATTATATTCTATATTTTTATCTCAAAACTATTCTGCAATGTTGATGAAGTAGTTTCAACCAACTCTTGATTTTTTAATTTTTTTAATAATAACTAATCCAATGGTTAGTTATGACTGTCACGTCAACACTGTGATATAATTGCATGATAAAAATGTGGTTTACTGCATTATTCTTAAACATTGTCTCAATCAAGTGAATCCATAAATTTTCTTTTTACAAAAACTATGTGAAATGTCACATATACCCTTCAAATATTATGCAAAAAGCAATAATAATAATAATAATAATTATTATTATTTTATTTTATTTTTTGTGGGGGAAGATAATGCGTACGCTATGATGTAGGATACATGAGGCCTAGCTACGAGGGAATTTACGCATTAAAAAAAGAAAAAGAAAAGGAAATTTGAGCAGAGAGAGGTTCGTCGAAGATAGGTCGAATATAAATAAAAATGTAGTCTGTTTCTAAAGGTAGTTTCGTAATCTTTTGTTATTCAGATTAGGTTTTATCATTGTAACCTAGAAAAAAAGAAAAAAAGAAAAGAAAAAGAAAGAGAGTATGATTTTGACTAGTTTTAAATAATTGTTTGTTGAATAAAGCTTTATCTCTTCTTGAGAGCTTTTGATCTCCATATTTTATTATTGGATTCCATTGACGCTTCTATGTTGCGTCAATCCGTATCAGAATTTTATTCAATAAATTGTATTCACCTTCGTTTGCATCAATTTGCCTTAAAACTCATGAAGGGGTTTCAAGAATCATCCAAACACCCCGTATTCCTTTTAGGGTAGCCAAATCAACTTTAGAGGTTTCATTGGTGGTCGGACCACTCCGTCAAGGGGCAGCAAGGTGGTCCAACCACCTCGGCAAGGTAGTCCAACCACTTCCCTAGCCCTCAATTTTTTTACTTCCTTTTTGTTACATCTTTTAAAATTTTTTATATGATCTTTTAGGCCAGGATATAGCCGATATTTCAAATGGCTTCTACTAGAAACTATTGGAAATGTAATGCAAGTTAGAAACGAGTCAAAAATGAATATATCCTAAGATTGTTATTAAAATTGAGCCACATTTTTAAGAGTGGATCAAATGCCAAGATAGTTATCTGCGTTTTCATGTTAAAAGATATAGAACAAAAAAAAAAAGTTGTAATATATATTATTCTATATATATATACTTACCCAGTTCAATAGCGATACTACTAGATTGGCTGACTATAGGACTGCACCCTGTCCCATTTGTCTTCCCATCACCTGCGTACCCCTTGGGACAACTACAATGGAAACTCCCCGGAGTGTTTTCGCATGTCTTGTTGCAGGGCTTTGGAATTTCTTTGCACTCATCAATATCTGAAACACAGTGCATGCAGTGGCAATACAACCAACTTGTCATATATATATATATATATATATATGCTTGTGCAAATGAAAATCAAGCCCAGTAAGCTCAGCCAAATGGGGAAAAAAAAGAAGAAGAAAGAAACAAAATGTGTATATATCATTACCTTTGCAACCATCAAAGAGGTATGGGTTCCCTCCATAACCTGAGGGGCATTTGCAACGATAACCAGGACCGTTGGTGGAATTGTAACATGTGCTATTCGCTGCCTTACATGCATAGGTTGTCGAATTTTTGTTAACATCTTGGCATGTCTCTTTCCCAACTGCCCAATCAAGAACCACAGGAACAGTCTGTCTGTTCTGTAAATTTACAAGATCCAAGGAGGAAAAGTTGTATGCTTTTTCTTCCGCTACAAAACTGAAACCACATTTATTGAACTTGCTTTCTGCGGGGTAGTCGAGCAATCTCCCAGCACGAGCAGTCGCAACAAAACTACTCAATTCTTTTGGGATAGAACTCTGGCAACAGCCAATTCCCTCGCAAGACCCGTTAGAACCACTGTCAATTCTGTAACAGACTGAAACGCATCCAGCTAGGTAACTCTTGTTCTCTGCCAATGTACCATTAATAACCCCATAAGTGTCGGAACCGACTCCAAAGAACTTGTTCTTCGTAGATGAGACGAGAAAGTACTCTAGCAAAGGGAACTGCTTGTTATAGCTGTTGCTGTCGTTATACCCGGGCTTGTTGGGGCAATCACGGGCTATGAGGCTTTTGACTCGAATTTCACCCTCCAATGATACGTTTAGGACCTCTAAAGATTCATTACTGAGGCGCAGAAATGGCTTTGAGTCCTTACAAGTGATGAGAAAAGATGAATTGAGATAACAGCCCTCGCTTGTTCCAAATGGATACGGAATATCATGAAGCGATCCACATGTTCTGTTGCAGTTTGAATTGGGTTCTGATGCTGCTAAAATTATGGCCCCAAGTAGCAGTAGTACAAGTTGCAAAAGTAATTCACGCAAAGCCATCACTTGCCTTCTCTGTGTGTCTACGTACTACTCTTTTATTTGTTGTGCCAAGTATCTCTGTAGCGAAACTCAGCACTGGATGAACAAATAACAAGAAAAGAAATGGATAATTAAGGAGCAAGTCCACCCCCCTTGATATATAAGGAGCAAATCATATTCAGTTTGACCGAAAAGTTTATTTAATTTTTGGACAATAATTCATTTATTTATGAATTTAAACTTCTCATTCTTGTACGTAAGTTTGTGGGAATTCGTCATCGCCGACTATTAGAGTTTATTGGTACTTCGAATATGTCGTCGAAGGTCCCCGGATTTCAAAATTTGTCAGTACTTACCAAATTTCGGTCAGTCTTCGAAATCTAACACAGTGCCCGGATTCCGTCAACAATGTCATATTCTGGCAATACTGAACTGTGCTAGATTCCGATAACTGTAGCCAAAATTTGGCTACCATTGCTGGAATCTCGTCGCCGGTCGTTTTTCATGCATCGTTGGTGATTTTTTCATACAAGCCAAACACCGAAAAACATTTTTAGAAAAATTATTTTTTCTGAAAAATAATTTTATTAAAACTATTTTTCAACGAAAAATATTTTACGTCGAAACAACGGAAGAGCATAATATTAACTATTTTCCTTTTATTTGGTTCTCTTCTCTAGTGGTTTTTATTTATTTCTTAGATTAAGTGCCACCCAAACCTGGTCTCAATATTCTTTGTTAATATTCAGTCGAGGAAACTCCCATTCTGTCGAGATATATAACGAATATATATATATATATATATATATGAAAAGCACCCAACAGGCCAAGCGATTAATGGCCACACAACGACGGTCCACGGAGACTAGACATGGAATTAGGTAACATGCATTTACAAGCTTGTAGAATTGTCAATGCAATCCAATCCAATCCAATCCAACGTAACATCTCAAATTTAATGGTAAAAGTTACACCAATTTTAACACGATTAAAAAAAAAAAAATAGTTTCTAGTATTACTCCTTCAAACGACAACTTAATTGATAAAAAAATATCAATCTCCATAATGACAAAAATACCTTTAATAAAATAAAATTAAAAATATAAGTTCTTATAAAAAAAACTAAAACTAAGAATTAAAATAAAAATGAAAAAAAACCAAGGGATGAAAATTTAAGAAGTTTTCTTTTTCTAAAAGAAAAATAAATATAATTTTTAGTTTTTTTTTCAAATTTATTAGATAGGTTCGTCTTATTCAAAAAATAATAATTAGGGTCATTTTTTTTTTTCTTTTGCTAACCTTGGGAGACATTGACAATTTTTGGTAAATTGGGAGGACATTGTCCCAATTAAAAGTTTGCAAAAACATTGCCCATTGGATATTAGTTTAAAGGGTATGCAGACTTTTTCCAATATAATATAAAAAAAAAAAAAAAAAAATTAACAAATTAAAATTGATGGGACTAGGAAGCTAGTGCTACAACCCATATGGCTTAAAGCATTCCCAACCGCTTTCTTTTGGGTTTTCTTAAATTTAGATAACAAAATTACTTTTTACCTCTCTATTAAAATACACTTCACAATAGCTTCATTTATCATTTCCTATATCAATTAAATATTATTTCTTTACAAAATATAAATTCTTACCAATATACGCATGCTCACGTTTTTCACAAAATTCAAATACAATCTCCAATAAAGGCAAAGAGATGAGAGATGGGAAAAAAAAATATAAATCTTTTGTATTAAAATAATAAATAAAAAAGCTACATTGGGTACATAAAATTGTAATATTCTCAATACTCAGAGAACCAATAAAATATCTGTTGTGAGTGATTTTTTTCTGATTTTTTTTTTTTAAAAAAAATATTTTCCGTGTATATATATAAAAGAAGGAGAAGAGGATATAAGAATGCTCTGAGTGGTTGAATTAGTCAACTCGTTAACTGGTAGACGACTAGACGTCCTTTGTCACCAGGGCCGGCTGGAGACTTAGGCGGATTAGGCGACCGCCTAAGGCCCCCAATTTAATAAGGCCCCTAATTAAAAAATATTAATAGAGATTTATTTCTAAAAAAAAAAAAAAATTAAGGCCTTAAATATGATCAATACACTTAAATAAGGCTCCAAATCTTGATAAAAATAAAATTAAAAAAGGCAATAATATAACGCAGGGTCCAATTTAATAAGGCCTCAATTAATGAAGATTTATTTTCAGATAAAAAGTGCTTACAAAAAGACGAATCATCACAGCATTGTTTTCGGTAATGCCCCAGTCAATGCCTTAAAATATGCTGCCTAGGGACCTTCTCCCGTCAAAAAACTGCAGGTTAAAAAAAAAAAATTGCAGGCCTTAATTAATTACTGACGACTTGTGAGATATGGAAAGTCTAAATTAAAGGCCTTTAATTTTTTGTACGTCTAATTACCAACGACTTGTGACTTGTGAGATATGGAAAATCTCTACATTGAAAGCCTTCAATTTTTTTGAACGTTGAACTTAATTAATTACTAACGTTTAAAATATAATTAATAAGATATGAAAGCTTCTAAATTGAAGGTCTTAACTACTCACGTTCAAAAATTAAAGGCTTTATGTTCAACGTTCAAAAAATTGAAGGTCTTAAGTCCAACGTTCAAGAATCAAAATAAAATGAAAAAATAAAAAATAAATGCTAAGAAGATGAAAAGTCTCTAAGTTTCCATTTTAAATCCTACTCTTTATAAGTTTTCATTTTTTTTTTTATCTCAATTTCCCTATTCAAGTCTTATTTGAATTTGAATTTCTCTCTTCTCCATTTTCATTATTTCTCAATAGCTTATCATTCAAGTCCTTAAAATCCCATATCTGATTAGTGATTAAAAAAAAAAAGTTAATTACCAAAAACTCAATTAATCAATTGCATTATTATTATTATTTTTATTCGGTTTTAGGAAATATTTTTACACTAATTTGTCTTTCCATTGACAAATCAAGTTTTACCATTCTATTTTTTAAATTAATTAATTTTTATTTTTTTATTTTTTTTAAAAATGCCTCATTTAAATTTTTCGCCTAAGGCCCCAAAATATATCGAGCCGGCCCTGTTTGTCACGATGACTATCAAAATTAATGTCTACCAAGTCTTTTACGTGTTAGACTGTAAGCAGCCCTTTTCTACTTTAAAAGTCTTCCAAGTCTTGTAGTAATCTCTACGTCGAGCTCCAAAGGCAATTTAAGCAGCCAATCCTTTTCAATGGATTTATGTTTCGAGTCATAAGCACTAAATTAAGGCTCAAACACTTCTGCTTTTAATGTAATTTTTAAAATTATTATTGAATCAAAATTTAATAATAATTTTAAAAATCATGTTGAACAATGAGAATATAAAAATGAAAGTGCCTAACATTACTATTGTGAAAATTAATCATTGAATGATTGAAATCACATATTATGGCTGAAATATATATAGGGCAATATTGGGAGGTTTTCTCACTTTTAAGCGTACATGCAAAAGATGATGCTATAAAAATTGGTATCTTTGATTGATATATATGGAAGATTGGTACTTATCAAAAAAAAAAAAAATATATATGGAAGATTGGTCATTTGAACTTTCAAAAGTCTCATTTATTGTATTGGAAAAATATGATGCAAGACCTTTCTACTATGAAAGACAAAAGTGACTAGGCTCAAGATTAAGAATAGCTGATCACATCAAATCATTTATTACAGAATTGATAGTTAACCGTCCCCTCTCCTCCTTTTAATATAAAAAAAATCAACTTCAATCAAAAAGAAAAAAAAACAATTAAAATTGATTTTTTTATATTAAAATGGAGGAGAGGGGACACTTAAACGTCCCCTCTCTATCAATTCTCCATTTATTGTATTGGAAAAATATGATAAAGAATAGCCAATCACATCAAATCATTTATTGTATTGGAAAAATATGATAAAGAGATATTCTTTATCTCTTTGATTTAATCAAATGATTTCGATTTATTCTTGAGAATAGTGCTCCCATAATGCTACATTTGATCATCCAACACATCAAGAATTTTGACCGCAATAAAGATCTCACTCTTAAATCCATCAAAATGACATTTACTTCACATTTGAGTTCGTGATCCTCTTAGAACTTAGAACCAATGTTATAAGTAGTTGTGAATGTACATCATTCTTTTAATAGTGTTAATCAAAGAATGGTGACTCATATGGCTTGTTCAGTGCACTGTACCCACACCAATATATCATCCCGAATTGTCTACTTCACATGCTCAAGATAGATTATCATAGTTGATGTACGTGTTTTAGCCTTGTCCAGTGAAATGCCCAGTTCCATTAAAGACTAAGAACAATAACTTATAAACTATTTAATAAATTATGAATTAGATCTTCTGTATGATAATTTTATTAATTACACCTAAGTCATATTTGATGTAAATTAGAGACCTTAAATGTATATGATAGAATAATTAGTAATCAATAGTATACATGCAAACATCTATATATGCCCCATATTCATTAAATAAATTAGTGAATAAACAACAATATTCTATTACAAATAAAATTTCATGCAAAGCAATTGGAGTTTCAGACACACTTCTTAACAATAGATGAGAGTAGGACGATTACATCTACAATGCAATGGTTGACTCTGTACTGTATATATACGACCAGAGCAAACCGACAACTAAAGATGTCTGGGATGTACTTAAGGGCAAGTATTGTTGGAAGGCACAACAAGTAAGCAATTTTTACACAACTAGTAAGCAATTTTTGGCTTCTAAGTTTTTGAATTATAAGATGGTTGATGCTAGACCTGTAGTAGAACAGTTCAACGAAATTTTTCATATTTGAGTAAGTTTAGTTAGCATAACATGAAAATGGATGAGGAAATTGTTGTTTCATATATTATTAATAGAGTTCTTCCTTCCTAGGAAAAAAAAAAAAAAAAGGAAATAATTATTGAACAGTTAGGTCGGCACTTTCAGGTTGAGGAAGAATTGAGGCTTAAATAGAATGAGCAGCCAAAATTCCAATAAGAATTTAAAGAGACAACAACTTTGCATCCCGAAAAGCAAGAAAATTAATTTTTAAAATAAAAATATAATATTAATATTATCATTAATTTTTTTTAAAAAAAAAAAAGAAAAAAGAAAAAGGAAAAAAGAAAAGCCTCACTTAACCTAATCGTCTTAGGCCTCAAAATGTATCGAGATGACACTAGATGCAATGGAATATTGCTAACTTTGTTCTATTTTATTACTTCTTTCTTTTTTTGCTGCCATTGCTGCTGGGTTAAACAAAGTCTATTGTTGTAACTTGCCAACTTGTATCACCCTATAAATATTTCACAAAAAATACTAAATGGACCACTTGCACGATACATATATTTTTTTTTTTAAAAAAAAAAAAAGGAAAAAGGAGAAGACATGTATAGTCAGCAATTAAATTTGGGCATCGGCTCGATTTGGTGAATTTTTTTTCTTATGCATCCTTGAATTCACTCAAGGTCGAACAAAAACTCCTACTGAAAAGAAGAATATAATCCAGCATGGAGAGCCTAACTACTGAAGCCCCACTTTAAAGAGGCGCCCATCAAAAGACTGGCGGCCCATTGAGCAAAGCAGCATCCGAGAACAGAAACTCATGGTTAAAAATATGTTTTTCACGTGCTTTTTATACATGCTTAAAAGACGCATAACAATTTTATAAACAGAATTAGAAAAACTTCAACTTAATTTGAAAGAAAATTCTCTCTCTTTTCTTTTTGGATTTTATTATTTTAAATTGATCAAGTACTCTTTTATCTAAAAATAATAATCAATTAGTTGCCCTTGCAGATAATAAATATTAGGTTGGCATTAGCAATTTAGCATTTACGTGCCTTTCCTATATTGCAATGTAGAATTATGCCATAAGAAAACAAAAACTTGAAAGATATCAAAATTAAACAAAGAGGCCCTATCTGTACAAACGGCTATAACCGGTAATTATTGGCTAAAATCGCTAACCGCCTAGGCAGTTATTGCATTTTATCAACCGCTAATTGCCTAGTTGGAGACAGTTATTTTTATAATCGCCGGTTAATGGTTATTGAATAGATAACCGGCGGTTGTATAACCGCTTTTCAATTTGGGTTTTGGGCCGATTTTGGACCGGTTTTAAATCCAAAATCCAAAATAGTAACAAATCCAAAATTCAAATATATATCCAAAACATTACAAATTCAAAATTATATTTTATATATATATATATATATATAAGCGGTAATAACCACTTTTCTCGCTTTTTCCAAACTCTACAACCGTTAATTGCTTATGTCTAGGTGGTTAGCGGTTATTTATAACCCCTTTTGAAAGTGGTTATGCGGCTATGCGGTTTGCTATTATAAGCGGTTAGCGGTTTTAAAGGGGTTATAACCGCTCCGTTTGTATACTTCTATTATACCTTACTAGTAATGCTAAAGACCATCTTTATATCCTCCTAAAATTGATATGGTTTTCAAAATCACTGTTAAATTTCGATCTAATAATGATTTTAAAAGGCACATAAATTTGGAAGAATAAAAAAATGATCCGGCTACTGTACTGTAATTAAAGCTACAACAGATTTGCCGTAAAACACATGAACGGCCTGGATGTAGCTAAGGGAGTTCAATTAAAGTAAAGTGTTGTCGTTTTAAACTTAAACATAGTGGAAGCAAACGTTTGCGGCGGTTTTGTATGCCCCTGCCTCTAATTATACCACCACTCTCTCTAATCTGAAAGGTAAATCTCCAAATTTTAATCTAGATAGGGACGAAGAACATTCCAAACGAAATTAAAAAACTGTTCCAGTTTTCATGGAGCACATATCGATCTGAGATGGTTCAAGTAGACTAGTAAGCTAGACATCTTGTATCAAGTACACCACCAAGAAATCTAGTTTTTTTTTCTAAATATTGAAAGGAGATAAAACAGCGATCAGAAACCTAGAGGATTATCAATGGGTGAACACCTTCTTCATTGGCGGTAAGGTCAGAGAGATTGGGAATGCACCAAAGATAACAAACAATATATTACTGTTAGTCAAACAAATGCTTCGCACGTTTGCTTCTTTAGTTCTTTAAAACACAGGTAGCACTAAAACAGAAACAGAGTTGCTGTAACTGGAACCTTAAAACAGAAACAGAGTTGCTGTTTGTTTTGAAGGTTTTGCTTGTTTGTTTAGAAGTCTGGTTTGCTTTGCTTTCTGTTGGCCTCGTGCTGAGCTGGTTGGTTTTGTTTGTTGGAGTTGTTGGATGCTTTGTAGTGTGTTTTGATTTCTACACTAGAAGGAAAAGGGTTTGATTTGTGGAAAATAATTTTTGCACCACCTATTTACACGACCCAACTTCAAAACATTTTTAACTTTTTATATCACATTAACAATTTTTTATTACTATTTAAATAAAAAAAACCCATTACAATACAATTTTTACTTATTTTTTATTTTTTCACCTTTTTCATATAAGTTCTTTCTACTTTATATCACATCAATCACTTTTTATAACCATTCAAAAACAAAATTCCACTCATACTTGAGGGGAGGGGGTTACTAAGGCCCCGTTTGTAATCTACAAAAGAAAAATGCTCTATTTGTTTGGACCTTTATGTATTTTTTGGTGTTTGGTACAACAAAAAATTATGGTTAACGAAAATTAGTTTTGGTGTTTTTCTCAATTTGAACTTCTCATTCTTGCACGCGTGTTTGTAAGAATTCGCCATCGCTGGCCATTGAAGTTTGTTGGTAGCCCGAATCAGTTGTCGAAGGTTCCTAAATTTTGGGATCTAGTGGCACTAGCCATATTTTGGTCATTGTCTTTGGAATTTAGCACAGTGGCCAAATTCCAACCACCATCACCAGATTCTGGCAACTGTGCCATATTTCGGTGATACTCAACGGAATTCGGCCATAGGCCAGATTCCAATAAAACTAGTCGGAATCCAGCCGACCGTCCCGGAATTTGGCCAATGCCGCCGGATTTCGATCACTATCGGCGGAATCGCGTTGCCGGTTGTTTTTCACCATGGATGATTTTTTTCATATGAGCCAAACACCGAAAACAATTTTAAGAGATATCATTTTTGTTGACAATATTTTTCGATGGAAAACATTTGAAGATAATATTAATTACTGTTTTCCGTTTATTTGGTTCTCTTTCCAAGTGATTTTTATTTATTTCTTAGATTAAGTGCTGCCCAAACCTGGTCTCAATATTCTTTGTTAATATTCAGTAGATCGAGGAAAGTCTCATTCTGTCAAGATATATTAAGGAATATATATGTAAATCACCCAACAGGAAGTGATTAAGCGATTACAACCTAATTGATAAAAAATTATCAATATCTCCTAAATGACGAAAACACCTTTAATAAAATAAAAATAAAAGTTATAAGTTCAGATGCTCTTGTTCATATTCAGATGCTCTTGTTTAGATTTAGTTTGTGATTCTGATAAGGTAATCTGGAATTCAAAGAAGGAAATCTACTCTTGTGCTGAAACTTGGGAAAGCTTAAGGGAGAAAAAACCAATTATTCCATGGTTTAAAGTTGTTTGGTTCTCAAAGGTGATTTCTCGTTATTCCTTTATGCTTTGGTTGGTTTTTAGAGGGGCTCTTGTTACAAAAGTAAAATTGAGTAGTTGGGGATATGACAGGGACATATTATGTAGATTTTGTTATGCAGAACAAGAAAGTGTGGAGCATTTGTTCTTTTATTGCAGTTTTAGTAGGCGTGTGTGGGGTTGTTATGAATGATTGTAAGGTGAGCAACCCGGTTGTGGAGTGGGATGATGTGGTGAATTGGAGTATGATTAACTTCACAGGAAGTAGCTTGTGGGAGAACTTGTGAAGACTTTGTTTGGGTGCCTCGGTTTATCACTCGTGAAAACTGAGAAATGACTTATGTCATGGCAATACTCCTTACATGGAAGAAGATGTGGTGAAGCATATCAAGTTGGAAGTAAGGTCCCGGATCATGGCTAAAGGAGGGTTCACAAAGACAGGCCAAAATGCTGCACTTGTTTATTTGTCGAACTTGTAATTGATGTATGTCTTGTGCTTGGTTTGGCTTTTGTTTCTGCTTGTTAGACTGAGACAGGGTAGTTGTTGGCTTTTAAAGGTCCTTTGCATCCAGTTTTCACTGGAGTGAGTTTGTATACTGTTGTGTTTGTTCTATTAGGGTTTTAATTCATCCAAAAAAAAAATAAATAAATAAAAAATAAAAAATAAAAAATCTTAAAAAAAGCTAAAACTAAGAATTAAAAAAAAAAAAGGAGTGGAAATTTAAAAAGTTTTCTTTTTTTGGAAAATAAAAATAAATATATTTTTTTAATTATCCATGATCTCTAAACCTGTTTTTGTTATGTTTTTTTGGAGATTTATTCAAAAGATTTATAAAAACAAGTTGACAATTCCTTGAGCAAATATAGCCTTCATTTAGTAGAAAATAGAAATATAGTTTTTTTTTTTTCTAATTGATTGAGGAAAAGGGTTATAGGGGAGGATCATTTCCACTTTTGATCCAAAAGGAAGAAGTGGAGAATCTTACAAACAAAAAAGGGGTGGACTGCCCATCAACTAATTCAGAAAAAACAAACAACACAAAGCCTGGGCGATTGAAAACTAAACTAAGAATGAAAGTACGCGGAGGCAATGCTTCTGAAGAAGCGGGCCTAAAGATTCGTGACACGGATGTCAAAAATCGGGGCCACCAGTAAAGGTGGTTTGGTGTTGGTACAGAGCCCAAATGCTCAAAACACAGTAACAACAGAGAAGAACAAGGGGAAAAAAACAAATAAGCCCATAAATAAACAAAAAAAATATAGAAACAAAAACATAAGCAGCAGATGTCCGGTTGATGGAGAAGGAATGGGAGCCTTCCTTGACGGCTCGTGAGGACCACGCGCTGCCAAGGGGAGGCCTCTCAGCCTCAGGAAACGCCGGTTTCGCCCGAAACCACCAAAGACCTAAGCGGCGGGAGGTTGAGTGAGCGGACGTGGTCGTCACGCGCCGACAAGAGCGATGAACTCTCTAGTGCGTGTAGGCCACACGCAGGTGTGCAGGAGGAGGTGGAAATAACAGAGACCGTTGATGGATGCTGGGGACGCTGGATAACCTGTTGGTGAGGAGCGTGTCTTGTAAAAATTGAAGGAGGAAAGTAGATATAGATCCAAAAATTTCAATCATAAAACCTTTCCAAAAATTACAGAGAACACGGTGAAGAATGGAGGGAATGACCAAAAACAAATGCTGTGTGGAGACAATAAACCAGAAAACAAGTAAAGTAGTAAAAGGATAGATGGGTAGATGGAGCTTTTGCCTTATCTCCAGTGACTAAAAAAATGTAAATATGTAGGATGGATGACGAAAGGTGAGAAATATGGGTGGTTGGGAGGTGTGGTGGATGGATGAAATATGGAACGGAGATGGGTGATGGGGAGAGAAGCACAAAGCTTCCCTCCCATGGAGTTTATCACACCAGAGGATTCTAGAGAGAAGGAAGACTATCTCTCACTAGGTTGCCTGCTTGTGGGTAGCATATTGGAAATATAGTTAAATCATGATATAGAGCTATCTATATGGACGCATATAAGTTAAAAAGAAGAAATGTGTAGTGTCATTCTCTAACATATATATATTTTTTTTTGTGAATTTACTATTAATTATGTGGAATTCACTTGTGGTCCCATAAATTTATTGATGAATTTATACATATTTTGTATTGAGATGGACAAGAGATACATAAGATAATTATGAAATCAAACATTTCTCTAAAAAAAAAAAAATGATGATTGAGGTGAAATCACATTATTGAATAATCTATTGTTATGCAAATTTCTTTTTGATTAAAAAGAATGACTTGGACTGAAAAAGCATTGTTGAATGTGTGAAGTGGACAAGTATGAAACCCACCGGTAAAGTCATTATTAAAAAAGAACCTTTTTTTTTTCCTAGTGATTATTAAAAGAACTTGATAGAAAATGGAAAAAATATAATTTAGCCCTTTAAATTATCATCATTTTTTCGGATGGTCCCCCCAAATTATTAAGACTTGCACTCTGGCCCTCCAAACTATCAAAATCTTTGAAAAATGCCAATTTTGGCAAAATATCCTCATAATACCCTTGTTACGTGTAATTTTTCAATTAATTTTTTTTTTTAAAAAAAAAACTAAAATTTAATTTCTTATTTCTTATTTCATATTTCTTATTTTTTTTTTAAAAAAAAGATGGGTGTTTGGGGTGGCATTATTTTCCAACCGCGACCCGATCTTCCTGACACCCCTCCGGTCACCGTTCGTTTGCAATGCCATGATGACTGATTTTATAGCCCGGCTCGGCGAGTTCCGATTCGCAATCATCAACTAGCTGATCTCCACCGAACTCAAGCTTGCCCCGCTCTGGAAAATATCCTCTACCTGAGAGAAAAGCTTGTGATCCTTGAGGTCCAGGTAGCTATTGGCCAACGTTTTGAATGCCAAAAAATCACACATAAAAATGGATATGAACATCAACGAACAAGTGGCCATTGATTTCTCCGTCACAAACCGATCGAGGTCTTCCACAACGATGAAGACTTGCTCGTCATTTGTAACAAAACAAAATTCAGATTGGAATTATTCATAACCTTCAAAATATTAATATCATAGACATCGAAGGATAGAAAATTAACCATGTCTACGTTCAGAGAGGCAGAGATGAGTTTGCTGAGTTGTAGGCGTGCATCGTGCCCAACGACAATGCTGGAAAGAAGCAGTACGTCCTCCGGTCGATTGCAATATTTTTTTTTTAAAAAAATAAAAATAAAAAATAAATAAAATTTTAGTTTTAAATTTTTTTTAAAAAGAAATTAATTAATTATTTTTTAAAATTTTTTAATTTTTTAATTGAAAAATGACACGTGTTAGGGGTATTATGGGGATATTTCATCAAAATGTGCATTTTTCAAAGGTTTTGGTAGTTTGGGTGGGGAGGGGGGGCTAGAGTGCAAGTTTTGGTAGTTTGGGGGCCATTCGGAGAAAGTGTAGTAGTTTGAGGGGCTAAATTGTAATTTTCCTATAGAAAATTTTCAATCCCAAGGAAATGTACATATATAATTTACTCAAGACTCAACTCAATACTATACTTTTTGGGCTTTTAACAAACACATGATAGGCATCATTTTCTTCAACAAATTTTACTATGTCAACCGAAAGACTTACCTTCTTCAATAAATCATCTTTGTCATGATAGATGTTTTAGATTGGTGGACAGTCTAAAAGTCTTCCCCAGCAATTTCATCTTCCTCCTCCACATGAGATGGATTTAGTAGATGTATTTGAAGCTTGCTAACATCAGTCAAGGCGGCCTGCAACTGACCTAGATCCCATCAAGCCTTCCCTCCTTTTGTTGAAATCGTGTCTTCAATGATACACTCATCATCCTCCTCCACAAAACATAGATTTGGTTTATGGTCCTTGCAGTTAGCACCATCCATGGAGACAAATTGTTCGGTTAGAGCCCCAATTTGTGCACCAATTTGATCTCTAAATCGCTCAAACTAACCACCAAAGCAAACAAGTTCCTCCTCCAATCACTATAAACATGTCGTCAATTGTTCACCACATGTTGCCTCTTCGCGCTCATACACATCACCAATAGTTGCATATACGTTTCCTCCTCAATGTACTCTTTTTCGCACCATGATTGGAAATAATCTTAATGTTAGAGAATAAAGAACCGTTGCAGTATATCAAGAATATCTCACTGATTTCCTTACCAATATCTTTCCTTATTTTCCTACTTGATTTCCTCAATATTTTTCACCTTAATATTTCCTGATTGTGTGCCATGATTAATGGGATGTACTCCCCTCTATTAGCCTATATATTCATATCTCTTGTAATAAAAAAACACTCAATGAAATAAGAAGCAATGCAATGTTTTCTCTCTTTTGTGTTCTCATCTTCTTCCCTTTTATCTCTTCTATTTTATTTTACATGGTATCAGAGCCCTTTGGCTAACACCTCACAATCTTGGTTTCTTCTTCGCTGCAACACACTCTTTCAGCCCTTCTATCAAACACGTCTCACCCATCACATGGTTCTGCCTAAAAACAGAGCTTCATCTCTGCCACTCCCAACATTCCAACTCCATCCACACAGAAACTATCCCAGATTCTATTCTATCTTAGTTTTCATTTCCATCTCCCCAAATCTCCTCTCTTTCACTCAAAAAAAATGCATATCACCAGTCCTTTCCCGCCACCACAAAGGGCTGCACCACCACCATGAGATCTCCGGCATCCTCTGTCCAACGAACACGTCTTTGCCTTTGACAGCCCAAGCTGCCGACCTTCCAGTCTCCTCCAACGACTCACTGCTTGAGTCGCCTCCATCAACCTCAGACGCATCATTGTTCCTAGTCTAGGCGTCTCTCCCCCGGCCCCCTCTCCGACGACTTTTTCGGCCAAATCTTCCACCTCTGGCGACTGCAAATCCTCCAGTTTTGGAGTTTCTTTGGTTTTTGTTTCCTGGTTCCTATTGTATTTTTATATTTGTCTTGTTCCTTTTTTCCTTTTCTGTATTGTAATGTGTTAGAGAAGATGCTAGAAAGCTGAGTTGAAAAAAAAAAAAAAGAAGTAAGAAAAGAAAAGAAAAAGAAAATGAAGAAAATAAAAGAAAAGAGGCCCATTGTTGGCCCACCCTCAAATCTCTTGCTTGTGGTATTGTTTAAAATCCAAGCTTCTAAAGCCATTTGACTCTCTCTCTCTCTCTCTCTCTCTCTCTCTCTCTCTTTTAATTTAGCCTAGTGGTACAGTTAAAAAGCCCAGGCTTCTCTTTTATATTACTGGCTTTGTGGTAATGTTTCAAAACCCAAGTCTGTCTTTAATTTCTTTTGGCCCATAGTTGGCTTTATTTTTTTGCCTTTGAGGTACAGTTTACAAACCTGAGCCAACAAAAAAAAAACAAAAAAAGGTTTCATGATGATGATGATCCGACACAGAAGACAAACTGAAAAAAGTTCCTCTCATCAGTTTGCGGGAGGGTGTTAGAGAATAAAGAGCCGTTGCAGTATATCAAGAATATCTCCCTGATTTCCTTACCAATATCTTTCCTTATTTTCCTACTTGATTTCCTCAATATTTTCCACCTTAATATTTCCTGATTGTGAGCCATGATTAGTGGGATGTGCTCCCCTCTATTAGCCTATATGTTCATATCTTTTGTAATAAAAAAAACTCAATGAAATAAGAAGCAATGTTGCATTTTCTCTCTTTTGTGTTCTCCTCTTCTTCCCTTCTATCTCTTCCATTTTATTTTACAGGCTCTGATACCAATTGCTATAGCGTGGTATAGTGGTTCACAAAATTAACAAACACAAACTCGGCAATATCCTCTCAATAAACGTTGGAATTGGAAAATTAACATGAAATTTGACTTTTGTACACCTTTTAGAAAAGCTCTCAAAATCCACCAATATTTCCTCCATCTGATGTCGAAATAACAAGATATAGCCCTTTTACCCCGATTGGTTTGCTTGTAAACTAATTTGCATCAGGGAGTTGTATGTGTAGTGTGAAGCATGCATGGGTTTTCAAAAAAAATTGAAGAGGAAAAAAAGAAAGGCACTAGAAATGTAAATATCGCGACTTTAAGTGTTAGAACGTGAAAATGGAACATCTTTGATGTTTTGGAAGGTGAAAAATGGGAGCTTGGCTAGAGGAAAAATTCGGAGAAGACAATCTGGGCATAATAATCTATGTTGTCATTCAAACGTGGGGTACAGATATTCAAATGCGGTTTAGATGGTTAGAGAGAATGGAGACTTTTAAGGTTTTAAGCGTTAGATTAAAGTTTATGTTATGAGGACCCAATTGATGATAAGGAAACATTTGCAGATAAAGGAGATAAGGTAACGAATGAGATTTTGATGGGAAATTTACGCGCAAGGTAAGTAAATGCACGTGAAACATTAAAGTAATAATTTTGCAAGCATGACTATTTTGATAAATGATAAATGTGCATATTCTTATAATTATGAATTGTGTTATGATTCCTATGTTGTATGCCCTAAAGATTCAATTAGAATGTATCAAAATTTATGACATCCAATTGCATGATTTACGTACAATTTAAATAAAGATGACATGGCTACCAATGAACTATTATATGAAAAATATTGCAAAAAACATTTGTTATATATGCATGCCAGTTGATATAGACTTGACCCATGGCCCAGTTGTTGAGAATATAACTTTTACACAAGATTTAAGTGGGATTGTGTCTGGCGCAACTTGGGTGGGGTCATTAGTTGTGGATATCATTAAGTTTAGTGATGTTGCTTAGAGTCGAACCCAGTCGATCAACTAGTGGATATTGCGCTACGTGTTTTCCCTGTTGGTTGCGGCTGGGGATGTACCAAAGGTTGTACAGAATGCCCAAACTTTACTGTAAGAGAGTTAAGGGTACAAATAAGCCATATGAATGACAGTTATGACTCGATGACGTAATATTTACTTTCTGTTTTTATAATCATAATGACTTATTTGCATAATACCTAAAGAATAGATTTTCTCTAGATAAACTACTTAACTAAGTTGCATTTTTGTTTATTACTATTTCTAAAACCGTGACCTATTGATACATTTCTTGCATTTTTTACCTGTCACCTTTATATTTCAGAAAAATTTGGCTCATTGCGTGGACTGTCTTTACTAGCACAATGCACAAGTTCTTAATATTATTATTAGAATATTGTTTTTGATAAAAAAGACTCGAGCTTTAAAAGTTAACCTATACTTTTTTGTATTAAAGCTGTATTTATATTTGCATACGTATTATTTTGATGAATAATATATGATCGTTGGTTGTGGACTATGTTCTTTGAGTATTGGATCTTGCTCTTTGATTACGTTGGGCAATGACTAGAACGTGGGTTTTTGTTTTTCTAAGTTATTGAGTATGAGCGTATGGTGTGTACCAAATCTTGTTCTCGGGTTTTTGTTTCCATTTATTTTTGCGAAAAATGTTTTTTGAAAAATGTTTTTGGCATTTTACGGTATTTGGTGGGGGCGAAAATAATGATTAACGAAAATCATTTTCAGTTTGACCGTAAAAACTTTATTTAATTTTTGGAAAACAATTTACGGTAAATCATTTTCCGAATTTAAACTCTTAATTATTTCCCACACGTTTGAAGGAATCCGCCACCGCTGAACATTGGAGTTTGTTGGTAGCCCGAGTCTACCGTCGAACGTCTCGAATTTTGTTATTGGATTGTGGAATCTGGCTGCACTTGCCGGATTCTGACAATAACGTCGGCTACTAGAATCCTGTTGGTGCCGAAATCAGGCGACGTTCGGCCGCCGTCTCCAAATTTCGACCAAACTGAGTGAAATCTGGCAAGAGAACAGCCGGATCCCGACCGTTCATACTGGAATTCGACAGTAATGGCAAGATTTTGGCTGGAATCCTACAACGGCAGTACTTGTTGTATTTCGTTTTTCGCCGTTGGTGAGTTTTTTCTACAAGCCAAACGCTAGAAAATATTTTTGGGAAAATTATTTTTTCTGTAAATAATTTCGTTAAAAATATTTTACGACGAAAATCATTTTATGTCGAAAATTATATATATATTATTATTTTTTTGAGAAATCATAAATTTTTTATAAAATCATCCAGAAAATGCTTGCTCCGCAAGTACATATGATCTTATGTATTATCACTAGAATTTATATGAAATACATATGATCTAACAATTTATATGATATTAAATCTTATGTGATACAACACATTATAATGTAATAATAATATCAACAATACTTATTTTGCATCATTATATAATTAAGTGTGATCCAAGTTTTAACCATGTACTACGATCTAACAACAATAGCTGGGTGATATGATCTAACAATTCATTTGATTAAATTTAAATATGATCTAACAATTTATATGATATTAAATCTCATGTTATATGACACAATGTATAATGTAATAATGATATTAACAATACTTATTTTGTATCATTGTATAATCAAGTGTGATCAAAGTTCTAACAATATACTATGATCTAACAATTCATTTTATTAAATTTAAGTATGATCTAACAATTTATGTGATATTAAATCTCATATCATATGGCACAATGTATAATGTAATAATGATATTAACAATACTTATTTTGTATCATTGTATAATCAAGTATGATCTAAGTTCTAACAATATATTATGATCTAACAATTCATTTTATTAAATTTAAGTATGATCTAGCCATTTATATGATATTAAATCTCATATCATATGGCACAATGTATAATGTAATAATTATATATATGATCACGACATTCTTACAAATATCATTTCATATTTAACACATGAATCACAAAGTCAAAATTATTTACTATACAACAACATTACCAATAGTAAAAACATCAAATTAAAAATCAACAACGTGTTTCTTATAATCACAAATTAAGTATAATCATTAAAATTTATACCATTAGATTATATGATCATATGTATAATTACTAGAATTTATATGAAATGCATATGATCTAACAATTTATATGATATTAAATCTTAAGTGATATGACACATTATATCTTTATTATATAATGTAATAATCATATCAACAATACTTATTTTGTATCATTGTATAATTAAGTGTGATATAAGTTCTAACAATATACTATGTTTTAACAACAATAAATGATATGATCTAACAATTCATTTGATTAAATTTAATTATAATCTAACAATTTATATGATATTAAATCTCATGTCATATGGCACAATGTATAATGTAATAATCATATCAACAATACTCATATCATATGGTATTAATCATAATTCATAACTATATATAATTAAAAATTAAGCTATAACCATAAATTATTATAGCCACATAATGACATAGTCACATAACTTATAACGATATAACTACGTAAGTCATAACTCATAACTATACAAGTCACATTAAGTAACTAATATAAATTATAATGATTAAGTATCTAGTTACTTAGATAATTTTGATACATACTTGATACTAAATTTTATAAGTTTGGACCGTTAGATACTAGGGAAGTTAGGATAAGTATGATTGATAATATTCCTATGGTCCAATTTCCTATGTATCAAAATTATAATGATAATGCTTATCTAGTTATATTATATAATATAAATATTATTATTAGATACAAAGAAAGTTAGGATAAGTATGATTCATAATTTTCATATTATATTATAAATAATCTCATATCATATAATGTGAATCTTAATTCATAACTATGTATAATTAAAAATTAAGCTATAACAATAAATTATTATAGCTACATAATGACATATTCACATAACTACACAAGTCATGAGTTATGACTCATAACTCATAAGTATACAATTCACACTAAATAATTAATATAAGGATTAAGTATCTAGTTATTTAAATAATTACTTAAATAATTTTGATATATACTTGATACTTCTAGCTTAAGTATAAAATTTAACAGATCAATTAATTAAGTATAAATGTATAATTATATCAATATCACAATATAATATGATAGAAAAATGACTATTGCACAATAATTGTGCAAGATTTTAGAGACATGGGGTGTGTTCAATGTGATGGGATTCCATCACATGAGTCTCACATGGAACCCATTTCATATCTCTAGAGTGAACACTAATCACTTATCGATACGATAATATGTAACTTATAAATTAAAATTAATTATTTTTAAGTATAAATAATAATTTTTTTAATTAAATTATAGGCTTATTGGTAATTGTTTCTGAATTCTGACCGTTTCAACTTTTACATGGTGGTTTTGGTTCAAGGACCCAACATGATCCTATTAGTGAGACCCCTCCTATTTTTACGATAATACAATAAAAATCAAATGTGCCCATGTTGCATAAAAACATGTATATTTAAAAGGGATATCATTGTCCCTTGGGTGAATCTGGCGTCTCCAAATGAGAAGAATGAAAAGAGAGGTGCATGCATGTGTGTAAACATGAAGGAGTAGGAGACCCACCCAGCCACCCAGGACATGTTTTGCTGTTTCTCTGTGGAGAATTAATGACTCTTCGGTGGAGAATTAATGACTCTTCAGTTATTTCCTCCATCTGTTTATCACGACGTTTAGGCCCCCTTCTGATTTGATAGCAACCAGTCGTAGACAATGACAATGCACTGTTGCATCAGGCTGTATTCCATTTCAATAAGTGATAGAATTAAAAATTAAAATATTTTAAGAAACAATTATTTTGTCTTTTTTTTTTTTTTACGCATATTTTCTCAACACTTAATATATACTAAATTTATTTTTTATATATTGATTTAATCTTCAATCTAAATATATTTATTATGGAAGCTTTGGCACCCCCTATCTTAATAAATTACTTATTCATCCATTGGCCTAATTAATAAAAATTAAAAAAATACTATACATACTCTCAAGAGCTTATTTCTTATCGTACATGCCAGTGAAAATCATGCATGATTGAATTTACATATGCTATTATTTGTTATTTTATTCTATGGTGATTCTCATTGCAACGTATACAGTACGTGCACCACTCATAAAATTTTTGGTTAGGACACTGTAAGTCTCCTTGTCAAAGTCAAGCTCATCAATGAGAGCAGCTAGGCCCAATTCCCAACAACATGAACCCATAATTGTACGAATCCAATCAATATCAGTGACCAAGAGCTTGTTTGGCAATAATTGTAAAATATTTATTTAATTAATAGTAAAGAGTAATTGATGTAATATAAAGTATACAAAAATTTAAAATTATTTTATAAAATAGTAAAAAAATTTGTTTTATAGTGAATTTTTTTTATTTACATAATAATAAAAAATTATTAATGTGATATAAAAAATAAAATAAAAAAGAATGTTTTTTATTTGACTTTTTTAAAAGAAATGAAAAAAATAAAAGGAAAGTGAAAGTTGTTTGCCAAACAAGCTCCAAAGTCTTCTCTACTAGCTTCAATGGCACCATATTGTGCCCCTTTACCAGCTTTTAGAGCAAAACATCAATTTTGCTTTTCCAGTTCAATTATTGATCGCATGCCCCATTTATGTCTTTCTTTATTTCTTTCTTCCTCTTGCACCTCTCGAGTTGTGAAGGTTTCTTCTCATTTTTGCCTTTCAAAGCACTAAAGCAGGCATCAGCAAAGGCAAGAGGTGGGTATGGGTTTGGGTCGGCGACGGCCACTGGCAAGTCAACAACGACGACGTCAGCAAGGTGGGGCTGAAGAGAGGGCCTTGGACGCCCGAGGAGGACGAGCCGGACTACTACGCTGCAGTATCTCACGAGTTGGGCGAGCCAAGTGCCTTGGACTAGAATTTACTCTTGCCGAGCCGAGCCGAGCTCAACATTCAATATCCATCACGAGCTCGAGCTTATGAACATTCTCCACGAGCCAAGCTTAGACGACCACTACTCGTCCGAGCTCAGCTCATATACATGCCTAGTCACCAATGATGTCGTACGTATTGTACATCAAACTATCAAGTGGGTGGATTGTTTTTTCTATTACTCCAATTTATTTGCTCCTTTATATACCAAGGGGGTGGACTGTACTTGCTCCTTAATTATCCATTTCTTTTCTTGTTATTGTTCATCCAGTGCTAAGTTTCGCTACAGAGATCCTTGGCACAACAAAGAAAAGAGTAGTACGTAAACACACAGAGAAGGCAAGTGATGGTTTTGCGTGAATTACTTTTGCAACATGTACTACTGCTAGATGGGGCCATAATTTTAGCAGCATCAGAACCCTATTCAATCTGCAACAGAACATGTGGATCGCTTCTTATTCCGTATCCGTTAGGAAGTGTGTCTGAAACTTCAATTACTTTGCATGAAATTTTATTTGTAATAGAATATTGTTGTTTATTCACTAATTTATTTAATGAATATGGAGCATATATAGATGTTTGCATGTATACTATTGATTACTAATTATTCTATCATATACATTTAAGGTCTCTAATTTACATCAAATATGACTTAGGTGTAATTAATAAAATTATCATACAGAATATCTAATTCATAATTTATTAAATAGTTTATAAGTTATTGTTCTTAGTCTTTAATGGAACCGGGCATTTCACTGGACAAGGCTAAAACACGTAAATCAACTATGATAATCTATCTTGAGCATGTGAAGTAGACAGTTCGGGATGATATATTGGTGTGGATATAGTGCACTGAACAAGCCATATGAGTCACCATTCTTTGATTAACACTACTAAAAAAATGATGTACATTCACGACTACTTATAACATTGGTTCTAAATTCTAAGAGGATCACGAGCTCAAATGTGAAGTAAATGTTACTTTGATGGATTTAGGAGTGAGGTCTTTATTGCAGTCAAAATTCTTGATGTGTTAGATGATCAAATGTAGCATTGTAGGAGCACCATTCTCAAGAATAAATCGAGATCATTTGATTAAATCAAAGAGATGAAGAATATCTCATTGTGATATATTTGATGGGATTGGCTATTCTTAATCTTGGCCCTAGTCACTTTTGTCTTTCTGTTTCCAATGTGTAACTCAATCAGCTGGGAATCACGTCTCATGAAGCGGAGGTCAAAAGTTTGAATCCCCACTCACCTCTTGTGTGGACAAGAAAAAAAAAAAAAAAAAAAAAGTCATTTTTGTCTTTCATAGTAAAAAGGTCTTGCACCATATTTTTCCGACACAATAAATGATTTGATGTGATTGGCTATTTTTTCAATACAATAAATGATTTGTCCAATACAATACAATAAATGATTTGATGTGATTTTACCATATTTTTCCAATACAATAAATGATTTGTCCAATACAATACAATAAATTATTTGATTTGTTTGGCTATTCTTAATCTATTTTGAGCCTAGTCACCTTTGTCTTTCACAGTAGATAGGTCTTCCACCATATTTTTCCAATACAATAAAAGAGGCTTTTGAAAGTTCAAATGATCAATCTTCCAATCAATCAAAGATACCAATTTTGATAGCAACATCTTTTGCACGTACGCTTAAAAGTGAGAAAACCTCCCAATATTGCCCTATTTATATTTCTGCCATAATAAGGCGATCTCAATCATTCAATGATTAATTTTCACAATAGTAATGTTACGCACTTTCATTTTTATATTCTCATTGTTGAAATAACTTTTAAAATTATTATTAAATTTTGATTTAATAATAATTTTAAAAATTACATTAAAAGCAGTAGTGTTTGAGCCTTAATTTAGTGCTTATGACTCGAAACATAAATCCATTGAAAAGGATTAGCTGCTTAAATTGCCTTTGGAGTTTGACGTAAAGATTATTAAAAGACTTGGAAGACTTTTAAAGTAGAAAATGACTGCTTAAACAGTGTAACACGTAAAAGTCTTTGAATTAATTGTGATAGTCATCGTCGCAAAGGACGTCTTGTCGTCTACCAGTTAATGAGCTGACTAATTCAACGACTCAGAGCATTCTTATGTCCTCTTCTCCTTCTTATATATACATACACGGAAAATATTAAAAAAAAAAAAAATCTCAGAAAAAAATCACTCACAACAGAGTGGTTATTGAGAATACTACACTTCTACCTACCCAATGTATCAAGAACCAAAAGAGCTTCTTTATTTATTTTTTTAATACATTTTTTTTTTTTTTTTTTTTTTTTTTTTTTTTTTTTTTATATATCTCATCTCTCATCTTCATTTCTTTGCCTTTTATTGGAGATTGTGTTTGAATTTTGTGAAAAACGTGAGCACGCATACATTGGTAGGAACTTATATTTTGTAAAGAAATAATATTTAATTGATATAGAAAACGATAAATGAAACTATTGTGAAGTATATTTGAATAGAGATAAAAAAATAATTTTGTTATCTAAATTTAAGAAAAACCAAAAGAAAGCGGTTGGGAATGCTCTAAGCCATATGAGTTGCAGCACTAACTTCCTAGTCCCATCAATTTTAATATGTTAATTTTATTTTTTATTTTTATTTTTTTTTGGTATTACATAGGAAAAAATCTGCATACCCTTTAAACTAATATCCAATGGGCAATGTTTTCACAAACTTTTAATTGGGACAATATCCCCCCAATCTATCAAAAATTGTCAGTGTCTCCCAAGGTTAGCAAAAGAAAAAAAAAATGACCCTAATTATTATTTTTTGAATAAGGCAAACCTGTCTTATAAATTCGAAAAAAAAAAAAAAAAAAAAAAACTAAAAATTATATTTATTTTTCTTTTAGAGAAAGAAAAATTTTTAAATTTTCATCCCTTGGTTTTTTTCATTTTTTTTTTAATTCTTATTTTTAGTTTTTTTATAAGAACTTTTATTTTTAATTTTATTTTATTAAAGGTATTTTCGTCATTAGGGAGATATTGATTTTTTTTAATAAATTAAGTTGTCGTTTGAAGGAGTAATACTAGAAACTATTTTTTTTTTTCTTTATTTTTTGTCGTGTTAAAATTAATGCAACTTTTAAAATCACTATTAAATTTGAGATGTTACGTTGGATTGGATTGGATTGAATTGGATTGCATCGACTGTCTACAAGCTTGTAAATGCATGTTACCTAATTCCAAGTCTAGTCTCCGTTGGGCGGCTAGTCTCCGTGGACCGTCATTGTGTGGCCATTAATCGCTTGGCCTGTTGGGTGCTTTTCTATATATATATATATTAATTCGTTATATATCTTGACAGAATGAGAGTTTCCTCTACTGAATATTAACAAAGAATATTGATACCAGGTTTGGGCAGCACTTAATCTAAGAAATAAATAAAAACCACTAGGGAAGAGAACCAAATAAAAGGAAAATAGTTAATATTATGCTCTTCCATTGTTTCGACGTAAAGTGTTTTCCGTTGAAAAATAGTTTCAACAAAATTATTTTTCAGAAAAAATTTCTCTAAAAATATTTTTTGGTGTTTGGCTTATATGAAAAAATTACCGATAATGCATGAAAAACGACCGGCGACGAGATTCCGGCGATGGTAGCCGGATTTTGGCAACACTGGCCAAATTCCGATCCGGCTACAGTTATCGGAATCTGGCACAGTTCAGTATCGTCGGAATATGACACAGTTGACGGAATTCGGACACTGTGCTAGATTTCGGAGATTGACCGGAATCTAACAAGTACTGTCAAATTTTGAAATCCGGGGACCTTTGGCGACAGATTCGAGGTACCAATAAACTCTAATGGCCGGCAATGACGAATTCTCACAAACTTGCGTACAAATATGAAAAGCTTAAATTCATAAATAAATTAATCATTGTCCAAAAATTAAATAAGCTTTTCGGTCGAACTAAAAATAATTTTCATAAATCATCATTTTTTATTGCACCAAATACCAAAAATTACAAAATATGTTTTTAAAAAAATATTTTGCGCTCAAACAAATGCAGCGTTAGTTACAAATGTAATTGCTTTTTCTTTTTCAGGAAAATCAAAAAGCGATGCCTCATCAAGTTTAAACTTTGATCGTCACCAATGACGTCGTACATATTGTACATCAAACTATCAAGTGGGTGGATTGTTTTTTCTATTACTCCAATTTATTTGCTCCTTATATATCAAGGGGGGTGGACTTGCTCCTTAATTATCCGTTTCTTTTCTTGTTATTGTTCATCCAGTGCTGAGTTTCGCTACAGAGATACTTGGCACAACAAAGAAAAGAGTAGTACGTAGACACACAGAGAAGGCAAGTGATGGCTTTGCGTGAATTACTTTTGCAACTTGTACTACTGCTACTTGGGGCCATAATGTTAGCAGCATCAGAACCCAATTCAAACTGCAACAGAAAATGTGGATCGGTTGATATTCCGTATCCATTTGGAACAAGCGAGGGCTGTTATCTCGATCCATCTTTTGTCATCACTTGTAATGACTCAACGCCATTTCTGGGCCTCAGTAATGAATCTTTAGAGGTCATAAACGTATCATTGATGGAGGGTGAAATTCGAGTCTCAAGCCTCATTGCCCGTGATTGCCCCAACGAGGCCGGGTATAACGCCAACAACAGCTATTACCAGTTCCCTTTGCTAGAGTACTTTCTCATCTCATATACGAAGAACAAGTTCTTTGCAGTCGGTTGCGACACTGTTGCGGTTATTAATGGTACATTGGCAGAGGCCAAGAGTTACGTGAGTGGATGCTTTTCACTCTGTGACAGTCTTCAGAATGTTGTTGACGGGTCTTGCGAGGGAATTGGCTGTTGCCAGACTTCTCTGCATAAAGAAATGAGAAGTTTTACTGGGAGTACTCTTGCTGGGAGGGTGCTCAATGACTCCGCAGTAGACGAGTTCAGTCCATGTAGTTTCAGTTTTGTAGCGGAAGAAAAAGCATACAACTTTTCCTACTTAGATCTAAAAGATTTACAGAACAGACATAGTACTGTTCCTGTGGTTCTTGATTGGGTAGTTGGGAATGAGACATGCCGAGATGTTAACAAAAATTCGACAACCTATGCATGTAAGGCAGAGAATAGCAAATGCTACAACTCCACCCACGGTCCTGGTTATCGTTGCGAATGCCGCCCAGGTTATGAAGGGAACCCATACCTCTCTAATGGTTGCAAAGGTAATGATATATACACATTTTGTTTCTTTCTTTTCTTTTTTTTCCCCCATTTGGCTGAGCTTACTGGGCTTGATTTTCAGATATTAATGAGTGCGAAGAAAATCCAAACCCCTGCAACAAGACATGCAAAAACACTCCGGGGGGTTTCCATTGTAGTTGTCCCAAGGGGTACGAAGGTGATGGGAAGACAAATGGGACAGGGTGCAGTCCTATAGTCAGCCAATCTAGTAGTATCGTTATTGAACTGGGTACGTATATATATATATATAGAATAATATATATTACAACTTTTTTTTTTGTTCTATATCTTTTAACATGAAAACGCAGATAACTATATTGGCATTTGATCCACTCTTAAAAATGTGGCTCAATTTTAATAACAATCTTATGATATAGTCATTTTTTACTCGTTTCTAACTTGCATTACATTTCCAATAGTTTCTAGTAGAAGTCATTTGAAATATCGGCTATATATATCCTGGCCTAAAAGATCATATAAAAAATTTTAAAAGATGTAACAAAAAGGAAGTAAAAGAATTGAGGGCTAGGGAAGTGGTTGGACTACCTTGCCGAGGTGGTTGGACCACCTTGCTGCCCCTTGACAGGGTGGTCCGACCACCAATGAAACCTCTAAAGTTGATTTGGCTATCCTGAAAGGAATACGGTGTGTTTGGATGATTCTTGAAACCCCTTTACGAGTTTGAAGGCAAATTGATGCAAACGAAGGTGAATACAATTTATTGAATAAAATTCTGATACGGATTGACGCAACCTGAAAGTGTCAATGGAATCCAATAATAAAATATGGAGATCGAAAGCTCTCTAGAAGAGATAAAGCTTTATTCAACAAACAATTATTTAAAACTAGTCAAAATCATACTCTCTTTCTTTTTCTTTTCTTTTTCTTTTTTCTTTTTTTTTTTAGGTTACAATGATAAAAACTAATCTGACTAACAAAAGATTACGAAACTACCTTTAGAAATAGACTACATTTTTATTTATAGTCGACCTATCTTCGAACAACCTCTCTCTGCTCAAATTCCCTTTTCTTTTTTTTGTTTTAATGCGTAAATTCCCTCGTAGCTGGGCCTCGATCATGTATCCTACATCATAGCGTACGCATTATCCTCCCCCACAAAAAATAAAATAAAATAAAATAAAATAATAATAATAATAATAATAATTATTATTATTATTATTATTATTATTATTGCTTTTTGTATAATATTTGAAGGGTATATGTGACATTTCACATAGTTTTTGTAAAAATAAAATTTATGGATTCACTTGATTGAGACAATGTTTAAGAATAATGCAATAAACCACATTTTTATCATGCAATTATATCACAGTGTTGACGTGACAGTCATAACTAACCATTGGATTAGTTATTATTAAAAAATTTTAAAAATCAAGAGTTAGTTGAAACTACTTCATCAACATTGCAAAATAGTTTTGAAATAAAAATGTAGCATATAACATTATACAATGTTGTCAAAGTATATGTGGTAACAAAGACGATGGTATTAATTTTAGTCCAAATTCATATTTTAACAGTTGCAGGAATTGGCATAAGCCTCTCAATATTGCTCGTTGGAGGTTCTTGGATATATTGGAGATTGAAAAGAAGAAATCTCATCAAGCTCAAGGAGAAACTATTCCAACAAAATGGTGGCTTAATGTTACAACAACTACTCTCGAATTACACAGGCTCTGTAGAGCGAGCAAAAATTTTTAGCACAGAAGAGCTTAAAAGAGCAACTAACAACTATGACGAGAGTAGGATTCTTGGCCAAGGTGGCAATGGAACTGTTTACAAAGGAGTGTTACCAGGTAACAAAGTGGTTGCCATTAAGAAGTCCAAAGGTTTTGATCAAAGTCAAACCAAGCAATTCATAAATGAGGTGCTTTTACTTACCCAAATCAACCATAGGAATGTAGTTAAGCTATTAGGGTGTTGTCTTGAAACAGAAGTGCCCTTATTAGTTTATGAATTCATCACAAATGGGACCCTCTTTTACCACATTCATGATAAAAGTCACTCATCCCAACTCTCGTGGAAAAATCGTCTCAAGATAGCAGTGGAAACTGCTGGAGCGCTTGCATACTTGCACTCTGAAGCATCTATGCCAATTATTCATAGAGATGTAAAAACAGCAAATATACTTTTAGATGATAATCTCACTGCAAAAGTGGCTGACTTTGGAGCTTCAAGGCAAATTTCTCTTGATCAAGCACAAGTAACCACTTTGGTGCAAGGAACTTTCGGGTACTTGGACCCAGAATATTTCCATACTGGCCAACTAACAGAAAAAAGTGATGTCTACAGCTTTGGTGTTGTTTTGGCAGAGCTATTGACAAGTAAGAAGGCAGTTTTCTCAAATGTGACAGAAAGTGATAGAAATCTTTCTGCGTCATTTGTTACTATAGTGAAAGAGGATCGTGTACTGCAAATTCTTGACAATCAAATTATAGATGAGGGTAATATTGAGGAACTAAAGGAAGTAGCTAACCTTGTAAAAAGGTGCTTAAGTGTAAGCGGGGAGGATAGGCCCTCTATGAAGGAAGTGGCAATGAAGCTGGAGGGTTTGAGAACTATGAAAAAGAATCCACAAGGAAAGGCCAATCTCTATACAGAAGAGACTAATTACTTGCCCATTGAACCTGCACACTCTTTTAGCATTGATGTTAGCACTAGCACAACTGCTGGGTACGATAGCATAAGAAACCATCTATTGAAACCACTAGATGACGGCAGATAGTTTAGCTAGTCCACTAATGCTGGCTTAGACACGAGATCATTGAGTCCTAATTAATTTAGTCTCATAATTTTATTTTGATGTTATTAGTTAATTGGATTGCTAGTATTTAGTTTTATGTTTTATTTAATTTTTAAGAGATAAGATGTTATTTTGTAATTCAATAATGGGTTTGGTCCAAAGTTAATAAAATTAGAGCTATAGTTAATGTTTAGTCATTGAATCTATTTAAATCAACTATTTGTACTCTAATGAAGACAGAATTGATGAATAATTAAATAGATTTGTTTGAGGTGTGACTCATCTTCTCTCATCTTTCCATGGTTAGACTCCACCAAAATTGATGAATATATATATATATATTCATCAATTTTGGTTTAGTCTTCCTTTAACCCTACTCTTAATGGTGAATGGAAGGACTTGATTGAGCCGATTGTCTCTGGAGATGAGAATATTGGGTTATGTTCAATATGTTTTTTAACCTTGGCTGTAGATTTGCAGAAAATTGTAAATGTGAATGTTTGATGAATTTATTTAATTTGGCTGTTTGGGGTGTTATCAGTATGGCTTTCCTTTGGCTGGTGGGTTTGATCAGAGATTCAGAGAGGAAGAATTGAAAAATGCAAGTTGTACAGATAAGGATAAAAGAGGAGGTTGAAAACGCAGGTTTTTATATATATATATTTATGAGTAAGAAATTAATTACAAAAAAACAACTACACCAACAAAACAAAACATCTGAAACAGGGGCTACAAACCAGCATCGTTAAGGCTACAAATCAAGGGATGCATGTGTTTGTTGCACAATTCATTTACACAATGCAAGACATATTGGTGGGACTCACGCATGTTGGTCCTACCATAGACCACGCATAAATCCCACCAATATGTCTTAGATTGTGTAAATAGGTTATGCAAAAATCATTTTTCACATATCAAACCGTCTGCCTCGTATATAAATCAAAACACGCTACAATTAAAGCCTCCAACAAGTTCAACAAACAAAACCATCCAGCTCAGCACGAAGCCAACAGAAAGCAAAGCAAACCAGACTTCTAAACAAATAAGCTAGCAAAACCTTCAAAACAGCAACTCTGTTTTTAAGGTTCCAGTTACAGCACAAAGAAGCTGGTGCAATTGAGAGTGTTACCTTCAAAACAGCGACTTGAGAGTGTTACTTGTTTGACTAACAGTAATCCATAACCTTTTTTCGTTCACATGCATCACTTAATTACGTCTATATTGTTTGTTCTCTTTGGTGCATTCCCAATCTCTCTGACCTTACAGCCAATGAAGAAGGTGTTCACCCATTGATAAACCTCTAGCTTTCTGATCGCTATTTTCTCTTTTCAATATTTAGGAAAAAAAAAAAAACTGGATTTCTTGGTGGTGTACTTGGTACAAGATGTCTAGCTTACTATGAAGTCTACTTGAACCACCTCAGATGAGTCAGATATATGCTCCATGAAATCTGGAACAGTTTTTTAATTCTGTTTGGAATATTAATTCTTCGTTCGTGTCTAGATTAAAATCTGAATATCTACCTTTCAGATCAGAAAGAGTGGTGGTATAATTAGAGGCAGGGGCATACAAAACCACCGCAAACGTTTGCTTCAACAATGTTTGAGTTTAAAACAATAACGCTTTACTTTAATTGAACTCCCTTACATCCAAGCCGTTCATGTGTTTTACCACAAACGTGTTGTTTTAACGGGCACAAAAGCCGGATCCAATTTTTTAGTCTCCCAAAATTTATGTAGCTTTTAAAATCACTACTAGATTGAAATTTAATAGTGATTTTGAAAACTACGTCAATTTTAAGATGATAAAAAGATGATCCTTGACATTACTGGTAAGGTATAGGGCCTGTTTGTTTAATTTTGGAGAAAAGTATACATATCTCCTCAAACTACGATTTAATTATCAATGTCCCCCCTCCCCCCCAAAAAAAATTATCAATTGTGTCAATATCCCCCTTCAAACTACTAAAACATATCAATGTCCCTCTTAAAACCAATAAAAAGACAAAAATGACCCTAAATTTTTTCAACAAAACGAAAATGTCCTTATAAATTCAAAAAAATAAAATAAAAACTAAAACTAAAAACTAAAAAAATAACTTTCAGAAAACAAATAAAATTTAAAAAATATGGAAAATAAGGAAAATAAAAAAGAACAAAAATTAAGAAAACAAAAAAGAAAGAAAAATTGAACAAAAAAACCGTTTTTATTTATTTTTATTTTTGTATAAATTTTTATTATTTTATAAATTTTTTTAAAAAAAAAATTAATAAATTTATGAAGGATATTTTTTTTCATTAGATTGGACATTGACATGTTTTAGTAGTTTTATGAAAGATATTAACACCATTGGTAGTTTGAGGGAAACATTAACAATAAGGTAGTAGTTTGAGGGGGTTATGTATACTTTTCTTTTATTTTTCAAGCTTTTGTTTTCTGATGGCATAATCCTACATTGCAATATAGGAAAGGCACGTAAATGCTAAATTGCTAATGCAAACCTAATATTTATTATTTGCAAGGGCAGCTAATTGATTACTTTACTTCTTTTAGATAAAAGAATAATAAAATCCAAAATAGAAAAGGAAAAGAGTTTTCTTTTAAATTAGGTTGAAGTTTTTCTAATTCCATCTTTAAGTATGTGTGAAATGCACGTGAAAAACATATGTTTTTTTATAATAACATTAGAAAATTTGAAGAAAAAAAATTATTAAAAAAAGAATTTGCTGTGTACTTAATATAGTAGCCACACGTGGCCATTCTAAGGCCTCTAGTAATCCGTTGATTTTGTAGTTGATTAGTATGCTAATCAAGCCATGAGTTTCTGTTCTCGATCGGATGCTGCTTTGCTCAATGGGCCGCCAGTCTTTTGATGGGCTTCAATGGTTGGGCTCTACATGCTGGATTATATATTCTTCCTTTCAGTAGGAGTTTTTGTTCGGCCTTGACTGAGAATTCAAGGATGCATGCGAGAAAAAATTCACTAAATGCAGCTCCTAGGTTACAGTAAATCAAAAGTGAGGATGAAAAGACGTTTCGGTTTAAGGATAAATCATATTTCACTCCTAGGATTTTATCCGATTTAGATTTATTCATTGAGTTTTTAATTTTAGGAATAAATTTCTTAAGTTTTGTCCAAATTTTAAAATAGATCTTTCAGTCACTTCACCATCAAAGTTAATGGTTTGTTCTCTACCACGCGTGTTTTATTTGACACGTCAGTGTTCATGTCGACACTCTAAAATTAATGCCTTATTAGCAGTGCCATATCAACCATAGAAAAAAAATAAAATCAAAAGGCCCAACTCTAAACGCGTAAGACCAAATGACCAATTGATTCGTACTGTGTTTTGGCGAAACGAAATACAACAAGTACTGCCGTTGTAGGATTCCAGCCAGAATCTTGCCATTACTGTCGAATTCCAGTATGAACGGTCAGGATCCGGCTGTTCTCTTGCCAAATTTCACTTAGTTTGGTCGAAATTTGGAGACGGCGGCCGGACATCGCCGGATTTCGGCACCAACAGGATTCTAGTAGCCGACGTTATTGTCAGAATTCGGCAAGTGCAGCCAGATTCCACAATCCAATAACAAAATTCGAGACGTTCGACGGTAGACTCGGGCTACCAACAAACTCCAATGTTCAGCGGTGGCGGATTCCTTCAAACGTGTGGGAAAGAATTAAGAGTTTAAATTCGGAAAATGATTTACCGTAAATTGTTTTCCAAAAATTAAATAAGGCTTTTACGGTCAAACTGAAAATGATTTTCGTTAATCATTATTTTCGCTCCCACCAAATACCGTAAAATGCCAAAAACATTTTTCAAAAAACATTTTTCGCAAAAATAAATGGAAACAAAAACCCGAGAACAAGATTTGGTACACACCATACGCTCGTACTCAATAACTTAGAAAAACAAAAACCCACGTTCTAGTCATTTCCCAACGTAATCAAAGAGCAAGATCCAATACTCAAAGAACATAGTCCACAACCAACGATCATATATTATTCATCAAAATAATATGTATGCAAATATAAATACAGCTTTAATACAAAAAAGTATAGGTTAACTTTTAAAGCTCGTGTCTTTTTTTATCAAAAACAATATTCTAATAATAATATTAAGAACTTGTGCATTGTGCTAGTGAAAGACAGTCCATGCAATGAGCCAAATTTTTCTGAAATATAAAGATGACAGGTAAAAAATGCAAGAAATGTATCAATAGGTCACGGTTTTAGAAATAGTAATAAACAAAAATGCAACTTAGTTAAGTAGTTTATCTAGAGAAAATCTATTCTTTAGGTATTATGCAAATAAGTCATGATGATTATAAAAACAGAAAGTAAATATTACGTCATGGAGTCATAACTGTCATTCATATGACTTATTTGTACCCTTAACTCTCTTACAATAAAGTTTGGGCATTCCATACAACCTCTGGTACATCCCCGGCCGCAACCAATAGGGGAAACACGTAGTGCAATATCCACTAGTTGATCGACTGGGTCCGACTCTAAGCAACACCACTAAACCTAATGATATCCACAACTAATGACCCCACCCAAGTTGCGCCAGACACAATCCCACTTAAATCTTGTGTAAAAGTTATATTCTCAACAACTGGGCCATGGGTCAAGTCTATATCAATTGGCATGCATATGTAACAAATGTTTTTTTGCAATATTTTTCATATAATAGTTCATTGGTAGCCATGTCATCTTTATTTAAATTGTATGTAAATCACGCAATTGGATGTCATAAATTTTGATACATTCTAATTGAATCTTTAGGGCATACAACATAGGAATCATAACACAATTCATGCTTATAAGAATATGCACATTTATCATTTATCAAAATAGTCACGCTTGCAAAATTATTACTTTAATGTTTCACGTGCATTTACTTACTTTGCGCGTAAATTTCCCATCAAAATCTCATTCGTTACCTTATCTCCTTTATCTGCAAATGTTTCCATATCATCAATTGGGTCCCTATAACATAAACTTTAATCTAACGCTTAAAACCTTAAAAGTCTCCATTCTACTCTAACCATCTAAACCGCGTTTGAATGTCTGTACCCCACGTTTGAATGACAACATAGATTATAACGCCCAGATTGTCTTCTCCGAATTTTTCCTCTAACCAAGCTCCATTTTTCACCTTCCAAAACATCAAAGATGTTCCATTTTCACCTTCTAACACTTAAAGTCGCAATGTTTACATTTCTAAATTAAAGATCGTGCCTTTCTTTTTTTCCTCTTCAATTTTTTTTTGAAAACCCATGCATGCTTCACACTACACATACAACTCACTGATGCAAATTAGTTTACAAGCAAACCAATCGGGATAAAAGGGCTATATCTTGTTATTTCGACATCAGATGGAGGAAATATTGGGGGATTTTGAGAGCTTTTCTAAAAGGTGTACAAAAGTCAAATTTCATGTTAATTTTCCAATTCCAACGTTTATTGAGAGGATATTGCGAGTTTGTATTTGTTAATTTTATGAACCACTATACCACGCTATAGCAATTGGTATCAGAGCTTGTAAAATAAAATAGAAGAAATAGAAGGGAAGAAGAGGAGAACACAAAAGAGAGAAAATGCAACATTGCTTCTTATTTCATTGAGTGTTTTTTATTACAAAAGATATGAATATATAGGCTAATAGAGGGGAGCGCATCCCACTAATCGTGGCTCGAAATCAGGAAATATTAAGGTGGAAAATATTGAGGAAATCAAGTAGGAAAATAAGGAAAGATATTGGTCAGGAAATCAGGGAGATATTCTTGATATACTGCAACGGATCTTTATTCTCTAACACCCTCCCGCAAACTGATGGGAGGAACTTTTTTCAGTTTGTCTTATGCGTCGAATCATCATCACGAAACCCTTTTTTGTTTTTTTTGTTGGCTCAGGTTTGTAAACTGTACCTCAAAGGCAAAAAAATAAAGCCAACTATGGGCCAAAAGAAAGTAAAGACAAACTTGAGTTTTGAAACATTACCACAAAGCCAATAATATAAAAGAGAAGCCTGGGCTTTTTAACTGTACCACTAGGCTAAATTAAAAGAGAGAGAGAGAGAGAGAGAGAGAGAGAGAGAGAGCCAAATGGCTTTAGAAGCTTGGGTTTTAAACATTACCACAAGCAAGAGATTTGAGGGTGGGCCAACAATGGGCCTCTTTTCTTTTATTTTCTTCTTTTTCTTTTTCTTTTCTTCTCTTACTTCTGTTTTTTTTTTTTTTTTTTTTTTTTTTTTTTTTTTTTCAACTCAGTTTTCTAGCATCTTCTCTATCACATTACAATACAAAAAAGGAAAAAAGGAACAAGACAAATATAAAAATACTATAGGAACCAGGAAACAAAAACCAAAGAAACTCCAAAACTGGAGGATTTGCAGTCGCCAGAGGTGGAAGATTTGGCCGAAGAAGTCGTCGGCGAGGGGGCCGGAGGAGAGACGCCTAGACTGGGAACAATGATGCGTCTGAGGTTGATGGAGGCGACTCAACCAGTGAGTCGTTGGAGGAGACTAGAAGGTCGGCAGCTTGGGTTGTCAAAGGCGAAGACGTGTTCATTGGACAGAGGATGCCGGAGATCTCATGGTGGTGGTGCAGCCCTTTGTGGCGGCGGCAAAGGACTGGTGATATGCATTTTTTTTTTTTTTGAGTGAAAGAGAGGAGATTTGGGGAGATGGAAATTAAAACTGAGATAGAATAGAATCTGGGATAGTTTCTATGTGGATGGAGTTGGAATGTTGGGAGTGGCAGAGATGAAGCTCTGTTTTTAGACAGAACCATGTGATAGGTGAGACGTGTTTGATAGAAGGGCTGAAAGGGTGTGTTGCAACGAAGAAGAAACCAAGATTGTGAGGTGTTAGCCAAAGGGCTCTGATACCATGTAAAATAAAATAGAAGAGATAGAAGGGAAGAAGAGGAGAACACAAAAGAGAGAAAATGTTGCATTGCTTCTTATTTCATTGTGTTTTTTTATTACAAGAGATATGAATATATAGGCTAATAGAGGGGAGCACATCCCACTAATCATGGCACACAATCAGGAAATATTAAGGTGAAAAATATTGAGGAAATCAAGTAGGAAAATAAGGAAAGATATTGGTAAGGAAATCAGTGAGATATTCTTGATATACTGCAACGGTTCTTTATTCTCTAACATTAAGATTATTTCCAATCATGGTGCGAAAAATAGTACATTGAAGAGGAAACGTATATGCAACTATTGGTGATGTGTATGAGCGCGAAGAGGCAACATGTGGTGAACAATTGACGACATGTTTATAGTGATTGGAGGAGGAACTTGTTTGCTTTGGTGGTTAGTTTGAATGATTTAGAGATCAAATTGGTGCACAAATTGGGGCTCTAACCGAAAAATTTGTCTCCATGGATGGTGCTAACTGCTGGGACCATCAACCAAATCTATGTTTTGTGGAGGAGGATGATGAGTGTATCATTGAAGACACGATTTCAACAAAAGGAGGGAAGGCTTGATGTGATCTAGGTCAGTTGCAGGCTGCCTTGACTAATGTTAGCAAGCTTCAAATACATCTACTAAATCCATCTCATGTGGAGGAGGAAGATGAAATTGCTGGGGAAGACTTTTCGGTAGATTGAGACTGTCCACCAATCTAAAACATCTATCATGACAAAGATGATTTATTAAGAAGGTAAGTCTTTCGGTTGACATAGTAAAATTTGTTGAAGAAAATGATGCCTATCATGTGTTTGTTAAAAGCCCAAAAAGTATAGTATTGAGTTGAGTCTTGATGAAATTATATATGTACATTTCCTTGGGATTGAAAATTTTCTATGGGAAAATTACAATTTATCCCCTCAAACTACCACACTTTCTCCGAATGGCCCCCAAATTACCAAAACTTGCACTCTAGCCCCCCCTCCCCACCCAAACTACCAAAACCTTTGAAAAATGTACATTTTGATGAAATATCCCCATAATACCCCTGACTCGTGTCATTTTTCAATTAAAAAATTTAAAAAAAAGTTAAAAAAATTAATTAATTTCTTTTTAAAAAAAATTAAAAACTAAAATTTATATATTTTTTGTTTTTTTTTTTTTAAAAAAAATATTGCGATCGACCGGAGGACGTACTGCTTCTTTCCAGCATCGTCGTTGGGCACGATGCACGCCTACAACTCAGCAAACTCATCTCCGCCTCTCTGAACGTAGACATGGCTAATTTTCTATCCTTCGATGTCTATGATATTGATTTTTGAAGGTTATGAATGATTCCAATCTGAATTTTGTTTTGTTACAAATGTCGAGCAAGTCTATCATCGTTGTGGAAGATCTCGATTGGTTTCTGACGGATAAATCATTGGCCACTTGTTCGTTGATGTTCATATCCATTTTTATGAGTGATTTTTTGGCATTCAAAACGTTGGCCAATAGCGACCTGGACCTCAAGGATCACAAGCTTTTCTCTCAGGTGGAGGATATTTTCCAGAGCGGGGCAAGCTTGAGTTCGGCAGAGATCAGCTAGCTAATGATTGGGAATCGGAACTTGCCGAGCCGGGCTATAAAATCAGTCATCATGGCATTGCAAACTAACGGTGACCGGAGGGGTGTCGAGAAGATCGGGTCGCGGTTGGAAAATAATGTCACCCCAAACACCCATCTTTTAAAAAAAAGAAAAAAGAAATATGAAATAAGAAATTAAATTTTAGTTTTTTTTTAAAAAAAAAATTAATTAAAAAATTACACGTAGCAAGGGTATTATGGGGATATTTTGTCAAAATGGGCATTTTTCAAAGATTTTGATAGTTTGGAGGGTCAGAGTGCAAGTCTTAATAATTTGGGGGGACCATCCGAAAAAAGGGCGGTAATTTAAAGGGCTACATTATATTTTTTTTTTCCATTTTCTATCAAGTTCTTTTAATAATCACTAGGAAAAAAAAAAGGTTCTTTTTTAATAATGACTTTACCGGTGGGTTTCATACTTGTCCACTTCACACATTCAACAATGCTTTTTCAGTCCAAGTCATTCTTTTTAATCAAAAAGAAATTTGCGTAACTATAGATTATTCAATAATGTGATTTCACCTCAATCATCATTTTTTTTTTTTTTTTTAGAGAAATGTTTGATTTCATAATTATCTTATGTATCTCTTGTCCATCTCAATACAAGATATGTATAAATTCATCAATAAATTTATGGGACCACAAGTGAATTCCACATATTTAATAGTAAATTTGCAAAAAAAAAAAAAAGGTTAGAGAATGACACTACACATTTCTTCTTTTTAACTTATATGCGTCCATATAGATAGCTCTATATCATGATTTAACTATATTTCCAATATGCTACCCACAAGCAGACAACCTAGTGAGAGATAGTCTTCCTTCTCTCTAGAATCCTCTGGTGTCTTCTGTGATAAACTCCATGGGAGGGAAGCTTTGTGCTTCTCTTCCCATCACCCATCTCCGTTCCATATTTCATCTATCCACCACACCTCCCAACCACCCATATTTCTCACCTTTCGTCACCCATCCTACATATTTACAGTTTTTTCAGCCACTGGAGATAAGGCAAAAGCTCCATCTACCCATCTATCCTTTTACTACTTTACTTGTTTTCTGGTTTATTGTCTCCACACAGCATTTGTTTCTGGTCATTCCCTCCATTCCTCACCGTGTTCTCTGTAATTTTTGGAAAGGTTTTATGATTGAAATTTTTGGATCTATATCTACTTTCCTCCTTCAATTTTTACAAGACACGCTCCTCACCAACAGGTTATTCGGTGTCCCCAGGATCCATCAACGGTCTCCGTTCTTTCCATCGCCTCCTGCACACTTGCGTGTGGCCTACACGCACCAAAGAGTTCATCGCTCCTGTCGGCGCGTGACGACCATGTCCGCTCACTCAACCTCCCACCGCTTAGGTCGTTGGTGGTTTCGGGTGAAACCGGCGTTTCCTGAGGCTGAGAGGCCTCCCCTTGGCAGCGCGTGGTCCTCACGCGCTGTCAGGGAAGGCTCCCATTCCTTTTCCATCAACCGGACATCTACTGCTTATGTTTCTGTTTCTGTATTTTTTTGTTTATTTATGGGCTTATTTGTTTTTTTTCCCCTTGTTCTTCTCTGTTGTTACTGTGTTTGGAGCCTTTGGGCTCTGTACCAACACCAAACCACCTTTACTGGTGGCCCCGATTTTGACATCCGTGTAGCAAATCTTTAGGCCCGCTTCTTCAGAAGCATTGCCTCCGCGTACTTTCATTCTTAGTTTAGTTTTCAACCGCCCAGGCTTTGTGTTGTTTGTTTTTTCTGGATTAGTTGTTGGACAATCCACCCCTTTTTTGTTTGCAAGATTCTCCACTTCTTCTTCCTTTTGGATCAGAAGTGGAAATGATCCTCCCCTATAACCCTTTTCCTCAATCAATTAAAAAAAAAAAAAACTATATTTCCATTTTCTACTAAATGAAGGCTATATTTGCTCAAGGAATTGTCACCTTGTTTTTATAAATCTCCAAAAAAAACATAACAAAAACAGGTTTAGAGATCATGGATAATTAAAAAAAATATATTTATTTTTATTTTCCAAAAAATGAAAACTTTTTAAATTTCCACTCTTTTTTTTTTAAATTCTTAATTTTAGCTTTTTTTAAGAATTTTTTTTTTGGATGAATTAAAACTCTTATAGAACAAACACAACAGTATACAAACTCACTCCAGTAAAAACTGGATGCAAAGGACCTTTAAAAACCAACAACTACCTTGTCTAACAAGCAGAAACAAAAGCCAAACCAAGCACAAGACATACATCAATTACAAGTTCGACAAATGAACAAGTGCAGCATTTTGGCCTGTCTTTGTGAACCCTCCTTTAGCCATGATCCGGGACCTTACTTCCAACTTGATATGCTTCACCACATCTTCTTCCATGTAAGGAGTATTGCCATGACATAAGTCATTTCTCATTTTTCACAAGTGATAAACCGAGGCACCCAAACAAAGTCTGCACAAGTTCTCCCACAAGCTACTTCCTGTGAAGTTAATCACACTCCAATTCCCCACATCATCCCACTCCACAACCGGTTGCTCACCCTACAATCATTCATAACAACCCCACACACGCCTACTAAAACTGCAATAAAAGAACAAATGCTCCACACTTTCTTGTTCTGCATAACAAAATCTGCATAATATGTCCCTACCATATCCCCAACTACTCAATTTTACTTTTGTAACAAGAGCCCCTCTAAAAACCAACCAAATCATAAAGGAATAACGAGAAATCGCCTTTGAGAACCAAACAACTTTAAACCATGGAATAATTGGTTTTTTCTCCCTTAAGCTTTCCCAAGTTTCAGCACAAGAGTAGATTTCCTTCTTTGAATTCCAGATTACCTTATCAGAATCACAAATAAGGACTTCCGGAAGCCGACTCTGAATCTAAACAAGAGCATCTGAATATGAACAAGAGCATCTGAACTTATAACCTTTATTTTTATTTTATTAAAGGTGTTTTCGTCGTTTAGGAGATATTGATAATTTTTTATCAATTAGGTTGTAATCGCTTAATCACTTCCTGTTGGGTGATTTACATATATATTCCTTAATATATCTTGACAGAATGAGACTTTCCTCGATCTACTGAATATTAACAAAGAGTATTGAGACCAGGTTTGGGCAGCACTTAATCTAATAAATAAATAAAAATCACTTGGAAAGAGAACCAAATAAACGGAAAACAGTAATTAATATTATCTTCAAATGTTTTCCATCGAAAAATATGGTCAACAAAAATGATATCTCTTAAAATTGTTTTCGGTGTTTGGCTCATATGAAAAAAATCATCCATGGCGAAAAACAACCGGCGACGCGATTCCGCCGATAATGATCGAAATCTGGCAGCATTGGCCAAATTCCGGCACGGTCGGCTGGATTCCGACCAGTTTTGTTGGAATCTGGCCTATGGCCGAATTCCGTTGAGTATCACCGAAATATGGCACAGTTGCCAGAATCTGGCGATGGTGGTCGGAATTTGGCCACTGTGCTAAATTCCAAAGACAATGACCAGAATATGGCTAGTGCCCGCTAGATCCCAAAATTCAGGAACCTTCGACAACTGATTCGGGCTACCAACAAACTTCAATGGCCAGTGATGGAGAATTCTTACAAACATGCGTGCAAGAATGAGAAGTTCAAATTGAGAAAAACACCAAAACTAATTTTCGTTAACCATAATTTTTTGTTGTACCAAACACCAAAAAATACATAAAGGTCCAAACAAATTGAGCATTTTTCTTTTGTAGATTACAAACGGGGCCTTAGTAACCCCCTCCCCTCAAGTATGAGTGGAATTTTGTTTTTGAATGGTTATAAAAAGTGATTGATGTGATATAAAGTAGAAAGAATTTATATGAAAAAGTGAAAAAAAAAAATAAAAAATAAATAAAAATTGTATTGTAATGGGTTTTTTTATTTAAATAGTAATAAAAAATTGTTAATGTGATATAATAAGTTAAAAATGTTTTGAAGTTGGGTTGTGTAAATAGGTTGTGCAAAAATTATTTTCCACAAATCAAACCCTTTTCCTCCTAGTTTAGAAATCAAAACACACTACAAAGCATCCAACAGCTCCAACAAACAAAACCAACCAGCTCAGCACGAGGCCAACAGAAAGCAAAGCAAACCAGACTTCTAAACAAACAAGCAAAACCTTCAAAACAAACAGCAACTCTGTTTCTGTTTTAAGGTTCCAGTTACAGCAACTCTGTTTCTGTTTTAGTGCTACCTGTGTTTTAAAGAACTAAAGAAGCAAACGTGCGAAGCATTTGTTTGACTAACAGTAATCCATAACAGGAATATATTGTTTGTTATCTTTGGTGCATTCCCAATCTCTCTGACCTTACCGCCAATGAAGAAGGTGTTCACCCATTGATAAACCTCTGGGCTTCTGATCGCTGTTTTATCTCCTTTCAATATTTAGAAAAAAAACTAGATTTCTTGGTGGTGTACTTGATACAAGATGTCTAGCTTACTAGTCTACTTGAACCATCTCAGATCGATATGTGCTCCATGAAAACTGGAACAGTTTTTTAATTTCGTTTGGAATGTTCTTCGTCCCTATCTAGATTAAAATTTGGAGATTTACCTTTCAGATTAGAGAGAGTGGTGGTCTAATTAGAGGCAGGGGCATACAAAACCACCGCAAACGTTTGCTTCCACTATGTTTGAGTTTAAAACGACAACACTTTACTTAAATTGAACTCCCTTAGCTACATCCAGGCCGTTCATATGTTTTACGGCAAATCTGTTGTAGCTTTAACTACAGTACAGTAGCCGGATCATTTTTTTATTCTTCCAAATTTATGTGCCTTTTAAAATCATTATTAGATCGAAATTTAACAGTGATTTTGAAAACCATATCAATTTTAGGAGGATATAAAGATGGTCTTTAGCATTACTAGTAAGGTATAGTAGAAGTGTACAAACGGTCCAAACGGAGCGGTTATAATCCCTTTAAAACCGCTAACCGCTTATAATAACAAACCGCATAGCCGCATAACCACTTTCAAAAGGGGTTATAAATAACCGCTAACCACCTAGACATAAGCAATTAACGGTTATAGAGTTTGGAAAAAGCGAGAAAAGTGGTTATTACCGCTTATATATATATATATAATATAATTTTGAATTTGTAATGTTTTGGATATATATTTGAATTTTGGATTTGTTATTATTTTGGATTTTGGATTTAAAACCGGTCCAAAATCGGCCCAAAACCCAAATTGAAAAGCGGTTATACAACCGCCGGTTATCTATTCAATAACCACTAACCGGCGATTATAAAAATAACTGTCTCCACCTAGGCAATTAGCGGTTGGTAAAATGCAATAACGGCCTAGGCGGTTAGCGATTTTAGCCAATAATTACCGGTTATAACCGTTTGTACAAATAGGGCCTGATTGTTTAATTTTGATATCTTTCAAGTTTTTGTTTTCTTATGGCATAATTCTACACTGCAATATAGGAAAGGCACGTAAATGCTAAATTGCTAATGCCAACCTAATATTTATTATTTGCAAGGGCAACTAATTGATTATTATTTTTAGATAAAAGAGTACTTGATCAATTTAAAATAATAAAATCCAAAAAGAAAAGAGAAAGAATTTTCTTTCAAATTAAGTTGAAGTTTTTCTAATTCCGTCTATAAAATTGTTATGCGTCTTTTAAGCATTTATAAAAAGCACGTGAAAAACATATGCATATTTTTAACCATGAGTTTCTGTTCTCGATCGGATGCTGCTTTGCTCAATGGGCCGCCAGTCTTTTGATGGGCGCCTCTTTAAAGTGGGGCTTCAGTAGTTGGGCTCTCCATGCTGGATTATATTCTTCTTTTCAGTAGGAGTTTTTGTTCGACCTTGAGTGAATTCAAGGATGCATGCGAGAAAAAATTCACCAAATCGAGCCGATGCCCAAATTTAATTGCTGACTATACATGTCTTCTCCTTTTTCCTTTTCCTTTTTTTTTATTTTTTTTTTTAAATATATATATATATATCGTGCAAGTGGTCCATTTAGTATTTTTTGTGAAATATTTATAGGGTGATACAAGTTGGCAAGTTACAACAATAGACTTTGTTTAACCCAGCAGCAATGGCAGCAAAAAAAGAAAGAAGTAATAAAATAGAACGAAGTTAGCAACATTCCATTGCATCTAGTGTCATCTCGATACATTTTGAGGCCTAAGGCGATTAGGTTAAGTGAGGCTTTTCTTTTTTCTTTTTTCTTTTTTTAAAAAAAAAAATTAATGATAATATTAATATTATATTTTTATTTTAAAAATTAATTTTCTCGCTTTTTGGGATGCAAAGTTGTTGTCTCTTTAAATTCTTATTGGAATTTTGGTTGCTCATTCTATTTGAGCCTCAATTCTTCCTCAACCTGAAAGTGCCGACCTAACTGTTCAATAATTATTTCCTTTTTTTTTTTTTCCTAGGAGGGAAGAATTCTATTAATAATATACGAAACAACAATTTCCTCATCCATTTTCATGTTATGCTGACTAAACTTACTCAGATATGAAAATTTTCGTTGAACTGTTCTACTAGAGGTCTAGCATCAACCATCTTATAATTCAAAAACTTAGAAGCCAAAAATTGCTTACTAGTTGTGTAAAAATTGCTTACTTCTTGTGTCTTCCAACAATACTTGCCCTTAAGTGCATCCCAGACATGCATCTTTAGCTGTCGGTTTGCTCTGGTCGTATATATACAATACAGAGTCAACCATTGCATTGTAGATGTAATCGTCCTGCTCTCATCTATTGTTAGGAAGTGTGTCCGAAACTCCAATTGCTTTGCATGAAATTTTATTTGTAATAGAATATTGTTGTTTATTCACTAATTTATTTAATGAATATTGGGCATATATAGATGTTTGCATGTATACTATTGATTACTTCTTGTTCTATCATTTACATTTAAGGTCTCTAATTTACATCAAATATGACTTAGGTGTAATTAATAAAATTATCACACAGAAGATCTAATTCATAAATTATTAAATAGTTTATAAGTTATTGTTCTTAGTCTTTAATGGAACTGGGCATTTCACTGGACAAGGCTAAAACACGTACATCAACTATGATAATCTATCTTGAGCATGTGAAGTAGAAAATTCGGGATGATATATTGGTGTGGATACAGTGCACTGAACAAGCCATATGAGTCACCATTCTTTGATTAACACTATTAAAAGAATGATGTACATTCACGACTACTTATAACATTGGTTCTAAGTTCTAAGAGGATCACGAACTCAAATGTGAAGTAAATGTCATTTTGATGGATTTAGGAGTGAGATCTTTATTGCGGTCAAAATTCTTGATGTGTTGGATGATCAAATGTAGCATTATGGGAGCATCATTCTCAAGAATAAATCGAGATCATTTGATTAAATCAAAGAGATCAAGAATATCTCTTTATCATATTTTTCCAATACAATAAATGATTTGATGTGATTGGCTATTCTTTATCATATTTTTCCAATACAATAAATGGAGAATTGATAGAGAGGGGACGTTTAAGTGACCCCTCTCCTCCATTTTAATATAAAAAAATCAATTTTAATTGTTTTTTTTTTCTTTTTGATTGAAGTTGATTTTTTTTATATTAAAAGGAGGAGAGGGGACGGTTAACTATCAATTCTGTAATAAATGATTTGATGTGATCGGCTATTCTTAATCTTGAGCCTAGTCACTTTTGTCTTTCCTAGTAGAAAGGTCTTGCATCATATTTTTCCAATACAATAAATGAGACTTTTGAAAGTTCAAATGACCAATCTTCCATATATATCAATCAAAGATACCAATTTTGATAGCATCATCTTTTGCATGTACGCTTAAAAGTGAGAAAACCTCCCAATATTGCCCTATATATATTTCAGCCATAATATGTGATTTCAATCATTCAATGATTAATTTTCACAATAGTAATGTTAGGCACTTTCATTTTTATATTCTCATTGTTCAACATAACTTTTAAAATTATTATTAAATTTTGATTCAATAATAATTTTAAAAATTACATTAAAAGCAGAAGTGTTTGAGCCTTAATTTAGTGCTTATGACTCGAAACATAAATCCATTGAAAAGGATTGGCTGCTTAAATTGCCTTTGGAGCTCGACGTAGAGATTACTACAAGACTTGGAAGACTTTTAAAGTAGAAAATGGCTGCTTACAGTCTAACACGTAAAAGACTTGGTAGACATTAATTTTGATAGTCATCGTGACAAACAGGGCCGGTTCGATATATTTTGGGCCTTATGCGAAAAATTTAAATGAGGCATTTTTAAAAAAAATAAAAAAATAAAAATTAATTAATTTAAAAAATAGAATGGTAAAACTTGATTTGTCAATGGAAAGACAAATTAGTGTAAAAATATTTCCTAAAACCGAATAAAAATAATAATAATAATGCAATTGATTAATTGAGTTTTTGGTAATTAACTTCTTCTTTTTTTAATCACTAATCAGATATGGAATGATTTTAAGGACTTGAATGATAAGATATTGAGAAATAATGAAAATGGAGAAGAGAGAAATTCAAATTCAAATAAGACTTGAATAGGGAAATTGAGATAAAAAAAAATGAAAACTTATAAAGAGTATGATTTAAAATGGAAACTTAGAGACTTTTCATCTTCTTAGCATTTATTTTTTATTTTTTCATTTTATTTTGATTCTTGAACGTTGGACTTAAGACCTTCAATTTTTTGAACGTTGAACATAAAGCCTTTAATTTTTGAACGTGAGTAGTTAAGACCTTCAATTTAGAAGCTTTCATATCTTATTAATTATATTTTAAACGTTAGTAATTAATTAAGTTCAACGTTCAAAAAAATTGAAGGCTTTCAATGTAGAGACTTTCCATATCTCACAAGTCACAAGTCGTTGGTAATTAGACGTACAAAAAATTAAAGGCCTTTAATTTAGACTTTTCATATCTCACAAGTCGTCGGTAATTAATTAAGGCCTGCAATTTTTTTTTTTAACCTGCAGTTTTTTGACGGGAGAAGGTCCCTAGGCAACATATTTTAAGGCATTGACTGGGGGCATTACCGAAAACAATGCTTTGATGATTCGTCTTTTTGTAAGCACTTTTTATCTGAAAATAAATCTTCATTAATTGGGGCCTTATTAAATTGGACCCTGCGTTATATTATTGCCTTTTTTAATTTTATTTTTATCAAGATTTGGGGCCTTATTAAAGTGTATTGATCATATTTAAGGCCTTAATTTTTTTTTTTTTTTTAGAAATAAATCTCTATTAATATTTTTTAATTAGGGGCCTTATTAAATTGGGGGCCTTAGGCGGTCGCCTAATCCGCCTAAGTCTCCAGCCGGCCCTGGACTGACAAAGGACGTCTAGTCGTCTACCAGTTAACGAGTTGACTAATTCAACCACTCAGAGCATTCTTATATCCTGTTCTCCTTCTTTTATATATATACACGGAAAATATTTTTTTTAAAAAAAAAAAAAATCAGAAAAAAATCACTCACAACAGATATTTTATTGGTTCTCTGAGTATTGAGAATATTACAATTTTATGTACCCAATGTAGCTTTTTTATTTATTATTTTAATACAAAATATTTATATATATTTTTTTTCCCATCTCTCATCTCTTTGCCTTTTATTGGAGATTGTGTTTGAATTTTGTGAAAAACGTGAGCATGAGTATATTGGTAAGAATTTATATTTTGTAAAGAAATAATATTTAATTGATATAGGAAATGATAAATGAAGCTATTGTGAAGTGTATTTTAATAGAGAGGTAAAAAGTAATTTTGTTATCTAAATTTAAGAAAACCCAAAAGAAAACGGTTGGGAATGCTTTAAGCCATATGGGTTGTAGCACTAGCTTCCTAGTCCCATCAATTTTAATTTGTTAATTTTAATTTTTTATTTATTTTTATATTATATTGGAAAAAGTCTGCATACCCTTTAAACTAATATCCAATGGGCAATGTTTTCGCAAACTTTTAATTGGGACAATGTCCTCCCAATTTACAAAAAATTGTCAATGTCTCCCAAGGTTAGCAAAAGAAAAAAAAAATGACCCTAATTATTATTTTTTGAATAAGACGAACCTATCTTATAAATTTGAAAAAAAAACTAAAAATTATATTTATTTTTCTTTTAGAAAAAGAAAACTTCTTAAATTTTCATCCCTTGGTTTTTTTTCATTTTTATTTTAATTCTTAGTTTTAGTTTTTTTTATAAGAACTTATATTTTTAATTTTATTTTATTAAAGGTATTTTTGTCATTATGGAGATTGATATTTTTTTATCAATTAAGTTGTCGTTTGAAGGAGTATTACTAGAAACTATTTTTTTTTTTTTAATCGTGTTAAAATTGGTGTAACTTTTACCATTAAATTTGAGATGTTACGTTGGATTGGATTGGATTGGATTGCATTGACAATTCTACAAGCTTGTAAATGCATGTTACCTAATTCCATGTCTAGTCTCCGTGGACCGTCGTTGTGTGGCCATTAATCGCTTGGCCTGTTGGGTGCTTTTCATATATATATATATATATATATATATATATATATATTCGTTATATATCTTGACAGAATGGGAGTTTCCTCTACTGAATATTAACAAAGAATATTTAGACCAGGTTTGGGTGGCACTTAATCTAAGAAATAAATAAAAACCACTAGGGAAGAGAACCAAATAAAAGGAAAATAGTTAATATTATGCTCTTCCGTTGTTTCGACGTAAAATATTTTTCGTTGAAAAATAGTTTTAACAAAATTATTTTTTAGAAAAAATAATTTCTCTAAAAATGTTTTTCGGTGTTTGGCTTGTATCAAAAAATCACCAACAATGCATGAAAAACGACCGGCGACGAGATTCCAGCAATGGTAGCCAAATTTTGGCCACAATTATCGGAATCTGGCACAGTTCAGTATTGCCAGAATATGACATAGTTGATGGAATCCGGGCACTGTGCTAGATTTCGGAGACTGACTGAAATCTGGCAAGTACTGACAAATTTTGAAATCCGGGGACCTTCGACGACATATTCGAAGTACCAATAAACTCCAATAGTTGGCGATGACGAATTCCCACAAACTTGCGTACAAGAATGAGAAGTTTAAATTCATAAATAAATGAATTATTGTCCAAAAATTAAATAAACTTTTCGGTCAAACTGAATATGATTTGCTCCTTATATATCAAGGGGGTGGACTTGCTCCTTAATTATCCATTTCTTTTCTTGTTATTTGTTCATCGAGTGCTGAGTTTCGCTACAGAGATACTTGGCACAACAAATAAAAGAGTAGTACGTAGACACACAGAGAAGGCAAGTGATGGCTTTGCGTGAATTACTTTTGCAACTTGTACTACTGCTACTTGGGGCCATAATTTTAGCAGCATCAGAACCCAATTCAAACTGCAACAGAACATGTGGATCGCTTCATGATATTCCGTATCCATTTGGAACAAGCGAGGGCTGTTATCTCAATTCATCTTTTCTCATCACTTGTAAGGACTCAAAGCCATTTCTGCGCCTCAGTAATGAATCTTTAGAGGTCCTAAACGTATCATTGGAGGGTGAAATTCGAGTCAAAAGCCTCATAGCCCGTGATTGCCCCAACAAGCCCGGGTATAACGACAGCAACAGCTATAACAAGCAGTTCCCTTTGCTAGAGTACTTTCTCGTCTCATCTACGAAGAACAAGTTCTTTGGAGTCGGTTCCGACACTTATGGGGTTATTAATGGTACATTGGCAGAGAACAAGAGTTACCTAGCTGGATGCGTTTCAGTCTGTTACAGAATTGACAGTGGTTCTAACGGGTCTTGCGAGGGAATTGGCTGTTGCCAGAGTTCTATCCCAAAAGAATTGAGTAGTTTTGTTGCGACTGCTCGTGCTGGGAGATTGCTCGACTACCCCGCAGAAAGCAAGTTCAATAAATGTGGTTTCAGTTTTGTAGCGGAAGAAAAAGCATACAACTTTTCCTCCTTGGATCTTGTAAATTTACAGAACAGACAGACTGTTCCTGTGGTTCTTGATTGGGCAGTTGGGAAAGAGACATGCCAAGATGTTAACAAAAATTCGACAACCTATGCATGTAAGGCAGCGAATAGCACATGTTACAATTCCACCAACGGTCCTGGTTATCGTTGCAAATGCCCCTCAGGTTATGGAGGGAACCCATACCTCTTTGATGGTTGCAAAGGTAATGATATATACACATTTTGTTTCTTTCTTCTTCTTTTTTTCCCCATTTGGCTGAGCTTACTGGGCTTGATTTTCATTTGCACAAGCATATATATATATATATATATATATATATGACAAGTTGGTTGTATTGCCACTGCATGCACTGTGTTTCAGATATTGATGAGTGCAAAGAAATTCCAAAGCCCTGCAACAAGACATGCGAAAACACTCCGGGGAGTTTCCATTGTAGTTGTCCCAAGGGGTACGCAGGTGATGGGAAGACAAATGGGACAGGGTGCAGTCCTATAGTCAGCCAATCTAGTAGTATCGCTATTGAACTGGGTAAGTATATATATATAGAATAATATATATTACAACTTTTTTTTTTGTTCTATATCTTTTAACATGAAAACGCAGATAACTATCTTGGCATTTGATCCACTCTTAAAAATGTGGCTCAATTTTAATAACAATCTTAGGATATAGTCATTTTTGACTCGTTTCTAACTTGCATTACATTTCCAATAGTTTCTAGTAGAAGCCATTTGAAATATCGGCTATATCGTGGCCTAAAAGATCATATAAAAAATTTTAAAAGATGTAACAAAAAGGAAGTAAAAAAATTGAGGGCTAGGGAAGTGGTTGGACTACCTTGCCGAGGTGGTTGGACCACCTTGCTGCCCCTTGACGGAGTGGTCCGACCACCAATGAAACCTCTAAAGTTGATTTGGCTACCCTGAAAGGAATACGGGGTGTTTTGATGATTCTTGAAACCCCTTCACGAGTTTTAAGGCAAATTGATGCAAACGAAGGTGAATACAATTTATTGAATAAAATTTTGATACGGATTGACGCAACATGGAAGCGTCAATGGAATCCAATAATAAAATATGGAGATCGAAAGCTCTCTAGAAGAGATAAAGCTTTATTCAACAAACAATTATTTAAAACTAGTCAAAATCATACTCTCTTTCTTTTTCTTTTCTTTTTTTTTTTTTCTTTTTTCCTAGGTTACAATGATAAAACCTAATCTGAATAACAAAAGATTACGAAACTACCTTTAGAAACAGACTACATTTTTATTTATAGTCGACCTATCTTCGAACAACCTCTCTCTGCTCAAATTCCCTTTTTTTTTTTTTTAATGCATAAATTCCCTCGTAGCTAGGCCTCGATCATGTATCCTACATCATAGCGTACGCATTATCCTCCCCCATAAAAAATAAAATAAAATAATAATAATAATAATAATAATTATTATTATTATTATTATTGCTTTTTGTATAATATTTGAAGGGTATATGTGACATTTCACATAGTTTTTGTAAAAAGAAAATTTATGGATTCACTTGATTGAGACAATGTATAAGAATAAGGCAATAAACCACATTTTTATCATGCAATTATATCACAGTGTTGACGTGACAGTCATAATTAACCATATGATTAGTTATTATTAAAAAAATTAAAAAATCAAGAGTTAGTTGAAACTACTTCATCAACATTGCAAAATAGTTTTGAGATAAAAATGTAGCATATAACATTATACAATATTGTCAAAGTATATATGGTAACAAAGACGATGGTATTAATTTTTGTCCAAATTCATATTTTAACAGTTGCAGGAATTGGCATAAGCCTCTCAATATTGCTCGTTGGAGGTTCTTGGATATATTGGAGACTGAAAAGAAGAAATCTCATCAAACTCAAGGAGAAACTATTCCAACAAAATGGTGGCTTAATGTTACAACAACTACTCTCGAATTACAAAGGCTCTGTAGAGCGAGCAAAAATTTTTAGCACAGAAGAGCTTAAAAGAGCAACTAACAACTATGACGAGAGTAGGATTCTTGGCCAAGGTGGCAATGGAACTGTTTACAAAGGAGTGTTACCAGGTAACAAAGTGGTTGCCATTAAGAAGTCCAAAGGTTTTGATCAAAGTCAAACCAAGCAATTCATAAATGAGGTGCTTTTACTTACCCAAATCAACCATAGGAATGTAGTTAAGCTATTAGGGTGTTGTCTTGAAACAGAAGTGCCCTTATTAGTTTATGAATTCATCACAAATGGGACCCTCTTTTACCACATTCATGATAAAAGTCACTCATCCCAACTCTCGTGGAAAAATCGTCTCAAGATAGCAGTGGAAACTGCTGGAGCGCTTGCATACTTACACTCTGAAGCATCTATGCCAATTATTCATAGAGATGTAAAAACAGCAAATATACTTTTAGATGATAATCTCACTGCAAAAGTGGCTGACTTTGGAGCTTCAAGGCAAATTTCTCTTGATCAAGCACAAGTAACCACTTTGGTGCAGGGAACTTTCGGGTACTTGGACCCAGAATATTTTCATACTGGCCAACTAACAGAAAAAAGTGATGTCTACAGCTTTGGTGTTGTTTTGGCAGAGCTATTGACAAGTAAGAAGGCAGTTTTCTCAAATGTGACAGAAAGTGATAAAAATCTTTCTGCGTCATTTGTTACTATAGTGAAAGAGGATCGTGTACTACAAATTCTTGACAATCAAATTATAGATGAGGGTAATATTGAGGAACTAAAGGAAGTAGCTAACCTTGTAAAAAGGTGCTTAAGTGTAAGCGGGGAGGATAGGCCCTCTATGAAGGAAGTGGCAATGAAGCTGGAGGGTTTGAGAACTATGAAAAAAATCCACGAGGAAAGGCCAATCTCTATACAGAAGAGACTGAGTACTTGCTTACTGAACCTGCACACTTTTTTAGCATTGATGTTAGCACTAGCACAACTGCTGGGTACGATAGCATAAGAAACCATCTATTGAAACCACTAGATGACGGCAGATAGTTTAGCTAGTCCACTAATGATGGCTTAGACACGAGATCATTGAGTCCTAATTAATTTAGTCTCATAATTTTATTTAGATGTTATTAGTTAATTGGATTACTAGTATTTAGTTTTATGTTTTATTTAATTTTTAAGAGATATGATGTTATTTTGTAATTCAATAATGGGTTTGGTCCAAAGTTAATCAAATTAGATCTATAGTTAATGTTTAGTCATTGAGTCTATTTAAATCAACTATTTGTACTCTAATGAAGACAGAATTGATGAATAATTAAATAGATTTGTTTGAGGTGTGACTTATCTTCTCTCATCTTTCCATGGTGAGACTCCACCAAAATTGATGAATATATATATTCATCAATTTTGGTTTAGTCTTCCTTTAACCCTACTCTTAATGATGAATGAAAGGACTTGATTGAGCCGATTGTCTCTGGAGATGAGAATATTGGGTTATGTTCAATATGTTTTTTTAACCTTGGCGGTAGATTTGCAGAAAATTGTAAATGTGAATGTTTGATGAATTTTTTTTCCAGCAAGTGAAAGAACATACAAACCACATAGTGAATGACGATGAACAATAGCATAACATGCAATTGAAATTGAAATTATTAAAGTAATGATTAAATTTACTTTTTCTTATCAACTTAAGCTTTTAAGATATGTGGTCATTTACATGGTATCAGAGCTAAAAGTCATGAGTTTGAACTTTGGTTCAGTCCTTCACCTCATTTCAATTTTCTTTTTTTACGTGTTGCGGCTTACCTATTACAAGGTAATTTGAACCCCAAACATGACGAAAAATGTTAAAGTATTGATTAAATAATTAAATTTACCTTTATTAAAACTGTGTTTTTGAATAATAGATTTTTGCATCAAACCTAAGATAAATTCACCCATCCTTAATTGAGGAACCCTGCACTTTTCTCTGCTAAAAAATTCATCCATCTTGGCTCTATGGGTCTTCCATCTTTTCCTATACCCAGTAATATCTAATCTATACGATGGTGGACTCTTGCATAACGGATTTAGCCCATGGGTTTGCTCCAACTTGTGTTTATTAAAAAATATCAGAAAATAATATCAGTTTAATAAGTTATATTGTATTCTTTCAACCCAATTTAAAAGAAAACTTTGATTTAGGTAAGCAAACACTTACTTACCCTCCATAAGTTTGCTTTTGAGCCCAATGGATGAGATAGTGAAATATGAGCATTTTGACATTCCATTTTAGAAAGATTCTTCCTTTACCAATTAATCTCTAACTAAGAAAATCATTTTGAACCATGTATCAAAATAATTAGGGTGTACATGCATACAAATGAAAATGCGATTATTTATAATATTAGTATTTGCAATATGTTTTTACTAACCATATCCGTACGGTTATTGTGGTTATTATCTGTTATTCGCATATTAGGTAATAGACCTTTTAAACCTTATTTGAATATCTATTATGGCCTATTTTAAAAGATTTTAAAAATTATTTAGGCCAATTTTAGTGTTTTGAGCTTGTTTAATTTTTTTTTAAGCCCTAATGTTTAGAAAATTTATTTAAATGTAACAAAAGAAATGGGTGAAAAAAATGACTAAATCCTATGATTATTATTGAAAAATTTAAAACCGGTCGACTTTTTTAAAAGCGGATCAAATGTCAAGGTTGTTATCTGCATTCTTTTGTTAAAAGCTATGGTACGTTGGATAATGTGTTTTTGGTTTTTACTTTAATTTAAAGTGTTTTGATGTGTCATAAAAGTAAAAATAATTTTGAAACTTTTAAGGCTCTTGAGGCTTTTACCTTATCATGGGATCCAACAATGTGGTCCAAAGGAAGAGTTCCCCTTTGCATATTATCCGCACACATAATTGTATTAAACAAAGAGAAATAGTATATACACTCTCAAATGCACATTTCTTGAAACGAAAATTGCATAGTCAATTTGACTCCGCCACCAACCCCAAAGTTGGGCCGACACCCAACAACTACACATTGTGACAAGGAAGCTAGAAGAATGGAAAAAGATTTAGAAGGTTGACTGTGAAAAATTTATTTTCAAAAAAATGATAGACTTGCTAAAATAGTAATAATACGTAAATTTTTTAGTTAAAATTTAGTAAACTCGTGTGTTTATGGTTTGTACAATTTTAGAGACTGGTGTACAACACATACATACAGTTAGACGTTCGGAATTCCAAAATTAAATATTTTTATCTACAAAAGCTATCTTAATCAGCATCTGGTGTTATTGACTGGCTCATGTACGTACGTACACCAAAATTTCAAATAGAAAAAAAGAAGAAAAGAAAAGAAAAGAAAAAAAAGAAGATGAAAGGTTTACAAACAATTTGAATAAACGATTCTGATAGAGGTTGATAATCACATTTTAATTTTAGATCACTCTATCTTTGAACGGTTCTCACGTACATTGATCAGGTACTGGGCATCCTAATTATATATATATATGGGTGTGTATGTATAAATATTAAATATGTGTGTGTTTAATTTAGTATTCAATTAAGTTGAAAAGAAATAGAGTAAATGGAAGGTGGTGTAATGAGGATTGTTTTGAAGTTTGTTGTGATGGTGGTGATGGCAATGGCGGTTCTGACGTCGAGAGCCTCAGCATGGTGGGCTCCTGTTTGTTGCAAGCTAGACTGGGAATGCTGCTTACCTGCCAAAGTGAATCCCATGGGAGGATCACTACAACCTTAATTAATTAAGTTTATGTTCTCATCGATTTGTCTTACAATAATTAAGACAGATCGATTACCTCCACCTTCGGAATGTTCGTTAAATAAAAAAGTTTTCAGCATCGTATATATTATTACTGATCAATAAAATGTTACAACACGATCATGTTGTTGTTGGTATTGTAAATAAAGCATGCAATGCACATCGATCATCAATTATATATTGTGTTTCTTAACCTTAATTATTATTTTATTTTACTACATGTGGTAAGACACTTTATCAAATGAACCTTTTGGTTTCAAAAAGTATATGTATTGACCCAAGATATCCGGATCCTAATTCCGTCCAATATTTTATTTTAACGCCTCTCACAGTGCAACACATGTCCCACACGCTACGTCATATTATTTAAAAATAAAAATATAAAAAACAAAACAGAAATTATATATATATATATATATATATATTTTAAAAATAAATAAATAAATAAATTATGGGCCACCCCATATTTTATTTGTTAGTTTTTTTTTTAATTATTTTTTCAATAATATTAATGAAGCATATGAGAGACATGTCAATTGCATGTAGATTGGTTTGACGTGTTTCTTCGTTAAATATATTGGACGGAAGATGAACAGAAGTATCATCTGCGTCTTTCGAGTTAATACAAGTATCATCTACGATACTTTTTGAATCCGAAGAGTTAGTGGCTCAGCTAGGAATTCAATGTTTGGGGGGGCGAAACTAAAATAATAAATATAATGACAAAATAATTTTATTTTTTACATTATACAATGTTTCTAGTATATATAAAAATATAATAAACACAATTCTAAATAGAAATGAAATTTTTATAATATAATATATATGCATTACAAAAAATATATATATCAAACTTTATATATGTACCTAGACTAATATATCAGTAAAGTTCATAAATATTTGTGAGAAAGTTATTTTTTATTTTGTTGGAAAGTCTTATTTGAAGCTTAAGGCGAGAATTTAAAGCGGAACATTTTTTATATTTAAATTTAAATTTAATTTAATTTAATTTTTTTTTTTTTTTTATAGAAATGTATTTATTGCTTCTTACTCTTATTTTTTTTTCCAAGCATGTATCATTGATCCAAGACATTAAGTTTCAACGAATGACATATTTTGTGTTAAGTTACATATAATTTCTTTTATGTAAAATTTAATTTTTTTCAGAACGAATACTTTTTTCTAAACATTATTTTTATTTTTGTAAGTACTTCATCCATTAAATGAGAAAAAAGGTTTTATAAGCAATAAAAAGTTCAACAGGGGTGGTGGACTCCCTAACAACAAACCCAAACACAAGAAATAATGTCGAAAATGTAAACAACAAATAGGAAATGGGTGTGTTTATGACCCAAAAGGGATGATAAATGTCCAAATCCTTTAAATCTTGGGCATAAGCCAAGGAATGGGCTGCAGAAAATAATATAGGCATCAAAACAGAAGAGGATAAAAGTATGGCCCTCGCGAGATCCTTCAACCCTACCCGAACACCCAATGAAGGAGAAACAGGCAAGGACACGACCTTTAAAAGACCATTCAATCCTACTCGAATAGGCAACAACATAACTCTCACGAGACCTTTCAATCCTACTCAAACCCCCAGAAAAAGAGATACCGCACCACCGGGAGGGGGGAGGGGGGAGGAGATGACCCTCGAAAGACACTCCAACCCTCCTTGAACCTCTACTAGGCAGAAAACATAACAACCCCCAAAAAGGGAGGTTGAGGAGGTCGAGCCATTGCTAAAATCAGAACTACATCTACTGCAAAGGAGAAACACAGTTCAGGAACTAAAGTCTCATCTAAGGGATAAAACAACAAGAACCAGTGAGACCTTAACTTACAAACAACAAAGATAAAAATATAAAACACAACAAAAAACACACAAGAAAATCCAACATCAGCAAGCCAAGTGGGTGGCGAAGTGACAGTGAACGGCAGACAGGCCAAGGCGAGCAAGATTGGTGCCAGCGCATGGTGGCTTGAAGAAGTATTATTTTAACAACTTCCAGTTAGGTTTAATAGTTATTGTAGGCACTAAAAGAATCAGAACTAAGCCGGTTTCATAGGTTTAGAGGCTTAAGGCGATAAATTTAAGTGAAACATTTTTTATATATATATATTTATATTTTAAATTAAATTATTTTTATTTTTATCTAAAAATCATTTTTATTGCTTCTTTCTCTTAATTTTTTTTTTTTTTTTTTTTTTCCAAACATGTAGAATTGATCCAAGACATTTAGTTTCAACGATGACATATTTTGTGTTGAGTGTTATAATTCCTTTTATGTAAAATTTTATTTGCACAAAAAGAGTACTTTACTATAAACATTATTTTGAGTCATTTTTTATGAACTAACTTAGTAAATATATTAGTTTTAGGGTGCTAAAGTCTCAATATATTAGGATTATTATTTTTTTTGTAATTTTATTTTATTTTTTGGGATAAATATACTTTGGCCCATTCAATTAACAACTATTTTTTATTTAGCTTCATGAACTGACATACATAACACTTAGGTACATTAAACTACAATTTTATTGTAATTAAGCCTAAAAATAGCGATTTAAAAACGTAATTTTTAAACATAGTTAAGTGTTTCATAAAATTGCAATTTAGCCTCTAAAAGTGTGTAATGCATCATTTGTCTACGATTTGAAGAATCATATATTTCTACGTTTTTCAAATGGTAATTTTTTTAAAAACGTACTCACAAACGAAATATTTTCTGAAATTTAGTTTAAAATCATATTTTTTTTTGTCTGAAAAATTACCGTGCCAAACGCACACACTGTTAGTGGGTTGCCTTTTGTTTTTAGGTACATTACCCTGATTTAGTGATTTGGGTGATGAGCATCACTATAGGCATGCAATATTGGTTACCTCTGCTGTCATTCTAAAGTCCACACCATTGATTGGACTATTAAACTTCTGAAAATTGACATTTCATTTGAAATAGAGATGATTCTTTTCCGTATCAATGGGCTATCAGTCCTTTGGGGAAGTCACATTATTATGAAATATCCGTCATGAATGAGAAACCTGGTAGCCCATGACATTAATGGAGAAGATAGACCAGATCCAGTTGATATTGCCACCTTGGAAAGTAATCCATTTCATGCGTCACTTGCTCTTCATTACTTTAATTTTTATTTATTTATTTTAGCTAATTTGATAATACTTGATGATTAGTTTATAGGGATAGAGAGAGGGGAGTTGATAGGTACAATGAGTTCCGAAGGAATTTACTCATGATTCCTATTAGCAAGTGGGAAGATCTAACAGACGATGACGAAGTTGTTGATGGCCCCCGCGAAGTGCATGGAGATGATGTGGAGAAGCTTGATCTGCTAAGTAGATGATGTGGAGAAGCTTAATTGCTTCAAGGTATGCATACTCAATATACTAATCAAACGAGTAATGCTGTTTAGGTAGGCTGTTATACAATTGTCATATTCCGACAGTTCCATCAGTTTCTTTTTGTGTGATAATGTTGTTCAGAAGGATTAAAGCTGGTCGTTTTTTCGCAACCAATTTTAACTCTAGAACATACACACAGAAAGGCCTAGAATGGGTTAACAAGACTGAGACTATGAAGGATTTGATTGATTAGCATTTGCCTGAAACGACTAGGAAATGGATGAGGTGTTCTAGTGCATTCTCGGTGTGGGCCTCGATGCCAAACTCTACAAACCCCCCTACTTAGCAACCATTTCGTTTAAATTTGCAATTTTGAAAAGTACGATTTAAAATAACAATTTTAAATTGTGTGATTTGATAAAAATAATTTTTAAAAACGCAGTTAAGCGTTTAACAAAATCACAGTTTAACCTTTAAAATCGTAAATTAGCCTTTAAAATTTTACGTTTTCAAAAAAACACCAACTTACCTACGATTTGAAAAAGTAGATCTTCTGCGTTTTCAAATCGTAATTTTTAAAAACACAATTCGCAAACGATTTATGTTTACAATTTGATTTAAAATCGCATTTATTGTCTACAAAATCGTAATCCCAAACGCACTATAAACCTTGGACCCGTGCAAAACACCCTCTCCACACAAATCGAGTAACACCTCAACTTCACTGACAAGCTGACCCCAAGAAATTGCTTATACCTAAGAAGATTCAAACATTATACCTAATAGAAATGCAAATATGTTCTATTTACCACTTCTAATATGTGTGTGATAAATCTCATTTTTAGTGCCTTTTAATCACCATAAAAGAGAAGGTCCCTCACTTCCCTCTATGGGTGATACGAAATTTAAACATCTTCATGAAATTCAACATTGCAAGGTATATCATGCTTAAAAAAAGAAAATGATAAAACCAAAATTTTACATGCAAAGATTCCTTGGGGCCATTCTTGCAGGGATCATAGAGCATTTAAGCCAAGGAAGCTAAAAACACGACTCTAGATAAGTTCTATATCCAACTTCAAACAGCAATGTTTTCTTAAGTTACATAAGCTACAGCACACCATCAACTGCAGGTCCTAGTGAAAACATGCATAACACATGAAGAGACAAGGGTGTTTTAGGAGCAATGGTCCTTTATTATTAGAGAAAAATCACGAGAACAAAGATCTGGCAGAATAGATCCATGAACATCACCGACGCTATAAGCACCATGTGCCTCATAAAAAGGCCCTGAAAACCAAGAAACCAATAATCAATTACTCCATAAATATAAAATACATAAAGATTTCATTCAAAGAGTGTGATATTATGATAAAAACAGACATCAATCATAAATTATGCTAATCATACTTCCACACAGAAGCTACATCCCCACTTTGTCTCCCAGCCCGTTTAATGCCCAAAACAGACTTAAGTTAACGAAAAAGATAACAAAAGGAATATTGCACTCATGAAATTCTGAGCCCACAAAGAAAATAGTAAACAACAACATCCAATAAGATCGCACAAACTCCTTGAATGCTACAAACTAAAAAATAGTAGGAAGAAACTATTTATAACAATCACTAATAATATTATTATTTTTTTTGGTTGATAAATAAAGCAAATTTATTAAAAGCGGAAGGGGCGCAGCCCAAATACATAGGAGAGAATATAAGAGAGAGCACCCATCAAGATCCAGAACAAGGAAAAAGAGCACAAAAATTTGCAAAGTTAGACAATCACTAACAGTTGAAGATTCTACACTAGAAAAGATATATATAATTCACAAATTCCTCTCAAAGATAGCTTTCAAGAATACTCCATTCCTCCTGCGCCAGGCATTGAAAACCTAATAGGAATAGCTTTCATGAAACAAGGTATAACCCAACGTTACCATCGAAGCAAAGTAGGACATCCACTGGCTAAAAGCTGGGAGAGCATATTAAACATGGTGAAGAAAGATCTCACTGAAAAGGAGAACCAATGTTGATGTCTCACATTACACACGGTTGCGTCTCCATTCTAGAGAGATATGATTATAAAAGCTTCTTTCGGTATAAACAACCACCACATTAATTGATTCACCTCGAAGCCACATGCCATTCCTGGGTGCCCAGTCACCCAGATTCTATCATTCTCCTACCTAAGTCTCCCAACTACTAGACTTGAAACTTCACCAAGGCAGGGCTCTTGGGACACACCCCTCGAGAGTAAGTAAACCCCAGATATACAACCCCACTCGCCAAAACCATGTATTAGGTAATTCAAAGGAACTCTTAGTGCGGAATCGAATCCGGGATGTCCGAGTCATCCCAACTATTAACCCAACAAATCTTCAATCATCGCCCCTACCCCTACCAATGAAGATTGTACATCATATTACAAAGCTACTAATGACAAAAAGCCATTTGACCAGAGATTTATCAAAAGAATAATCCTTCAGACTCATAATACTATTCAGCGTTAGAGCTCCCAAACAAAACTTAATCACACTCTAAGAGCATTCCCAGTCGATTAGGCATTTACAACTTTAAGCCAAAATGGCTAAGCAAAAGGCTAAAAAGGGCACCCATCAGCTTATGTAAACACAAAGCCAAGACCCGTTTGTGAACAGTGTCATGCCACATGTGGCGTGGCACTGTTCACAAATGCATCATTTCTTTAGTTATTGTTTCTCTCTCCCTCATCATGTTTTAATATTTCACTATGTCGAACGTAGGAACCTCTCCTTTTCTCATTTCTTCCCTGTTCATCTTCTTCTTCTCCAAAGTTCTCTCTCTGGCAAATTTTGATCTTTTGGGCTTGCTTTCTTTGCTGTTTCTCTTTTCCTTTTCTCCGACTTTTAAATTACACTAAAAATTCTCACTTTTCCACACCTTTTCCCACCAAGAAAACATTCAAAGATTCCAAATCCTTAAGATCATTCATGCCACAAATTCTTCTTGAGCTTTCACATCATTCTTCAACACAATGAAGCTTGAATTTCTGGCCCATAAGCAGTAGTTCTTCCAGAAAGTAGGCTCTTTTCTCCCTCGAATACATGGACTTACAGAAAAGAAAGACAAAACTGCCTTCAATGCAGGAAGAGGTACATATATAAGTCTCAGATCTTGTTTTGCTCCATTAAAGTTCCTTCCTTTTTGCCATTTTCCCCACAACTTTTCATTCATTCCTCAAAATATGTAAATAGTTATGTAAAAATATCAAACACATTTGTAACTTTTTACTCAGTGGTTGATGGATTGATTCTTGAACTATTATTTGGCGACTGCAGGCCTTTCATTAATGCCCACCTCCTTTCCTTTTCATGGCAACTTATTTTCAAGCTTACTACTCTCATGGCTTCTATATCGATCTTCTTCTTAAGGTGGACAGAAGGTACATGCACTATTGTAATCAAATGAAGGCGGTGGTGGCGTCCTTTGAAGCCGTGGCTGGCGACGGAATAGTGAGACAAAGGAATCGTGATGTTTTCTCTATGAGAATGAAGACGAAAGCCACAAATATGGAATCGTGATGGACAAAACAAAAAAGAATTAGGAGTTAAAGATGATGAGAATGAAGGTGAGAGCCACAAATAACTTGGTGCAATAATTGATTGATGAAGACGCCAATTGCTCGTAAATGATTATGAGGCAGAGGATGAACGCAGAGGATGCAACACAATTAAAATGAATAAAAAAAAAAGTTAAAAATGATTATTTTAATAAAATAGAGGAGTTTAGATAAGCTGTGTATTTAAAAGTGGTTAGCTAAATTAGCAAAATTGAGTTTTGGTTAGCCATTTTACAAAAAAAATTTACATAAACCACTGTGAATGCTCTAAGAAGTAACCATATCCATTCTCCTCCACCTCAAAACACCAATTCATTTTAATTCGTTTAAATTTACATGCCAATGCAGCCTACTAAATAATTCATCAAAACAAAACAAAAATCAATCCTAAATTCACACATACCCACACCACGCTTTGCATTTACACAATATTCAAATCAACAATCCACAGTGAATATTACCTCTTCTCTACACTTAATTGGAGGGAATCATGCCGGTGTTCCGGGCGTAAGCGAATATGCCACCGGCCTCAATGACCGGGCCAGCATCCCCGATCGGCTTCAACCGGTACTCCTTGCCGGTGGTGTGATTGATCAGAAGGCTCTGGGCGAGCTCGATCGTTACCGTGTCGCCGGTCTTACACTCCTCACAGATTCTGCCCTCCGACTCCAGAGGGTACACCTCTCCGGTAGCCACCGAGTTCCTGAAGAAGATGCGCGCGTAGGACTCTGCCACCACCGCCGCGACCCCCGCTGCGCCCAGCGCCACCGGTGCGTGCTCGCGGGACGAGCCACATCCGAAGTTGTAGCCGCCGATGACGATGGAGTACTTCGTCTTGGTCTCGTTGGGCTCCACAAAGCGCGTGGTGTAGGTGGAGGGGAGGCCTATGAGGGCGTAGGAGCCGAGCTTCTCGTACTCGGCGGGCTTGGAGGGGACGAGGGTGAGGTACTCGGCGGGGATGATCTGGTCGGTGTCGATGTTGTCGCCGACGACGTAGCAGAGGCCGTGGAAGGAGGTGGCGGCTGTGTAGGAGGGAGAGGAGGAGGACGGCGTGGCGGTGGCGCGTGGGATGGTCAAGGATGGGGTGGAGCGTGAGGATTGAGCCGTAAGGGGTTTGAGTTTGACGGGGTGAGTTGGGGATGGGGATACGTTGGGGAATTTGAGGAAGTGAGGGGCAGTGGAAAGAGAGGATCTGGTGATTGAGGTGGCGAGTGTAGGGTTTGGAGAGCGAGAAAGGGAGGCCGCCATGGTCATGTTTCCGAAATGGCGTGTGAGACTGTGAGAGAGGAATCAATAGTATTTGGTAGGCTAGTATATACAACTGGGCTGACGTGGGCTAACTGGGTTGACGTGGCACTGCCACATCGCATGCCATGTCATTTTTGAAAAACCATTTAATTTTTTTAGGTTATAATAATTTTTTTTTTTTTTATTTTTTTTTTTTTTTTGTAAGAATCAAAATAGGAGAATTACTTTTTTAAAAGCCACAATAAAAAAGAGAAAGTGTGAAATTATATTTCGACAGTTGAAAAAAATTATAGCAGATAAGTTGTAGCTTTTTTTTAGTACTTAAGTCAAATTCATGTAATAGTATAATTGGCCTTTAATAAATATGCATTATTAATACTTATTACAAAAAGACAAAAATAAAAAAAAAGATTTTATTTGGTTAGAGATGAAAACAAAGAAAACACATCAAACAATATATATATATATATATTGGACAATGAAAGAAAGCCACTATTTATATATAGTTCCTATGCATTTGAAAACGTAAATAATAAGAATATTTTTGAAATTGAAAGCATAAATAATTCATACACAATACCAAGGAATAAATCAACTACGAAAATCTCCTATTCCCAAGAATTCTATCCCATTCCTACTCATTCCCGTTGAACCAAAAACATACATTTTTTTTTTTTTTTTTTGTATTGTGGGAAGTGTAAAAATAGAAAAGATTATTCCTCTTATATAAATAATATATTTTGCCAAAAATTGAAATGGACAATATACTTTTCTCAATTATTCTTTAATAAAAAAGAGTTTAAGAAAAAAAAATGTATTTATTATAAGAGCCCTTTTTATAAGGATAAACTATAAAAGATGTTTTACAGCATTCACTAAAGAATTGACATATCATTAAAAGACTAAAATATACTATGCATGAAAAGCATTCAATATTTTTCATTTTCAAAGAGTCTAATCGGTTTTAAACCCATCACCTATTCAACCACCCACCGCCGGTAGCCAATCCTCTAGCCACGTCACAGCGACCCATTCTCTTGCCAAAACAACCAAATCCTAGCCGGCTGACCAAGATTTGGTCATTTTCTGGCTAGAACGGTCGGGATCTAGCCCTTCCTCAGCTAGAATGGCCGGATTTAGCTTATTGGCATGAAAAATGTGTTTGGGAGTTTCCTTCCAACCGGATTCCGGCCTATTGGCCATGGAAACATGTTTGGGAGTTTCCTTCAAGAGTGAGAGTGCTGAGAGGGCGATGAATTTGGTATTTTTATCGAAATTTTTGTTTTTTTATGAGTTGTTAACTCATAATTGGATGCCGTAGAATAGATGTTTTATAGCCCATAATTATCGAATTTAATTCATTTTTTATTATTATTATTATTTTATATATTATCCTTTAAATCTAAACATTTTAAGCCACGAGGAAATAAAGGAAGCAATTTGAGACTTGATTAAACATATCCTTGTACTTACAAAAAAAATTACAAAAATACAAAAAACAAAAAAAAAAATCATTGTTTAAATTTTTAACGTTGCCTCCTTATTTTGACATTTGCTCCTCTTCCCGCCATTTTCTCCCACTCATATATTATACTCTGTTCCCAAACCAAAAAATACGCACAACAAAAACCCAAAACCCAGAAGAATCGGAAGGAGCAAATGGGTATCAAAGACCTTCTCAGATTCATGAAGCCCCACATTGAACCCATCCACATCAAAAAATATGCCGGCAAGCGGGTAAATATCCTTACCCTTTTTCCCTTTTCTTCTTTCAATCGGGCATTTCTTTCGAAGATTTTTTTTTGTTTGTTTGTTTGTTTAAAAAATCATTTTTACAGGTGGGTATCGATGCGTATTCATGGCTTCACAAAGGAGGTAGGCCAACGTTTATGTAAATGTGGCTTTCAATGTATTCTGCTTTGGGTGTGTGAAATGAAAGAAATTAACTTAAAAAAAATGTTGGGGCAGCTTATTCCTGTAGCATGGAGCTTTGTCTGAATTCAGATGGCGATAAGAAAATGCGATTCTTGGAATACTTTATGCACCGAATCAATCTGCTTCGGCACCATAAGATTACGCCCGTCGTCGTTTTCGACGGCGGGAATATTCCGAGTAAGGCCTCCACCGAGCAAGAGCGACACAGGCACGTATAATAACATCCCACAATTTTATTTTATTTTTTACTTTTTCTTTTTGGTTTTTTGAATTTTAAGATGTGGGAATGTGTCATTTTGATTCAGAAAACGAGAAGCCAATCTTGATTTGGCAATGGCCAAGCTCAAAGAAGGGAATGTTACTGCCGCCTCTGAGCTCTTCCAGGTATTATTAGCTACTGCTATTATCTCCCTTTTTTTTTTTTCAATGGGTTAATATTGTTGGTTTAATGACTGTAATTCATCTCACATTTAATGACTAAGTTAAGCTTTTATAAATTTCTACCCATTTTCTGCTAGAATATTAATTAAATAATTAAATTCACTATTTTCTATGAGTTTAAGCTTTTAGGATAAGTGGTAATTTAATATGATATTAGAGCAAAGGTTATAAGTTTGAACTTTGTATTCGCCATTCATCTTCCATTTCAATTAAATATTCTATGTATGGTGCCTCACCTTTTTGTGTTTAACATGGACAAGTGGTGATTTAACGTTTTCAACTTGTAGAGAGCAGTGAGTATCACACCATCCATAGCGCATCAAGTGATACAGGTACCTAATTGCCATAGCTCTATTAACTTTATTCATCTTCTAGGTCTACACATTGTTCCAATGGTTTCCAAATATAACTTGGTTTGATAAAAAACTTTGGGATCTAGATTCACTGCTAGTAACTGTGTCCCTGGTGACCTTTCAGGTTCTTAGATCAGAGAAAATTGAATATGTGGTAGCGCCATATGAGGCCGATGCACAGTTGGCATATCTATGCAGTCTTGAGGCTGAAAAGGGTGGTATTGCTGCAGTGATTACAGAAGATAGTGACCTAATAGCATATGGTTGCCAAGCTGTAAGAATTCCCACGAAACTTTGATATGATGCAGATGGAGGTCTACTGCTCTCCTGATGACTTCATTTTTCATTTTCTATCATTGGCAGTTTTTGTTTTTGTTTTGATTTGTATTTGGTTGCAAACAGATTATCTTTAAGATGGACCGATATGGCAATGGCCAACAGATAGTGCTAGACAAGGTTTTTGACTCTGTGGCTCGTACACCTTCCTTCCGAAACTTTAATATGGATTTGTTCAGAGGTGGGTTCACTGTGACACACTAAATTTAGTTTGTGTATTTTTTTTATGGCAAAAATAAAGGTTATATATGTTAAGAAAAAAAAATGTGGATTGAAAGCATCAACAAAAACATGCATACCACACCAAAAATTGATTTCGGTTAACTGAAGGGATTTCCATACCTTGAAATGCTGGCAGGCCTTGATGTAATCATACATGTAAAGTGAGTAATCTCCTTCCACTAATTTTTTCACGAATGCCTTGAAAGAAAAAATGAAGAAAATAGTTTTGACCAACGTAATCCAAACTTGTATTCGATTATATATAAGCTATATATAGTTAAGCATGTATATCGAGTTTCATACTACAACAGATGTTAACAAACATCAGCAAATTTAAATTACAAACTAGCTACAAATCAAGAAGAGAGCTCATCAGCTATCCTTCTCATGGAGTTGGTTTCTGCCGTGTAGTATGATAAGATTGAAGGTCTTGAACTTCTGCATTATCCTTATCTTGTTCTGCACTTTCTACATTGACGCCATGATTCAAACTGTAGTGATTCAAATTGTTATCTGAACTGATGCTGTCTGAAGTCTTCTGGCTTACATGCCTGACAAATGTTAAAGCAGAAATGTGTTCCTTTGCCTATCTGAATGAGTAAAACAATATCTCATTTTCTTGGTGGTTTCCTATAGATGCATTCGAAAGAATAAGCAACACATTTGTCTATCTGAATGAGTAAAACAATATCTCAGTTTCTTGGTGGTTTGCTATAGATGCATTGGAAAGAATAAGCAGATTACATTGTGGCATTTTCACAGGTATGTGTGTTTTAGCCGGCTGTGATTTCCTTCCATCTGTTCCCGGGATTGGAATTGCAAAAGCTTATGCCTTGGTTTCCAAGTACCGGAACTTAGATCGTGTAAGTCTTCTCTACTTGTTTCTGAATAACGTTAACAGAACAAAGTACATTTTTATGCACAGAAGATCTGGTCAAGATAATATAAAGATAAAAACAGGATCTACAAACCATTTATACACGTTCTTAATCAGAAGTATTTTTATGGAACCATTTCTCTGATAAAAATTTGTAAGGTAGAGTGCATGATCATAAACATATGAATCTTGCCCTTTTTCTGGGCAGTGGTAGGATATAAAATATTTAACATGTTTCATCAGAAGCATTTCTGGTGGGGACAGATGACAACAAGCTAGAAAGGTTTTAAGTTTCGATAGATAGTTAGTTGTAAGGTAAAGTTGGAATTTGTTTGGAAAGTTCTCAGTTAGGCTCTTTGGAAATAGGAAAATGTTAGATTTACAACACCAATACAACAACGGTACAACAACCCCTCACATGAAGGTGGGCCCTATACACTGGGGCCCACCCTCATGTGAGGGATTGTTGTGCAGTTGTTGTGATGATGTAGTACAAGAATCAAATCCCATGGAAATATGACATCAATGAATCATGATGCAAAGCAAGCTTCGAATAGAATCAGGTATAGTTTAAGATCGCTAAAAACCAGACATAACTGGTTGTTGCCGTCACATACACTAATAATTAGCTTCTTTCCACTGAAATTAATAGGGCAGCCTTCAACAGAGTATTTTCTGAAGAGAATGCTTGTGTTTCTGTTGGCTAATTTGGCTGCCTCTTTTGGGAAGTCCACATGACATGTGCTTATACTTGTTCCATTAGAAAGGTCTTACATCTGTCATTGTTCTGCGGACGGCCCTTCGGTCTTTGAAAGAACTTGAATGCTTTCTAATTTATGTTTCCTTGTTCGTATGAGATGAAAAAATTCCACTCATCTAACCAACTGATGCTATATTGCTCTGCTGAGTTTTTATTGGAACCAAACTAAGGAAAGATATGTGTTTCAAATGTTTGTTTAGGTTCTTTTCTTATGGATTCTCAAGCATCCAAAGGAAGGTTAAACTAAATTTCCATAAAAGCTTGGTGGAACTTGGTTCTCCACATCTTTGAGCTCTGGCAATTTGGTGCCATTGTTGTATTTCACTTACTACAAAACAAGCCTAAAAAGAGAAAGGAAGGCTAGCAAATTAGATTGATACTCGAAGAACTGGGAAAAGTTTTTTTATTTCTGGCTGAGCTAAACATCAAAATCCTATCATATGTGTACTCTATTTAGAATAGTGTACATTTTCTCTGCTTATTTCCACCCATTGCTTGACTTTTACCCACCTCAAAACTGATATAAGGCTTTAGTTTTATTACTGCATTGATTTCGGGATTTGGGTTAAAAGCAAATTCTAAATCGTGAATGTGACGGTTTCCCTAATGGCTTAATCTGTTAAAGACTCGTGGATTTTCATAAGTAAAGCCATAATCTGTTGAAAATCTTAGACTTTCCAAATGGGCTTTTTATTATCAAGAAACTCTTCAAAACATCCTTGTGTGCTTGATTGTATGTCTGCTTCTAAAAAGGTAGATTTCGTTGCAACTTTGCTATATTGATTTATAGTTTTAGAGATGTGGGTGATGTAAATGATTCATGCTATTATGGCATTGGTATCCCTAATATCTTGTCTCACATGTTTTCAGGTTCTATCAGTTTTGAAGTTTGAGAAGGGCAATCAAATGCCTGAAGATTACTCCAAATCTTTTACAGAAGCAGTTGCAGTTTTCCAGCATGCCCAAATGTGTGTAGTTTGTGAAAATCAATTACTATTTGAATAAAGCATCACCAATTCCTCGTTCTCTCTTGCATATTTACAAATGTATACTGCCTTTTTCCACTTTTATTAGTGATACATACTGCCTTGTTGCTGATATGCAGATATGATCTTGACACTAAAAAGCTCAGACATATGAAACCTCTCCCAGAAAAGCTTCTACAGTCTCTAAGTGGAGAGCTTGAGTTCCTGGGGCCGTATCCTCTCTTTCTTTCTTTTTTCTTTTCTTTTCTTTTTTTTTAATTAATTTCTTTATTCTGACTTATCAATATACAGAAGGACATCTATGAAGATAACTATCCCTCTTTTTTTTTCAGCATTTTTATCATGTTATACAACATGATTTATAGACCTAGAGCCACCATTATATGTCCTAGGCCATGGTGCATGCACTACAGTTCGTATTATTTGAGGTTTGAACCTAAGAGACTTTGTTCTGTTTGACATGATCACCTGTCTTAGTGTTCTTGCTACATAGCTTTGCATCTATGCAACTGGTTATATTTGAGAACCCTTGGAAATGTGAAATTGCGAGTAATAAGCCCAGTGTGGGAGTGAATGTAGGTGGGGTGTGTTTCTGATTTGCGTAGTTTTTCCTTGACTAATTATAAATTAGGGAAATGCCTCCATCAATTGCTACTGCAATAGCTGAAGGAAATTTAGACCCTATAAGCATGGAAGCCTTTGATCATTTCCCAAGTTCTCGATGCCATCCACATCCTGTTGTGATCCAAACTTCAGATCAACTTCCAAGTCCTCAAGCTGCTGCTGTATCTACACAAGAGAGCTGCTTTGCTGTCTTTCCCTCCCATACAAACAGAGAAATTGATATTACTGGTAAGTTCTCTGACTCCTGATATTACCTTTTTTAATAAGCAATCCCAGGTAACACCTATTAACAATTTCCAATATATGGTTTTAATTTTGGTAAACAGACAATTGTGTTAACCACAAAGAAAGCAAGTCCAATAAGAGTTCTTTTGGCCCACTAGCAAATTCCGAAGTTTTCTATATACAAACACACACACAGATGCTTAAATTAATGTAAGCATGTAACTCATGAATTAATATTTGCATGCATTAATGAATGTATCTGTATCATGTAGATACGTATGATACATGTATGTGGGTCTAAAATTGGATGCCTGTATATGAATACTGTGGAGTAAATTGTTTTTGAACAAATGAAAGTAAATTATTGGTATATTTTGATGATATACAGAGAAGCAGACATCAATTTCAAATGAAAGTAAATTTTTGAAGGAAGCTGCAGCACTAGAGAAATTAACTTTGCCATCAGAAATTCATGGAACAGTAGAAAATACAATGGTCGAGAACAGCAATACCCTAAAGGTTCCTGACAACAACCCATTCAAGAAAAGGAAATGTGATGAAACCCAGTTCGTTCAAATAGAGAGCATTGCTGAAGAGTTTTAGTTGCAACTGATGAAAATTTGGAAATCTTGTGCTTAACTACTCCTGATAACACTCCATTAGAGGTTCTTGACAAGTCTGCTAGGAAGAGAAGTCTCAGTGATATTCACTCAGATCAGATAGTTGAACAAGTTTCAGGGATAACTGAGGTAGAAGATTCTGACATCTTGTACATAAATTTGGAATCCCAGGGGAGTGTAAATTCTAAGCCTAAAAAGGCCACTGATGGAAAAAGGAGAGGGAAAACTGAGAAGTCAAAGAGAAGTAATAGCAAGATTTCAGAGAATAAAAAGAGCAGCAGTATCTTGAATTTCTTTTCTCGTGTATAGTCTTTCAATTTCTCTTTTAAGTTCTATTTTGTTTCTTTCTCTCTTTTTTTTTCTTTTTTTTTTTTCCGGTTTTCTTGGCAGTTCTTTAGAAATTTTTTGCTCGAAGTACAATTTTTGATCTGAGGTGTCCATTTATTATATATCATTGGATATAGGATGTGATACCAAAAAACAATTTATATTTGATTTATAGAAAGCTATTGAGAAATTATGTCAATCAAAATATCCAGAATTTGCAGACTACCAAAAAAGGAATTGCTGCTAGTCTGCTATAGTTATGCTTTGGTGAAAAATAAAATTGGTAAAGGAGTGGAGTATTCACACTGAGGTTGCATTTGCCAAAGAATTCACATAAGGCGAGATAAGATATGCGGCCGGAGCCATTTTTTCTTAGAAAGCATCAATAGAATCTTCTCCATTTCAAGTGAATGCTCATCAAGTTTAGGTTATTGACCGGGGATAGTAGAGAGAATCTTTATCTCCGGCGACCGTTTCCACAGCTGCATATCTTTTGGGATATAAAAATCCAAGCAGCTTACTGTCATTTTACCATTTCATTATATCATAGTAATTATAGAGTTGCATATATGCATCACAAAGGCTATCATGAATCATTGCAGAAGCTGTCAAAAGCCATTCTTGTGCAATTTTATGGTTTTTTATTGACTTGGTTGAGACATATCAGTTGATAGTTTTACTGCATACACAACTATTCTAGTCAACAAGAACATAGATGGGTGATTAATGCTTGTTTCTCTCAAGTAGACGCTTGAACCAATGGGCAGACATCTTTGGATACCTCTTGAGGTTGGCGTAATCAACGTACACAATTCCGAACCTCGAAGTGTACCCTGATCTCCATTCGAAGTTGTCGAGCAATGACCACGCAAAGTAGCCGATGACATTTGCTCCTTCATCGACCACCTTCTTCAATTGGGTCAAATAGCCTTTGTAGAAGTTGATTCTTGTGGTGTCATGCAATCCCTTTGAAAGTGTGACATTACCCGGGTCATCCATGCCTGCAAATTAAACATCAATCTTATATTAAGCTAAATGCTTAAATTGAATAAGAAGAAAGAAGGCATTGACTGACTCATACCATTTTCAGATAAAATCACAGTAGGGTTTCCATAATGCTCTTTTATGTATGTTAAAGCTTTGTGCAAACCCCATGGTACAATGTAGAGCCAATTAGAATTTGCCTGCAATGTTCGATTAATCATAAATTAAAATTAAAAATTTGAGTTGTGCATGAATAAAATTGTGGAATAATATATTTAAGATTGGGTTGGAAATTACCCTTGGACCAATAGGCACTCCATTCTTTTCATCTACAAGGTTCATCGAGAAAAAAAAAACACACAAACAAACTGATTAGAAAATACAGTTGGAGAACAAAATATAATTATTTTCATAGGAAGAGGAGAATAACTTACAGGCAAATCCAACATTCCAGTCCTGTTGGTAGCCCAAATCTTTTGGTTTTGGTTGATGTGGATCATACATGTAGAAAGCAGTATATTGATTGATACCAACAAAATCCATTGAACCCTTCACCATCTTCACTTCTTCTTTGGTGAACCTGGGCAGCCTATCCCCAACAATATCTTGCATTGTTCTTGGATACTCACCATATACAATGGGATGAATAAACCTACATGAAGTAAAACACACTCTAAGAAAGACTACTGATTATCAGTAGTTTTTATTTTTTATTTTTATTATTATTTAGTTTGCTTATCTCCACCTATTCATTTATGGAATTCTTTTTCAATTGTGCACAATATATTCTTAAAAATAAGTTCTATACCCAACTCATTACCAATCACAAATAAGTTGTATCTCTAAGTAGGTCTTAAGGATTTTACCATCCAACATGGAAGTCTCTTGCTCTTTGAGCTGCATTGTTGTCATCCTTTGATTGGTAAGAGGTTCATACCAAACAAAATCCAAGAGAATTCCAATCCTTCCTTTCTGTTTTTCCTGAAAGTTAACATTAACTGTAATGCCTTTTAATGAATTAAAACAAGATCATCCAGTTGAAAACAAAATAACAAATGCTACTCTTACTTGATACTTTTCCCGGTATCTCTGTACTGCAGCTGCATGAGATAGAATCAAATGATGGGCAGCAATATACGGCTCAGTTGCAGAATTTCCAGCTGTACAATTTCCAAATGCCTTGGAGCACCTTCCAGGAGCAAAGATCCCGTTATCATATCCAAGAGCAGCCACAACTCTAGGCTCATTAAATGTCATCCAGTTCTTCACCCTGTCTCCGAATGTCTTGAAACAAAAGTCCGCATAATCGGCGAAGTCTTTCCTATAGGGTTAGAGACATTTATCAAGTTCCAAATCTTTTAAGGATACAACTTGTTTAAGTAATCTTGTCTGTCAGAGATTTACTTACACCACTTGATCACTCAATAATCCCTTGTACTTGATCTCAAGAGCTAGGGGAAGATCATAATGATATAGATTTGCATATGGGTAATGCCTGCAGAAATTCAGAGGCCTTATGATTAATCAATGCAGATGGACTTCATGAGAATTAATGGTAGATCACCACATGTTTTCGTTGTCATCTAAATTTACCTCTCTTGAGCAAGTAGTCGATCAACCTATTGTAGTATGCTACACCCTTCCTATTCACTTTACCCGTTCCATCTACATTGACAGATTTGATAAGACAAGACATAATATTTTATATATCGTACGTATTCACTGATGTTATAAATAAGCAAGCTGCTGGTGAATTACTTGGGAAAATTCTAGACCATGAAATGGAGAACCGATATGCATCAAAGTTGAACTTTGCCATGATATCCACATCTTCCTGTAACAGTAGAAGAACATTTTCAATTTCAAAGTTACCCTTATAGCATAAATAGCCATGATAAAGAATATGACAGTACAATGTTAGTATCAAATTAATTAAGTTCAGATTTTATTTTTGCAGCCATATCGAGAACTAATTATATGATAGTCGTATAATTAATAGCCTATTAAATATCATCACGGTATATATAGCTAACTTAAAAGAGCCATGGAAGACTATAACTCTCTCACCAATCTTCAACCTTGCAATAATTCACATTTTAAACGAAATAATTAAACAGTTCATATATAAGGCGATAACACAGAGGAGAGAAATGGAACAGGTGGCTTGCATCCCATGGTAAAAACCATTAGGGGTGACTAAACGCCACAAGGGGTGCTTCGGCCGCATCCAATCCGGCATTAGGGGTGGCCGTACTATCCCCTGTGATACAAGCCACTTCTCTTGATCTCTTATTCGTTCATTTAAAATAAGAGTATTAATGATTCTACATATCACACAAATATTCTATAAAGTTAATGTTTTTTTTAAATCAAGAATGATCAAAGACTACTTAACCTTGTCACGTTAGGCGTATTGGATTTTTGTGAGATGAGAAATGGTATAGCTTTTTTTAGTGTTCTTTTGGAGTCTTTCTATGCTGACACGACACCAATTTTTTTTAATAAAAACATGAGAGAGAAATCATGTTATAGTTTTTTTCTATTAAAAGAATGTGACATGTTAGTATAAAAGGACCTCAAAATAATACTAAAATGAGATCTAACATTTCTCCTATGAGATATACCCATAGAATGTGTTATTCTTACATCACATTACCCTACATCAATCCTATACCAAGACACATTGGGTGTGAAACTATGTATATGAGACCCACATATATGAGACTCACATGCATAAGTTCCACACCCTATGTGTCTTGGTGTAGATTGATGTATGACAATATGATGTAGAAAAATCATTCCCTATACCCATATATATAATAGGAAAATGATTTTGCACAACTCATTTACATACATAACTCCTACAATTTAACCCAAAACGTATTGGTGAAACCCACATGCATAGGTCCACCAATATATCTGAGTTGCGCAACAAATACATCCCTTCAGTATTACAGGAAATCTAATCGAATCTGACGTGGAGATGTACACGTAAAGATTAGTGCTAGTAGCTTTGACCAGGACAACCTCGTCGTTAAAATTGAAAAAGTGCGACGTCGAAACAAAAAGAACTTACTTTGTAGCGGTGATACTGGTCCACCGTAACATCTCCGGTCGCATTTTTAGCAACAACCCCTGTTTTCCAAATAATCCAATAATTAACTTCTAACTTTGGAAAATAAAATTAGAACAAAAATGAAAATAAGACTTGGTAGTATATTAATATATGGATCGAGATTTTAACGGGGATTTTAACGAAGGTATCCCAAATGCTGGCCCACGACCATCCTTGTGGGCCATCCCCTCCACCTGATAAGCGGACGTCGCCGTTC
>JAJPGS010000717.1:0-158431 GCA_028654335.1 Alnus rubra | reverse complement strand
AAAACTTTTTGATAAAGTGGTGAGGCTGTTGTGAGTGATTTTTTCATGTTTTCATCAAATTAGCTCACCAAAATAGCTTATTTTAGTGAGACAACTAGAAATGCTCTAAGGCTTCTTTAAATTGCCAACCTAAATATAAATCTGGATTTTTTTAATAATTTATTGTCCAAATTATTCTTTATACTATTATTGAAATCTCTATCCCTTAAATACAGGGACAGACAATTCCAGGGATACCGAGTGCAGGGGATTCCGTCCATATATCTTGATGTTATAAAAAGGTCAGAGCCAGTTTTAGTGGTCGCAAAACTTTGATTCCTCTATTACTACGTGTCGTTTTATTGTTTACAGTACCGAGAGAGGATTCAGAGGAAGCTCTGGGGGGAGAGGTTGGAATCGTTGGATGATGTGCCTTACTGGCCCTGCTAGTCCCCATGTGGATCGGAGGGCCATTGATTAATCCATTAATAACACAGTTTCGATGTTCAAGATTTGCTTTGAATTTAATGACACAGCCGAAAGGAGCTTGTAATAATCTCTTGAGTCCACTGAGCTTAAAATATAAATTGAAATGAGTTTATTTAATGTTTGTTCAAGACATAAAGCTCTCTACTTTCAGAATACCCGGCCATGTCTTCTTCATCTCTTTCATCGAAGCAGAGTGCCCCACCATCATTCCACTAAATTTGATTCCTATTTCTACGTAAAGGAGAAACGATGACTTATTTTTCAAAGTCTTCCACAGATGATACAAGGAAAAACTTGAAGTTCGAACATTGATTACAAGATTAATAAGTTCTAAGAATATAAGATAATTGCAATAGGCATATATAGTTATCACATAAGCCAAGTTTACATACAACTATTCTGATTTTGGAATCACCTCTAACTCATGGTTTAGACGTTTTGTGAGAATATTTGCAGTAATTTTTATGGGGCCTGTAGTGACAAAGGGATTAGGAGGTATAGTTAATTTATCTCCCTCTCTTTCCAACATTTGAACCACAATTTTTATGTAAGGACGATCCACTGGGTGCCATTGGATGTATCATAGTCCTACAATTGCAAGTTTTTTTTGCAATTTTAGCATCTTCATCATCCTCAACAAAGATTCGTATCTCTTCTTTTTGTTTCAAGACATTGTAGATCCATTCTGGAAAATAGACTTGGCTAGTGTTCTCAACTGTAACATCAACATTTTTCCTCCCTCCAACTATTTCAAGCAACAATATTCCAAAGCTATAAACATCTGCTTTTGCAGACACATTTCCAAAATTTTTAGAAGACACTTCAAGTGCAATGTAACCTATAATTCCCCTAGCTTTGGTCATGGAAACTGCACTTTGATCCTTTGAACACAACTTGGCAAGACCAAAATCATAAATTTTTGGATTGAAGTTTTGGTCTAGCAAAACATTGTGAGGTTTGATGTCAAAATGGAGGATTCGTTGGTCGCATCCTTGGTGAAGATATTCAATTCCTTTTGCTACGCCAAAAGCAATATCTTGCATCTTATCCCAATTAAGAATAAGGTTCTTGACAGTCGTTGAAGATATAAACTTGTCTAGTGAATCATTTGGTAAAAGCTCATAAACTATAGCTCTTCTAAATCCATCAGCACATAAGCCAACCAAGCGAATCACGTTAACATGATGGATCTTAGCCATTGTTCCTACTTCATTTATGAATTCTTCCCCATTTCCCATTAATATCTTCAGGATCTTCACTACAACATAAATTTCAGCCATTTTGTTTAGTTTGCTATGTAATTTTTTATTTTTTTTTTAGAATGTTCAGAATTATATGAGTTTTATTTGTATCGAAATGTAATATGTATAATACCAATAATATTAGAGACTCCTGCTATTTTTTTTTTTTTTTTATTAATGTTTTGATAATCATAATCTACAGGTTTTCTTCTTGCTCTTTTTTTTTTTTTTCTAGATACTTTTTTTTTCTTCTGTTTAAACTACTGATATGGGAACAAAGATTTTAATATGTTTTAATTTATGTGGACTAAAATAAAATTAAGGGTCTTATTTTCTAATATATTTGAATGTAATGTTCAAGGATTTATTTGATTGCATTAAATGTTGAGTGAAAAATTTTATTTTATTTTGTAGGATTTGGCTTAGGTGCTATAAAAAAAATTACAGCATCATCTTGACTATTGAAAAAACTACAGCACCTATGCTATAATATTTGGAATTTAGATTTTCTTTTTGCTATATATATATATAAACTACACCTATGTGAACAAATATTTTAAAAAGTTTACTTTTTTTGGGTTAAAATAAAATAAGGGTCTTAATCTTTATTGTCTTTTTATTAAAAGATGTGTGATATATATATATATTTTACAAACATTTTTTAACCTATAATAAAAAGTACAATAAAGATGTATTTAAATTCTAAAACCAAATTATAATGCAAAATCTCGCACATAGCGCGGGTTATGAGCTAGTTAAAAATAATAGGGGCCTCAAACAAGCCCTTTGTTTCTAAGTTTCTAACTTTCGACGTAAGGCCTTTTGTTTTTGTCTCTAGTTGACTTGTTGACTAGAGAATGACCTCTAGTTTCAACTAAAGATAATGTAAAGAAGACTTGACTGCAAATATAACACGGAAAGACGACTACAGTGACCAGAAAACATTTAAACTAAAGACTTTAATTTTTAAGTTTCTAACTTTCCATGTAAGGCCTTTTGTTTTTGTTTCTAGTTGACAAGTACTTCATTAGAAGATGGCCTTTATTTTTAACTAAAGATAATGTAAAGAAGACTTGTCTATAAATAAAACACGTAAAGAAAAGATTGCAATGACTAGGTCATCGATCATTCACTTTGGATTCCAAAAGAGATTTCCAAGACGATTCGAGGAATGCATGTCGAAGGAAAATTTGCAGTTTGATAGGATTGGAAAAGACAAGAGAATTAGGTTGGCTCGGATTCATTGAACGTCAACCCAAAATGACTCTCAATCCACAAGTTTGCCCCCTCTGATCTTTCTTATTAAAGTGTCCCCACTCCCCAGTCATGTACATAACAATCTACCCTTTTGCCATTGCCCTCATCAATCCGAGCCTACATCTTGCTCTCTTCAAGAGCATTTAAAGGCATTTACCAAAAAAAAATAATAATTAGTTCCCACATACCTCGTTGGCTTTGTAGGGCCATTAATGTTGATAAGGACCAGATTATGAATTTGCCATAATATTTAGTATATCTATTATGCATTAAAAAAAAAAAGAAAAAAAAAAAGAAGGGATCTTTAGCTGATATATATTAAAAAATATACATTAGTCTTTTACAGATACCGTGCAGCAAAATATACATTGTGTCAAGTGTGCTTTAGATCATAGACGCTTGTGAAATTAATATCTGAAATAAATATATTATCACATGATAAATATATTGCCACATTAAAAAACAGATTGAGATTTGAGGGAATACTATTATGACCAAAATATTAAGCTTGACCCACGTGAGGCCTATTATAAAAACCTAAAGTACTTCTATAAAAACTCATAACAAAATTTTAGGGGTTTTGTTCCCTAAATTTTAGTGAAAATTTTAAGAAAGTCATAAAAATCCATCCACAACACCTTCTTTATATTTTTATGTTTCATGTGAAAGCTACAATACTTTTCAATGCATAGGGAAACATTGTAGCTTTCCCAATACATTATTATAATCATAAAATGCATTGGGTCCTGGTCCTTTTCTCTTCCTTTTCTACTCTCTACTATTAAAAAAGAAAAAAGCATTGTAAAAATATTATTTTAATAATATAGGAAAATGTTAAGGGAAGCTGTTGTGATTATTTATGTGTATGAAAACAAAAAGTGATTTTGTTCCCTACATTTAGGGAAAATGGTTGGGTGATTGGTGAGAATGTTCTAAACATACCCAATATTTAGAGAACCTATAGAGAATCTGTTGTAAGTGATTTTTTTTTTTCTTTTCTTTTTAAATTTTCCTTATATTTAAGGAAGGGAAGCAAATATAAGGTAGCTATTGCAAAGAATAATTGTACATATACATTAAGTGTCCGTCAATTGTCTATCTAAAAATGAGGTGGTTTTTAAAACCACCATTTGATTAATCACACGCCCAATAGTGATTTTAAAAGCCACATCATTTTTTTATAGACGCTTAATGTACATGTAGAATTGCTCTATTATAAAGGATAAACTACAACAACTAGATGACATTTAAGCTAAAGACTCTAGGGCTCATTTGATTGTGTGATTTTTTGTATTGTTTTTAAAATTGTAAATATCGAGAAAAAAATGGTTTGAAATTATGTACGGATGATTTAGAAAATAGAAAAAAGAAGAGAATTTATGATTTGTAATTAGTTTCTAACTTTCTACTTATAAGCCCTTTTTATTTTTGTCTCTAGTTGATTAGAGGATGGCCTCTAGTTCAAACTAAAGAATGTAAAAAAAAAAAACTTGACTACAGATACATGTAAAAGAAATACTTCAGCGACCAGAACACATTTAAGATAAAGAATATAGTTTTTAAGTTTCTAACTTTTCACATAGTACTTTTTTATTTTGTCTTTAGTTGACTAGTTGATTAGAAGCTGGCCTCGATCTTGTTCCAACTAAAGATAATGTAAAAGAAGACTTAACTACGAATACAATACGTAAAGGAAAGACTAGAACAACTAGAAGACATTTGAGATAAAGACTCAAATTTGTCGAGGTAGGTGTGCTCTCCAATGCCCTCTCTCGAACTGTCTAAATTTAATGACTAATTGCATAGAATCAAATGCACGTTATTTGTCACATTTGTTTCGATTCTTATTGCCAATCAAATGCAAGATTGTGAAGTTCTCACGTTACAATATTTGATAGCCTTCCAAAATGTTTATGCTTAATTTAATCTTTGAAGACCATCAACTGTTGACTACCACCGATGGTCGTTATTAAACTTGATCTGAACATCCACCAAACTCATGTCGTGGAGAAGTGACATTTTATTTGCAATATTGAAAGAATATCTAAATGTGTGGGGTCATTTCGAATGGCAATCGCACGTCAAGTTGAACAGTCAATCGCACGTCATGTTGGACCATTTATATAACTTTCCTTACAAAGTACAGTTGGCACTCAGCAGCCCTGGCTCGAAGACAGTCCGTCAAGATGCAAGCTTCGCAGCAGCCCGTTGGACCATGTTGTGCACGCGAAGACTAAATTAATAGTCATCCAATCCAGTCAACGACAACGGCGATGGCGAAATGTCCAACTCCATAAACTACGGTAAGATTGTCGTGAGTCACGTTGCACTAATCCCCAAAAATAATTGGTCCAAATTGAAGGTAACCTTCACGTCCAGTACTCCTTATTTCTGGGTCATCAATCATTCACTTTGGATTTCAAAAGAAATTTCGAAGACCATTCAGGGAATGCATGTGGAAGGAAAATTCCCACATACCTCGAATTTGAAGTTTTGCTTTTACTTTATATCTCCAGTTACTTAGCTCATGGCTCATATCCTGGAACGCGTTAACTTTTCTAGATTGCATCTTTGCAGGATGAAGAACTCTTCCTGCACCATTTAAAATTTGATACATTTAATATATATATATATATATTTTAACATGTTACGGACGAATAATAACATCTAGTTTAAATATACCATCTAGGCCACCCATAAAACTTCCTTCGTGCGAGCATTTAGCTTCTCCCAGTCATGTTACATATGCACAAATGTCCTGCTTCTTATTAGCTTGCCAGTCTACCATCTAAATTAATGAAACCATCTGGATTGGTACCTAACACGTGTACATTAATTGTTAGCGATTGATGTTAATTGTTTAAACTAAATATTAACTACAGCACACACGTTTTTTTTAAATATATGTACTTACTCATCAACTATCGTCCCCATGTTGTGTCTCATCGGGGAATAGCCACGCCATGTGACCAAGGGAAGTAATCCCTAACTCATTTATCGGCGGCGGCATGCCTAACAGATGAAATGAATCATTTGTGTCGTACATGGAATGCTGGTATTGGTACTCCTGCTGACCTGGAAGTACGGGTTGGTATCCTGCCTCAGGTTGCTCAGGGTCACTAGATTCTGACTCCTTATTTCTAGACAAATGTGAAATAAAAATGAAATGGGAGTGGGACACCAAACATTTCTCTAACTATAATAATAATATACAAGGAAAGCATAACATTAGTGAGTAGAAAAATGGCCAACAAAATAACAAGAACGAATATGGAGTGTCCATACCAAAGGCTAAGTGTAATCTCAATCATCATCGGCGTTTAAGCTAAACACCAATTTTTAAAAGCTTATCGATTCAATGATGAATATGGAGTCTTCATGCCAAAGGCCATGTGTTGTCTCAATCATTATCGGCGTTTAAGATAAACACCGTATTTTTAGTTGTGCAATAATGAGCTAGCGTGGAGCCTCCATGCCAAAGTCTATGTGTTGTATCAAATATTATTGGCCGATATTGAAAATAATTTATTAGTGTTTCCATTTAACGCTAGTAAACACTGAGTTTTTAGTAGTGCAATAATGAGCGTGGAGTCTGCGTGCCAATGACTATGTGTAGTCTCAATCATGGACTCAAAATACATAGAGACATTAGCTAGGGAGATAGTGGTGTGGTCCAAATCCAATCACTTGTAGGATCTTGGAAATTTCTTTTGGAATCCAAAGTGTATGACTGACGAGGGCAATGACGAAGGGTTGATTGTTATGTCCATGCATGACTCGGACACCTTAATGAAAAAGATATGGACACAGAAAGTGTGAGTGATGACCCAGAAATAAGGAGTGGCAGTGAAGGTTAATTTGGACCAATTATTTTTGGGGATTAGTACAAACATGAATTTGTATGGCCATTAATGTGATAAAGTTAAGAGCAGATCATGAATTTGTCATGATTTTTAATATTTCTATTATGCATAAAGTAAGGGATCTTGAGCTGATATATATTCAGAAATATACATTAGTCTTTTACAAATACCGTGCAACAGAAAGATAAATTGTGTGGTGCTTCATAAATAAATGGTGTGACTAAAACAAATTCATTCTTAGATTATATGACAACCTAAGAAATTGACAATTGAAAAGGAAAAAATGGCAGATAAAAGAAAAAGAACAAAAATAAGTAGCCACTTTTTCATAATCATCGAATTGAAGTCCCAATTACATTGATTACAAAATTAATAAGTTCTAGGATTACAAGATCATTGCAACATATATAGTAATTATTACATACGCTAATTTTACATATAATTATTCTAATTCAGGAATCACTTCCAACTCATTGTTTAGACGTTTTGTAGGTATATTTGCACTAATTTTTATGGGACCCACAGAGGCAAAGGGATTCGGAGGCATAGTTAATTTATCTCCTTCTCCTTCCAACATTTGAACCACATTTTTAATAGAAGGACGATCCATTGGGTGCCATTGAATGCACCAGAGTCCTACAATTGCAAGTTTCTTTGCAATTTTAGCATCTTCATCATCCTCAACAAAGATTCGTATGTCTTCTTTTTGTTCCAAGAGATTGTAGATCCATTCTGGAAAGTAGGCTTGGCTAGTGTTTTCAACTGTAACGTCGACATTTTTCCTCCCTCCAACTATTTCAAGCAACAATATTCCAAAGCTATAAACATCTGCTTTGGCAGACACATTTCCAAAATTTCTAGAGAACACTTCAGGTGCAATGTAACCCACAGTCCCCCTAGCTGTGGTCATGGAAACTGCACTTTGATCCTTTGAACACAACTTGGCAAGACCAAAATCAGAAATTTTTGGATTGAAGTTCTGGTCTAGCAAAACATTGTGAGGTTTGATATCAAAATGGAGGATTCGTTGGTCGCATCCTTGGTGAAGATATTCAATTCCTTTTGCTACGCCATAAGCAATATCTTGCAGCTTATCCCAATTAAGAATAAGGTTCTTGGCGGCCGTTGAAGATATAAACTTCTCTAGTGAATCATTTGGTAAGAACTCATAAACTAAAGCTCTTCTAAATCCATCAGCACAGAAACCAACTAAGCGAACTACGTTAACATGATGGATCCTAGCCATTGTTCCTACTTCATTTATGAATTCTTCCCCATTTCCCATGGAAGTGTTCAGGATCTTCACCGCAACATAAATTTCGTTGGAAAGCTTTCCTTTGAACACTATTCCATATGCTCCTTCACCTAACTTCTCAGCAAATTGATTTGTAATCCTTTTAACATCGGCATATGAGTATCTCGTAGGTCTGAAATTTCTGTAATCTTCCAAAAACTTTTCGATCTTCGCTCGATGTTCTTTTTCTACTTTATCATAAGTATAGAAACAATAGAGAGCAAAGACTGAGAGCAATATCATAAATGGACCTAAGATGAGACCTGCATTATAAACATTCATGAATCAATAACTTTATCCTCCACAATTATAAGAATAATTACAAATTAATATTAAATACATATAGGACTCACCAGCGATCTTTAACTTCAATATTAATGCACCTGCAAAGATTTAACAGAATCAGCTTCTCATTAATGTAAATTTCAAAATATAAATAATTAAGTAGAAAGTTTGAAATGAATTGGATAGATATAACACCTTTAGTATGTGTAGAAATGCACTGAGTTCCTGATCCACTGCTATTACTCTTCTCACATCTATTACCTTTGATCCCTTCACAGTATCTGCAGTCTGGAGTGGACCAACTCAATTGAACAAATTTATCAGGATGGAATATTATAGCATCTGGAATTGATACAAGATTATACATCTTTGTACAAGATATGAGGGACGCCGTGATGTAAGTCGCAGGATAAACTTGGTAGGTTGGGCCACTAAGACAAGAGATCAGAGGGTACTCCATTTCATCTGATCTTTGGGAACAATTGAATAAGGCATAGTCGGAAACGTCAGAATTTACTTTGAATCGGAAAGGAGAGGAATTAGACAAATTGAGCCGCTGAAGCTGCGACCTTGGGAAGCAATGTTGTGGATCATATAATTGAATTACTTGAGATTTGTAGTTAATCTCTTTGACAAGGAGCTTCACTGAAACGGGCAGCTCGAGCACTGTATCATTTGTGTCAGTGCCAGTGCAGGAGATATTAAACCCAGAATACCCACAGTGATCTGCCTGGGTGTTAAGTCGGAAGGGAAATCGGATGGGTGGGCCATGACCTCCACAACGTGTTTCAGTACACCCATTTTGGGCATCTCCAAGGTCTATGATGAAAGCCACAAACAAGAACAAGTATGAGATTACCATTTCTATGCAAATATCCATCAGCAATGGTTCTCAGCCTCTTAAATACTTCATAAAAAGCCTATTTTTCAATATATGACGTAGGTGCTTACGCCTTACATTATTTATTTACTTTTTCTATATATTGGCTTTAATTGCTGTGGAATATGTGAAATCTCTCTCTCTCTCTCTCTCTCTCTCTCTCTCTCTTTCTCCAGATCTCCATGGCAAGAGGAATGGGACTGACGGCCCTTATTGTTGTTCTTGTCCTAGTTCAGCAAACTTGCAATACTACTGCAGAGGATCACTGTCCTCCTTCTTCCTGCGGCTCCATCCCTAATATAAGCTATCCGTTTCGATTAACGAGCGATCCCAAAAACTGCGGCGATCAAAGGTATAATCTTTCATGTGAGAACAACCAAACACTAGTGTTACACTTATATGATGGAAGATACTACGTACGACAAATTAATTACACCGACTACTCAATCAGAGTTGTAGACCCAGGTATTGGACTCAACGCTAATGAGTACTACTCCTTCATCCCTCGTTATTCTCTAGACTACAATAATTTCAGTTCAGGGGATCCATATCAAGCATTTGATACTACTATGGCAGTGTATTTCGTGAAATGTGAAAAGCGAGTGAATTCTCGGTACCATCTAAACATTTCTGCTTGCTTTGAGGGTGGGGTGTATTCTTCCAAGAGGTATACATATGCTCTATTCCAGTATAATACTGCACTGGATTATCGTTCTGCAGCACTACAGTTGGGGGACTTGTGCCAAGTAGAGCAAATATCTCTCATATCCTGGGCAAATCGTTTTTATGATATGATGTCTTGAGAAAGATTTCCTGTACAGACTTCCACAATGAATTGTTACGGGGTTTTGACCTTTACCGGAGCAGACGAGATGGTGCGTATATAAAAGAATTGATGCATGCGAAAAAAAAAAATACACGTAACACATGCAATTTCTAATTAAATTTCTTACATGTTTAAATTTTAATTACCATTAAATTTCTGTTTCTTTCTTTTCTCATCGCTAACCATTGATGCTTCTAAACGCTAGCTAATGGTGTTCTTTTCTTAGGTAAACCAGGAATCTTGTACTATGTTAACATGATATACGAATGTAAGTTTTCTATCATGAGAATTCGATCAATACGATCCAATTCTAAGACACCTCAAGTCTAAGAGGTTATTTATATTTATTTTTACCATGACCAAACGGAAAGTTGTTTATGCAATTTTATTAGGTCATATACTTTTAAATTATTCAAATCACCTTTTTTTTTGATTGATTAATGATTTTAATTTTTTTTCTTTCATGCTGCAGTTATTCGGTATATACTAGCACTACCATCGTCCATCGGTAAGAACTTTGATTTAGAGCTTGTTTGAAGATGTGATTTTTTTTTTTTTTTTTTTTTTTTTCATATTACGTAGCGAGTTTTAATTCTATGTTTCCAAACACTGATGCATGTTATTATTTTCTTTGTCAAAACAGTAATTTATCTACCACGACTACTACAACGACCACTAGTACGAATATTTGAGCCATTTTTCAAAGGTGAGGCTTCAATCTTAAAAATTTATTTGCAGAATAAATTCCCTGTGGGCAATTTGGTAAATTTAGTATAGAATGAAACAACGACATAGAAATATATATGGAATATTGATTGTCCTCGATGATCGATCAAGCAAGATGTTTATACCGTTGCTTTTATTTCTTCTTAATTAAGCATGGCCCTAGCTAAAGTGACATTTGTTTATGCAATTTTGTTAATTAATCAATTAATTAATTTTTTTTTTTTTTTTTTTTCATACTTCTTGCAGCTCCTCCTCCAATCAATTTACTACCATACATGATCCTGGACTACGGTAAGAATCTTCTCTCCTTTGATCTTCTTTAATTTTTGTTTTTTCCGTTTTTAGCAGATCATTCTATACACTGTCAAGCATGATTAATTAATTAACATGTGGCCAAAATGAAATTAAATATGAATTATTACCTGAAAAAGATAACAAGTTAGTATTCTCCGTATATACTAGGATCTATACTAAAATAAATATATAATTACAGCAATGCAACAACATGTTGACTTACAATCCATACTTTGGTGATGTTCTTCCATAGGACTAATATTCCCAGCAGCAAAAATGATATTGGGGACTCCATTTGTAATTGCATTCTTGATATATAAATGGCGTAGGAGGCATTTATCTATGTATGGTGTTGTTGAAGAATTTCTACAAAGTCACAATAACCTCATGCCAATAAGGTACTCTTATTCCGAAATTAAGAAGATTACCAAAAGTTTCAAGGAGAAATTGGGCGAAGGAGGTTTCGGCACTGTATTTAAAGGAACACTTCAAAGTGGTCGTTTTGTGGCTATAAAGATGTTAGGTAAGTCCAAAGCTAACGGACAAGATTTTATAAGCGAAGTTGCAACCATTGGAAGGATTCACCATGTTAATGTAGTGCAACTCATTGGTTTTTGTGTTGAAGGATCGAAACGGGCTCTTGTATATGAGTTCATGCCTAATAGTTCCCTAAATAAATACATATTTTTGTCAGAAGTACGCACGCTCCTAAGCTATGATCAAATGTTTGATATAGCTCTAGGAGTGGCTCGTGGGATTGAATATTTACATCAAGGATGTGACATGCAAATTTTACATTTTGATATCAAGCCTCACAACATTCTTCTTGATGAAAATTTTACTCCCAAGGTTTCTGACTTTGGACTAGCAAAATTATATCCAGTAAATGATAGCATTGTTTCTTTGACTGCTGCAAGAGGGACATTAGGATACATGGCTCCTGAGTTGTTCTACAAAAATATTGGAGGCGTCTCATACAAAGCTGATGTTTATAGTTTTGGAATGTTATTGATGGAAATGGCCGGTAGAAGAAAGAACGTAAATGCATTTGCAGAACACTCAAGCCAAATATACTTCCCTACTTGGGTTTATGACCAATTGCAAAATGGAAACGACGTAGAATTATTGGAAGACGCCACCGAAGAGGAAAAGAAAATGGGCAAGAAGATGATCATTGTTGCATTATGGTGTATACAAATGAAGCCTAACGATCGCCCTTCAATGAACAAAGTCGTTCAAATGCTTGAAGGAAAAGTTGAATGCTTACAAATGCCTTCCAAGCCTTTCCTCTCATCACTGGACGAAACCATAATAGGTGGTAGAAAGAATTCGAACCAATCAAATGAATCAAGTCAATCATCTCAATTTTAAATGCAAATTAATTTATGTATGAGTCTTTTGATTTATTATATCCCTGTTCAAGAAGAAAATTAGTTTTCTCATATATGTTTGATAGCGCAAAGATGCTTAGTATTTATGTGTAACAAATAAGAGTTTTTTTTTTTTTTTTTAATGTTCAATTCCATTTTCCCATACTTGACCAATGAATTTGAGTTTGAAATTTGAGAAGATTTGTTGCTATTGTTGACATTCATGAACTTCTATTTTTGAATGTGGAAGCCAACAAACAATTTGAGCAACTATTTCTTTGCAAGGGTTGGAGGCATAGAATGTTAAAACAATGGTTAAATATGAAAGGTAGTGATTAGTGATAGAAGACATTGAAAAAGCTTTTTCTTTGATAACATGCAGTTCTTTTTTCCCCAATGATATCAATATCTAAAGGGCCATCGATCCATATGTTCTTTAGATATTTTCTTCACCAAAAAGCACCAAGTGCTATAGCCTATAAGTTTCTATTACTATGAGAAATTTACTTACTAATGGAAATTACAATTTCAAGTTAATTAAGAAACTTTAATTCATGGAAAAAGTCTATAGACCCCATTCAAGCTACAATCCAATTGATAATATCCCCCATAAACTTTAGATTACAACAATATGCAATGCCAATCAATATAGAATAAGTGTGATTTCCACAAAAATATTATTTCTTTTTGCAGTGAGTGGTGTACCCAGTATATTCAATTATTTTCCTAGGTATCCTTATATTTTCTAGTTGCTATGCTATCTAATTGTCACATGTCAAATGGTTTCAGCGGTTTTGTATGTAAGTTTAATCAGATATAATCCAGCTATTCTGCTTGTTTGAGAAGATCCGACAGTCTAAACTGCTGCCATGTGCAGCTTTTCCCGTCATTGTATTTTATTTTATTTATTCCCACCCTTTTTGCTAGGCATGATTTGAGCCTAGCGCCTACACAAATTTGATGGTGTTGTATCACTATTTAAGCCTAGCCTTAATAGTTCAAATTCAATTTATGGTTTCCAACTATACCCTGTATTGGTCATGAGGGATATCCTGGACATTACAGAGTATGCGCAGCCAAATACCGATCTCATGATAATTTTCTTCAAGATAAACAAAGTAAGATCAATTAAATAAATATGTTCAGGGTACTTACAATTGAATTCAGTTTCTCCTAGGCAATTAATGCTATTTGATTTTGGTTGAGTTGCTCCTTGCATGTTGATTGAAGAATGCGTTCTTGGTGTTCTTGACTCAACCTTGACCGTGAGTGTGGACTCACAAACTTGAAGCAGTGAATTGATAAGTAATACTTCACTATAACCCTCTATTTATAGACTTCGATTTACAACTCTTAATAGGTTTAAGAGATATATTAGAGTTGTAGTAGAGATAGGACTAGAGTCATAAGAGAACTAGAGGGTATGTATGTATGAGATGTTCAAAAGAGTTCCAAATTTTTTATGCAGAAGCAAAGATTTTGTCATAGTTTGATTACAGGAAAATCTTTTGTAACATGGAATTTGTAGCATATCAGGTTATTGTGAAATTATTACCATTCAAATTTGTAAATTTCCGAACAGAACTTGCTTAAATAGTCTCAAACCTTCTTATCCTCTCACCCAATTGAGCATGCACATATTATTATTCCAGTGTCGACTACATGAAGCTACATTTCTCTCAAGCATTCCATCAAACATTTTTCAAGCATTTATGATTTTCATACACTTGCAAATATGTCAACAATGGAGTTCCAACAAATGCATATATGAAATGAAGCCACGACAATGACATTGATATCAGTGCGTATCTTCTTTCAGTCTACTATTACAGTAAGACATAAATTTTATGCTTAATAATACATCAGAAAAGAATCTTATAAGTATAAAAGAGACTAGACCTTTTTTTTTCTTTTTTTTTTTGATGAAAGAAATCTTTTATAAAACCAAACACCAACATACACATCAATACAATCTACACACAGGGCAAGCGAGTAACATGCTACACTCATAGCCCTACAACTTGAACAAAACAGGATACAACCTGTAAGTTAAAACTCAAAACTTCCACATCAGAACAAGAACCAACAACAAAGAAAACACAACTAAACCAGCTAATGAACAATCTTTTGAAGATTCCACAAACTAGCAAGCTGCATATTCTCTACTGACTTTTTGCAAGCTTCATATCATCCACTACATTCCCCTCCTCATCCTTAAGAGATTTAATCATGTTAAAGGAATTCCTCACCTTAACCTTTGTATGGAAGAACTTATTGTTTCCATCACCCAAATTCAGCCATTTGTTTCTGGACTTTTGTTTCAAAAAGTTCTCCTCTAGTCTGCTATTACTGAAAAACCGTAAGAGAAAAAAAGAAATGAACCTAAATCAAACCTCAATCGGTTCATAACAGGGGAGAGTAAACCAGTTTTCAATACCCATCAAAACCCATTCAAAACGACACCCAAATCCATTTACACAACATCCCATCCGGCCCTCACAACCAACCAGCCGAACAACCTTACACGGCCGAAACACCCATGGCCGACACACACAAGGAAACCCAGCCGAACAACAATCAGCCAACAAAATCAGTAGAAATCCAATCCAAAGTATTTTAGGACTAAATGAGTAGTAATCACAAGAAATTAATATACTAGAAATTTCTTCCTGAAATTACAAAGTTTACTGGAAATCGCGCCTCTAGACAGTCTCCGTTCGTCGGCCTTTTGCCCAGTCGCCGGAAATGGATTCTGGCCGACGACCCATGGACGTGGGTCACTGGGTTCGTCTCGGATCCTCCGGGTTCTCCGCTGGTTCTCTCAGTTTCACGGGTTCTCGGCTCCAAGGGTCACAGGTTCCACCGGAAATCAACTTCTGGCCACCGAAAATGCGCTCCAGGCCACCCACCGGCGACCCAACGGCGAGCCATGGAGGGTCGGACCTCCGGCTCTCACGATCGGCCTCCGGTCTGTTCACGGGTCTTCGTGGATCGGGTCACCTCCGGTTCTCTTCCTCTCTCTCCGACAGCATCTCTCTCAATCTCTTGATCTCGGTCTCCCTGATCTCTCTTCTCATCTCTCTCGTCTCACTCTCTCTCTGCATTACCTCTCTATTGTTGGGTTTGATGAAGTTGTAACAGTGGGTCGTGAGTTTTGTGGCAGCGGTTCTTTTTCAGTTAAGCTATTTGATGCCGTAAAAGTTCTAAGGTTCAAAGAGATGCGAAAGTGGGAGGAATGGGTTACTTTTGGTACTGAAAATGGAGGTAGTGCTTTTCCTAAATTTGAAGAGCTTTGTATTAAGTACTGCGATAAGCTAAGAGGTGGGTTGCCCATCCTTCTTCCTTCTTTACCCAAACTTGAGATTTATGGATGTCTGCAGCTAATGGCTCCACTCTCAAGGACTCCTGCTATTCGTGAATTAAAGCTAAGCTATTGTAATGAGATGTCGCTAAAGGAATTGCCAATTGAAATGCATAAGCTTAGAATTGAAGGAATTAATGCACTGGAGTCCCTAACAGAGGGAATGATAGACTCCAATGTCGGTCTTCAAGAGTTTGTGATCGGTGAGTGTTCCTCACTTGTGCCCCTTCCTAAGGATAGTCTTCCCTCTACATTAAAAACCCTCGACATCAATTTTTGTTCCTCACTTGTGTCCATTCCTAAGGGAATGATAGACTCCAACAACTGTCTTCAAGAGTTGGTGATGAAAGATTGCTCGAGTCGAACACATATGGATTGATGAGGAATTGATTGAATAAGCTACAAGTCTAGCAAGGGTCCCCAATTTCGGTATGTGAACTTTTGAACCACCTAATTTATCAAATATAATTTACCCTTTGTTTTCATTTGCTTAGTTGCTAACTTGCTATCTTTAATAAAATAGAATGCTCTGTCAACTTCACCATTCCGGACATAAGTAATTGACAACTCCATAGAGAATTGGGGATGCTTCAATTCAAACCAACAAGGTATATCTAGAATTAAATATTTACTAATATGAACTTATAGGATTATATATCCATTGGTATTAGAGACATGTTTACAGTTTCAAATTAATTAGACAAGATTATTGGACCTTGAACTATAAATCGAAATGAAAATTATTATTGGAGATAGGTGCTCAAGCACCAAAACCGGCGCTCGATCTCATGGGCAATCGATCGCCATAGTTCTGCAGATTGGAGATAAACTGAACACTTGTCTTTGTTTTTGAAAAATATCTCTTATTTCCAATCCTTTACAACCGTTGAATGCGATCAAAGTAAGCTAATCTCCACCGTCCAAATGTAACGACCTAGGAAAAAGCGTTAGCCACATCTGCGATATAACCCCAAAAAGGCTAGTTAATTTGGAGCTTTCATAAAATCCCTTATAAAGTCCAGTTTCACCTAGTAACTAGGCAATGTGGGACTTAGCACCCATTAGTATCTTTATAAACCACTCACTTTATGTGAGCTATTCATCTCTTTCCAATATGGGACCGAGGTGTTACACCAAATCTGTTTAAATTGAGAGATACCCTTTCGGTTTAACACGTACATAATATATATATATATATATATATATATATATATATATATATATAGGGATTTAATTCTTGTACAACACCAATACAACAACTGTACAACAACCCCTCACATGAGGGTGGACCCCAGTATGTGGAACCCACTCTCATGTGAGGGATTATTGTACAGTTCTTGTATTGGTGTTGTAAATCTAACATTTTCCATATATATATATAAAACTCATTAGTTGATCAACTCAATTGGTCAGTAATTAATACAGACGGAGACATGTTACATGCACATCACGTGTACATCTTTTGCACACCACCATTAGATCTGTAGGACTTACGTGTGAATCCTTGTGGGTCCTACAAATCCAATAATTAATTTTAAAAAAAAAATGATGTACAAAAAATATACAAGTGATATACAAAAATCATTTTTTGAGCTCAAAATACTCATTTTGTGGGGAAGAGTGGCTTGATTTGTTGTTGCACGTCACGCGCCACACCTTAAGGACACCATCAAGACTTCCGGTACAAATTGTGCAGGCATCCTCAGTGTCGACTTCTTGAAATGCAGTGACACACCTAATCGGCCCTCTGTGACCCACCAAGATTGCAAGACACGTGTGGTGCCCATCTTGTGCTCTAACCCAAACCCTACTGGTTAAGTCAGCTGATCCACTAACAACATAGTCACCCACAGTGGCTAGGCACATTACCGCGTGGGTGTGACCCTGGAGCGCACCACCGTATTGGTATTGCCCTGAGAACCAGCCCTTGACCCAATAGTGTATGTAACCATCTGTGCACCCACCGTACAAGAACCCGCCGTCTTGGGTTAGGGCTAGGGTTTTTACTGGCGAGCACCTGGCCGGGAGGGTCACGGTGAGTGAATGCGGCTGCTGGTCCCCTCCGTGAAAGTTGTGGCGCCACACCTTCACAGTGGCGTCATCGGACGCAGTGAAGAGTACCCTGTCGTCGGCCACAATGATGGCATTGATTGGCTCCGGATGGGCGTTGATGGTTCCAATGCATTTGAGGTCTGAAATTCGCCATAGTTTCACTGTTTTATCCAGGGAAGCCGAATACATTACATCGTCTGATACATTGACAGCTAGGGATGTTATGGGTCCTGTATGCTTCATCTGTTATATTTTTTGATAAAATAAATTATTTTCTTTTTCTAAATATTAATAACAAGGTATATATATATATATATATATATATATATATATATATATATATATATATAGATTTCAGATGATCTGGAAAATTAAAGGCAGATGAAGTAGATCCAAGCTATTAATAGTGCACCATCTACTACTTTTAGCAACACCACAATTTCTCGAGCTAAAGTAAATTTGGAGCTTCAATCTTATCTTCCTAAAATAATGAGCACTTAAGGTACACCAATATGTACGTATGGATTGATTATAAAGTGGGTCGGGCGGGGGACATGCATTCAGGGCCAGCTCAATATATTTTGGGGCCTTAGGCAAAAAATTTAAATGAGGCATTTTAAAAAAAAAAAAAATTAAATATTAATTAATTTAAAAAATAGAATAGTAAAACTTGATTTGTCAAAGGAAAGACAAATTAGTGTTAGAATATTTCCTAAAACTGATAAAAAAAAATTAATGCAATTGATTAATTGAGTTTTGGTAATTAATTTTTTTTTTAATCACTAATCAGATATGGAATGATTTTAAGAACTTGAATGATAAGCTATTGGGAAATAATGAAAATTGAGAAGAGAGAAATTCAAATTCAAATAAGACTTGAATAAGGAAATTGAGATAAAAAAAAATAAAAAAAATAAAAAAATAATAAAGAATAGGATTTAAAATGGAAACTTAGAGACTTTTCATTTTCTTAGCATTTTTATTTTTTATTTTTTCATTTTATTTTGATTCTAGAACATTGGACTTAAGACCTTCACTTTTTTGAACATTGAACATAAAGCCTTCAATTTTTAATGTGAGTAATTAAGGCCTTCAATTCTATTTTGAACGTCATCGTTCAAAGAAATTGAAGGCCTTTCATGCATAGACTTTCCATATCTCATAAGTCACAAGTCGTTGGTAATTAGACGTACACAAAATTAAAGGCCTTCAATTTAGACTTTTCATATCTCACAAATCGTTGGTAATTAATTAAGGCCTGAATTTTTTTTTTTTTTAACCTGCAGTTTTTTGACAGGAGAAGGCCCTAGGCAGCATATTTTCAGGCATTGACTGGGGGCATTATTAGAAACAATGCTTTGATGATTCGTCTTTTTGTAAGCACTTTTTTTCTTAAAATAAATCTTCATTAATTGAGGCCTTATTAAATTGGGCCCTGCATTATATTATTGCCTTTTTTAATTTTATTTTTACCAAGATTTGGGGCCTTATTTAAGTGTATTGATCATATTTAATGCCTTAATTTTATTTTTTTTTTAGAAATAAATCTCTATTAATATTTTTAAATTAGAGGCCTTATTAAATTGGGGGCCTTAGGCGGTCGCCTAATCCGCCTAAGGCTCCAGCCGGCCCTGCCATGCATTCTTATATATATATACTATATATTACTAGTTAGCCATCAATAGTATAATGGAGGTAATTAACTTGAGCCGATCCATCGATCGATAGAGTTAATGTACTGTTGTCGGCTGGTACGGTACAAAATTTGTGGACTTATTAATAATTCTTTTACCAATATTTCTAAAGAAAAATGAATAAATAATAAATATAACTCCTAAAATCATATAATTAAGATTTTGGTCACAACTCAGTTGTGCTATTTAGATATATAACTTCCCACATAACCTATATATATATATGTACACAAAAAAAGAGTTTGGGTAAATATTGATGATATATACCCACTAAAAATTAATTAGGCAATCCGGCCAATTAAACATTTCTTATCGTGACGTACAGGATACGTACTTGGGTGCCTGAATTTCCACGCATGGTTGGTAGATATATTAACCAGTGAGATCGACCTAGAGTTATATGATAGAAGAAAAAATTAAAAAGGCTTTTAGATTTCTCTCCCACTATATATGCATGCTTCCTACTTCTTCACTGTACCAAAAGAAACTCTAAGTATTTAATGCTCTTTTTTCAGTATTACGTACACATTTTCTAAAGAAAAATTAACCCTTTTATACAATTGTCACTTTTACATGAGCAATTATAATTTTGAAAAAAAAAAAAAGGAGAGAAAAGATAATATATAGACTAGTTGACATGACGATCGATCCAACTAACACCGACAATAAAATAAATAAAGCCACAAATGTAAATTAATAAAGTAAAACTGATGAACCATTACCATTTTATCTTTCCCAGCAATGTAGCTCCGGACAAAACTTCCGGTGGTGGGGATGGTGGCCAATCGGATGTGCTTCCAGGCGCCATCCCATGTTCTTCGCCACACACGAATCTTGGCATCACCATAGGCTGCATAAACTCTTTCATTGGAGACCTGTAGCGCAACCACCATGCAAGCCTTGGTCTTGAGCTGCCCACACTCGGTGAACTCCGGGAGTCTCCAAATCCTTACCATGTTGGTATCGGAGCCAGTGTAGGCGAAGCCGTTGGACACGGCAATGGACAAGATCTGGCCATCCTTTTTGAGGACCGAAGAGATGCAACGGTAAGCGGAGGAGGGGACGTCGGTGAGCTTGGTGGGCGTGTGAGAAGAGTGGAGAGGGGAGGAAAGTGGTGAAGTATGGAGGCTCTTGGAGAGTACTGCCGGGCCGCTTAGGTGAGGTGGGGTGTAGGGGAAGTTTGAGAAGGAGGCTTCTTTGGTGGAAATGCTTCTTGAGAACTTGTTTTGGGTGGTGGTCGTTTCTCTTATTGCAAAAGACAGGTTTGGAGGGGAGTCTCGTGATGATGCCATCTCTCTCTCTCTCTCAATGAAAATTAGAGAGGGCTGGTGGTGTAATGTTTCCTTTGTGGGGTAATTGTGTGTATAAATGCATCTCTCCTTGGGATGCATAATGTGTAATATATGGTTTTGGTAGGATGTATAAATGCAGTACTAGTTCCACTTTTTCCTACCCTACCCTACCCTACCCCCTTTTCTTTTTTTCTTTCTTTTAATTTTTTTTTTGGGGAGGGGAGGGGAGCAAGAAAAAGGATTTCCTAGCCTATAATTAGGGATTTCAATTCGACAATTTCCTTTGCTCCCTACCCAAGGTGCATGAGAGGCTTCCTGAAAATAAAGCTTTTGTAAGTGGAAATATCTAAATTTATTATGTCATGCTATTATTTGTAGTGACCCGGATTTTAAGATATAAAATATAAATATCTTAAAATAAAATTTAAAGTCTAATGTCAAATAATATAAAGATTATATGAATATTTATAGATCCTCTTCCTCTTTGACAGTAATGTCCAAGAAAATATTTAATGAATTTAATTATTACAGTTAAATTAAAATAAGTTGGATTAGTGTGGTAAAATCACACTTGAAAATTTAATGTAAAAAAGGTCTATCGAGTTTATTGTGATTAAATAATATACTATTAATGTGGTAAAATAAAATGAGGTGGTTTATCTCTACTCCCTAGCTCATTGAGTTTATTGTCGTCACCAAACCACATGTTCTATCTGATTTCATATAAATTGCTTTAATCATTCTATGGAGTTAGTATAAAATTAGAAATCTTCCCTTTTCAAACAAAAAGACCAAAAAAAAAAAAAAAAAAAAAAAAAAAAAAAAAAAAAAGTGGAAAAACAAAATTATGAAGGTAGTACTAGCTGCATTTATTTCGTTTCATCTACCAATTGTGAGTTTTGTGGTGGCAACTCATCCTGAAATTATTTCCTTCTCATGCATGTCAAGTACTACCTTAGTTACTACCTATGTGGTGGCCACCTATGTTATGGGGTGGTTGCGTGAGCCATGCCCAGTATTTAGGGGTGGCCATGCGAGCCATATATTAGTTGTGGGGTGGCTATGCGTCAGTAAGGTGGAAATAATTTCAGGATGAGTTGCCACCACAAAACTCACAATTGGTAAATGAAATGAAATAAATGCTAACGCTAAATTAATTGGTTCGTTTCCGGTTGTCTTTTCAACGTACATTTCGTTAGATAGATAAATTGATTATGCTAACCTGTTTTATCACACACCGAATAATTGATTGTGCCACCAATAGCTTTAATGGTCCTTAATTGATAGAGAATATAACCATCGTTAAAGTTCCAAGCTCATAATAGAGATCAACAGAAACTTATACGAATAAAAAAAGAAAAACCAATTGAAGAACACTATCCTTAACAGCAATTCAAGCAGGTCCTTTTCACATTTTGAAAAAATCGTTGAAAGGGAGGAAATAAGTGAGAAAGTTGTCAATAGAGCTAGTTGCAGCGGTCTGATCAGTAGGGTGTTGTGAGTGCATTCGAAGTCAAAGGCACTCTTAGAATTCTTAGTTTCATATATATCAATTTGGACACACACACAAAAAAAAAAAAAAAAAAAAAAAAAAAAGACACAGCAAGCTGTAATAGAGAACCGACCACTCCTCCAAACACACCTTATTGGTCTTGTTTGGAGTACTTGGAACTTGGAAGAAGTGAACTGCGCGCAGTAACCCACCAACCAAAAACTTCCACTACTATCCTTCCATGCAACTTCTGTATATCTTCACCAACCCTTTACCCCTTCGCCAACCGAGTCATTCTTTTTTTTAGGGCCGCCCCTTTTTTTATTTTTTATTTTTATTTTTAAATCCCTTGAAAAGAAAAAAAAAAAAAAAAAATTAACAAGCTTAAGAACAGAAATAAACCAAGAAACTAATAACTAACAACTTATCAACTTATTAATAAGGGGTGAGTCTTTCCCGCTTACAATAAGGATTGAGGGCCGCCCTTTATCCCTTCAATCACTCCTATAAATACATGACAAAATGTGATGTTGGGAAAGAAGGTTAGGCAAAATGTGCTTTGTGTTAGCTATGCGTGTGAACGTTTAGAACTTGAATAGACAGCATATCAGTGCACAATGATTAATCACCGTACACCATATTAATTTAAAATAGAAATGTGAATTCACACGCATATCACTGTAAAGTGTACAAAGAAAAAACATTTGTCAATTTTGTCCAAGGAGAGAATCGTACAACTTTTGTCAAAATAATTGTTTTTGTAGTTGTACATATTCTATTTATTGTTTTTGTAAGGTGTTTGAATTTGATTGTATTTGCTATTTATGTAAAGCACTAATTATTGCAAGTCTAAAGTCTTATTTATATTAAAATTTTGCAATTTGTAAATTAAGTTGAAAAATGTGTAATTTAAATTAGTAATAGTTTAATAAATTTTTTTATTATCATTTATTTGGATTTTATTTTCTTCAATTTTCTACTAAGTCAGCAAAAAAAAAAAAAAAAATCAACTAAGCTCAAGCGATCCGACAACTCGATGGAGCACTCAATTTTTCATTATTTTGCACATTTCTTGTTCGTTTCTATACCAGAGATGTGTAAATTCACCATTAAATCTATGAGAACACCCGTAGATATTTCTTTGTTTAGGATGTTGGAAACATATCCTCACATAATGCATTTTTCCTTTTTTCCTTTTTTCCTTTTTTTTCTTTTTTTTTTTTTTTGCTAGAAATAGGCCAAAAATGATTTGAGCCTCATGTAACAAAGCTAGCTCATGTCCGATCTGAGCATTTTTTTTTAAAAGATTTTTTTATTATTATTTTTTTATTATTTTATTTAGCTTGATTCAGTCTTAATTAGACTCAGATTTTTCTTTAAAACAAAATTATCATTAAAAAAAAACCTACTCGCTAGAGTATTGAGGATGCAAACGCATTGCGATTTCATAAATAAAAAGTACGATTTTAAACCTAATCGCAGAAAATAAATCGTTTGGAAGTGTATTTCTTAAAAAATTGTAATTTGAAAACGCATAAAATCTGCATTTTTAAATCGCAGGAATGAAAATGTTTTTTTTAAAACACACAATTTTAAAGACTAAACTGCAATTTTACCAAATGTTTAGCTGAATTTTTTAAAATCACGTTTTCAAATCATACATTTCAAAATCGCTACTTTTTGAAATCACAAACCCAAACGAACATTGAGACTCTTTGTCAAATCACTTTCTTTGTTTCTATTCCTTTTAGCTCGTTGAGTTTGTTCCCTTTATCAAAGTACTTCTTAAGTCTAATATCATATAAATTCCGTTAAATTATAAATTCCTTTTAGCTCATTGAGTTTTTTTATGGAATTCATATAAAATTAGAAATCTACCCCATCTCCAAAAATAAATAAAAAAACAAAACAAAACAAGAAAAAAAAATCCTAAAGATAGCACAAAGGGGTAATTTTGCAAGCAGGGGCAGAGGGAGAGGGAGTCGAGAAGCGTCAAATGCCCCCCCTCAGCCCCCAATTTTTTTTCACCCCGGTAGAAGTTCCCCTCCGCCTCTGGTTGCCCACGCTTAGAGGCAAAAATATTTTAGAGGACTAGGAAAAATTCAATACATGACATCTTTGTATTTTATATAGAATCTCATAGTAATCTAAAGCGATAAAGCATGAAAACAATACACGGAGATTAAGGTGGTTTGACCTATGGCCTACTTCCATACATTAAAGTCTTTTCTACTACATCTTTCATTGATCATTTGACTTTATAGAAATTTACAAAGATTTGAATAATTTTACTTACAAACGAATTCCTTAAATTAAAGTAAGTAAATCTCTTAATTTATGGTAATCAAATAATTTAAATCCTTCAATTTAGGATAATCAAATCATAAAAGATTTATATCCTTTTCATTTTACTTTTTCGTTTCATCATTGTTTCTCAGTAACTGTGTTTGTGTATCAAATTTTCAAAGATTCAGGGCTAAAGAATGAATTAAGAAGATAACATAAGTCTATTATCAAAGCGGTGCATCTAAATTAAGTAGAAACGTTGTGTTTTAACTCATGCCTAAATAAGAGACAAAAAACTCGCTGGTTAAACTTACTCTTAGAAGAGACAACACACGAGTAATTCTAAAAGTTTCCCTAGTGTCATTCTAAAAAGGGAAATGATAGACATCCCATATATTTTTTTTATTCCAAAAGTTAGTTTCTAAATGATGTGTCACAATCTCATGTGATTTATCATGATATTGTGATAGATCACACATTTTTCTTTTTCTTCTTCAGAAATCAACTAAATTGACTAAAATTAAAAGCAAGGTGTTTTCATGAGTTCAACGCTGACATAATAAAAATACCTAAATATAAATACTCTGAGAAGTGAGTAAAAGTTGGGAACTTGATTTCAATAGTTTCATTAGTTTGAAAATTGAGTGGCGATCAAACTGTTGAATCCTTGTTCTCCTCAGAATTAACTATAATTATAGTTAAATGAGATTAATTCGAAGAGCATATCTACTAAAAGGACCATGTCAACCAATTAACCATGATTTTTCAAAAACACAATCTGGAAAAACTTGGCATCATTTTAAAATATGAAGAAATCATGCATGCAATGATTTCAAAATATGTAAACTCGTCAAGAGCAATTGAATAAATTAACTCTAGGCGTGACAAAATATATTGTCAATTACATTTGTATGTTTTAATCAATAATTAAATTTTGTTTAGTTGTTTATTTATTTCTTTACTTATATATATCTTTTACAATTTTTACTCAATACTTTTGAAATTTTATTTTTTAACCTTGACCCATTTGAACAAAAATCATGGCTCTACCACTACGAGCAAGTCGATCATCCTGCAACTAAGAGGTGGCTCGGGTGGCCACCACTAAACACTGAACAGTGGGCATGACCCATGCAATCAACTCATAATAGAGGGGCAGCTCGTGGGGCTACCCCTTAACTACACTAGCCACCCCTAATTTTTGGGTTTTTTTTTTTTTTTGTTCTTTCAAAAAATGATAGAATTATAATTTTATTTAAACTCAGTAAAAAACGATTGATGGAATTTGTAAAAAATTAGATGAAATGATCGATTTGGTAATGGAAACAAACTTAAAGAACTAAATAAAAAAAGAAACTTAGAAGGTGGCTTGATAAAGGCTCAAAACTAAAGTCGTTTAATTATTTTTCCACATTGTTTAATGCGATATGAAGTTACCGATAAATAAAGAGTAATGCTAGAAATTACATTTTTATTTCACAATTATTTCATAATGTTGACTTGACAATTCCAAATCTGGTGTAGCTGACGCAGGGATCCAGTGTGATGCAGTTGCAACAAATCTAGTGTGGCGCGCGTGGATCTCTCGCTCGGGAGAGAGTGACGGCGCAAGGTGGCGCATGGTAGCAAAAAATTAGATCTGTTGGTGGCGCGTGGAACGTCTTTTGAAGACTATGTTTTCCATAAACGCCAATCTGAGGCTATTCGGTCGATTTTGAGGATTAGTTTGGCAAAAAAAAGGTGGCATGTAGCCGCGACAACAGTGAACAGTGGGGGCGCGTGTGGCAGCGGATGGACTCCAAATTTCTTTTACGTTCAAAACAAGCTCAACAAAGTGTTTGGAAGACTATTGTCGCAGTAAAAAAAACCCCAAAAAGAAACTCTCAAAGAGAAAATGCACAAACAAGAAATTGAGATTTTAAGAGAGGCACCGGAATAACGGTGGCTCTGATACCATTAAGAAAAAATAACAGAATGTAATTGTGAAAGAAACTTGTATTTCTGATCTGATTTACTCGTATAATAAAGTGGCCTATTTATAATTGAATGAGGCTAGAGAATAAGGAAAATACTGTAATTATAGACTAAGGTAAATACCGTAAATACAAAATTATACAATAATCATATTTACAATAATATCAAATAAGAGTAATGATTCACTACCACCTGAATATACAACTTTTCACCACCTTATCTATGTGGTAAGGTGGTCCCCCACTTTAATTTATTTTTAAAAAATAAAAAAACTCAAAAAGTAGTGGATGATCACCTTACCACATAGGCAATGTGGTGAAAAGTTGTATATTTAGGTGGCATTGAATCATTATTCTATCAAATAGTACTGTAATTTGTGAGAGAATATTTTCTTAATATGCTAAGAATATTACAAAAATATGCTACCATAAATATGGCAAGTTATGTATTATAACAATTTTTTTTTCTTTTAGAAAATGATAAAATTATAATTTTATTCAAACTCAGTAAAAAGCGATTGATGGAGTTTCTACAAAATTAGATGAAATAATCGATTTGATAATGGAAACAAACTTCAAGAACTAAATAAAATTAGAAACTTAGGAGGTGGCTAGATAAAGGCTCAAAACTAAAGTCATTTAATAATTTTTCCACACTATTTAATGCGATATGAAGTTACTGATAAATAAAGAGTAATGTTATAAATTACATTTTTATTTCACAATTATTATATAATGCTAACTGACAATTCCAATTCTAATCAGAATCTCCCACCTTGAGTTTGATAAAGGATATTAGAGAATATATTCTTCATGTAATTGTGATTGAATATAGTAGGAAAATATATGAGTTTAATTTGATGGTATTCAAATCACATTGATTTGATTGCATACTTAATTATCTATCACAATTCTTCTATAAATAGGAGTCTCATGTATTGTAAATATATCATAAAAAATAAGTGTATAATGTAACCCTTTGAGCTTTATCTGTAGACGTAGGCTATAGACGGAGCCGAAGCCATGCACGTAAAATCTCTTGTCTCTACTTCTTTTATTTAAGCTATTGCTTTTATATTTCCATTAGCATTATGATTTTCTTCACTTTCGTAGACCACCTTTTTATCAGGGATTTGGCTTACGTGTTATTAATTAAAAAAAAAAATACAGGAAATTTTATGTAGTTTTTTCAAATGGTTTAGATTTAATTGAAAAAATTATAAAAAATCATATATATGTTTTTAGAGTACTTAGGCGAATTCCTTTTTTTAGTGCTTGCTTTTACGAAGGCGCAACAGTACTCGGGTGACATTCTTCTATGATCATGTCATCAGCGTTTGCTTTGTCAGTATTCCATGGTATATGAGAGTCTTATTTCTTGGCGTAACCCACTTTGGTCTTTGGGTGATAAGACTGAATCCCACTTAAAGTGATCAGATTCTATTATCTCAATTGATCATTGTTTGCGTTGATCCGGCCTTCTGGACCTTTTTCTTCGATCAACTTGACAACTTATGAAGAAAATTAAATATAAGAGAGGGGAGACAGAGGAGTGGAAGCGACTAGAAGACAACTAAGATAAAGACTTTCAGTTTCCAAAAATTTTTAACTTTCTACATAATGTTTTTTATTTTTGTCGTCTCTAGTGGACAGTTGATTAGAAGATAGCCTATAATTTAAACTAAAGATAATATTGTAAAAAAGAGTTACTTGGCTACAAATACAAAACGTGAAGAAAAGACTAAAGCCGTAGGAGACATTTAAGCTAATGAAAAGGGACGTGTATTTTTGGAACGTCTTGATTGATTTTTGAGATTGGTGTAAAATTGTGAGCCACGTAAATAATGAAGAGTTTTGGTTGAAAAAGAAACTGGCCAGTAGAGAAGCGTGACACGCAAGGACAGAATTCATCGATGGCCACCAAAATTTGATCAGCTAAATTAGCGCACTCAACGTAATTATCAGTGTTTTCATCTTGTTGGCCCCGTTTGAAAACCACTTTCTCATCCCTTCCCCTTCCCTTCACTTCTTTCAAAAAACATCAACTTCAAAACATTCTTAACTTTTTTCACTTTTTATATCACATCAACACTTTCTTATTACTTTTTAAATAAAAAACTCACTACAATACAAATTTTTTTTTTTACTTTTTCATGTAAATTATATTAACTTTATATCACATCAATTTTAATTTTCAATCATTCAAAATAAAAAAAACCCAAAAAGAAGGGAGGGCAATGGAATTTTCAAACGTGGCCAACCTCGAATGCGGTGGTGGCACATGATACACGACTAAACGTATAACAATATTTGAAATAATATTTATACTTTTTGTGAATAATAATTACACTCACATCAGATATATCGGAGTGGAGCCCAGTGTGTGGGCTCCACCCCAATGATATTTATTCCTTCCGACTACTGCAAGTTTGTTTCAATCTATGACAGCAATTTTTGGCATGTCCATTATTGTGATCAAATAAATTTGTCATGATTTTTAATATTTCTATTTCTTTTTTTTTTTTTTTAGTTATAAGCGAGGTATAATTTACGATATAAAATAAAACTTAAGAAAATAAAATTGTTAAACGATAGGGACAAAAATGTATTTAATTCTTCCCATAATGATAAGGAAGCTAAGCCATAGGGAACCTTTCAAAAATGTATTTTTAGACTGCCTTTTCCTTTCTTTCTTTCTTTTTTTTTTTTTTTTTTTTTTCTTTTTTTGAGTTCTGTGTAAAAAGTGCCTAACATAATTTTTAAAAATAAATAAAAAATAGTTGAAAATAATAGGGGACCCAAACAAGCCCTTTGTTACTTCCAAGTTCCAACTAAAAATAATGTTTGACTTGACCATGTAAAGGAGATTGTGAAGCACTCACGTTACAACATTTGATAGCCTTCCAAAATAAGAGCAAAAGATTACTTTAGATGATGTTTTCTGACAATAATTTCCAAAAACTGTTTTAAGAGAGAGAGAAAAAAAAAAAAAAATCACATACTGTCAGGGTTTTCCAATGAAAAACTATTGCTGAATAATGCATTTCGAAAATGATTTTATGCTTTAATCTTTGAAGACCATCATACATATTTTTTATGTTTTTTTCCTAAAAGCGGGGTTGTTGGAGATATTCAATATAATAATCATATTTGTATTGAATGCTTCGAGAGCATTTAAATATAAAGAGAGGCACTTAAAATATATATAAGTATGGGATTTGATTCTTGTACAACATCAATACAACAACTGTACAACAACCCCTCACATGAGGGTGGGCCCCAGTATGTAGGACCCACCCTCATATAAGAGATTGTTGTACAGTTGTTGTATTGGTGTTGTAAATCTAACATTTTTCTATACATATATATATACATTGCTGTCTTTGTAGGTCGGGCCATTAATGTGATAAAGACCAGACCATTAAAATTCAAAAGTTGACTATAAGATAACCTTTTAACGATTAATAGATCAAAGATAGCGTGTAGGTGTGCTTTAGACAAAGTAGGTAGCTATAATTAATGTGACAGCAGTGATAGAAATATCCGAAATATGACAAAGTGTGACTAAAAACAATTTCTTTTTTAGATTATTTGACAATCTAAGAAATTGACAATTGAAAAGGCCAAAAAAAGCAGATAAAATAAAAAAAGTTGGCGCTTTTTTATAATCTTCGAGTTTAAGTCCCAACATTGATCATTGCAACATATACAGTAATTATTACATAAGCCAAGTTTAAATATAATTATTCTGATTCAAGAATCACTCCCAACTCATTGTCAAAGATGTTTTAATTTATAGGCATATTTTCTTTAGTTTTTATGGGGCTCGTAGAGGCAAAGACATTAAAAGGCATAATTAATTTATCTCATTCTCTTTTTAACATTTGAACCACATTTTTAATAGAATGACGATCTATTGAGTGCCATTGAACGCACTAGAGTCCTATAGTTGCAAGTTTCTTTACAATTTTAGCATCTTCATTATCCTCAACAAAGATTCGTATGTCTTCTTTTTGTTCCAAGAGATTGTAGATCCATTCTGAAAAGTAGACTTGGCTAGTATTCTCAATTGTAACGTCGACAATTTTCCTCCCTCCAACTATTTCAAGTAACAATATTCCAAAGCTAGCTATAAACATCTGCTTTTACAGACACATTTCCAAAAATTTTAGAAAACACTTTAGATGCAATGTAACCTGATGAGTGCCAAATATTGTATATTTAGACCATTTAATTCACATTTGTTAAACCTTTAGCTTTGTTATTTTTTAATGTTTTTTTGTTAGTTTTTGTATTTTGGTATTTTTCAGATCATTGAAAGAAAACGGCAATTTTAAAGTGAAAAATGCAAAGTTTGGAAGGAAGTACAAAGTCAAAATCGGATTGGATTAAATTTCACATTCTGCACAAGTCATAATATTTTGATCAGAACTTTTATCTCAAGTATCGGATTAAAGTGAAATCAGCAACGTTGGAAAGCTAATTCAAAATTTTACAAATCATTGTGAAATATAATTTTCCTAATTCGAATGTCTGCCACGTCATAAATGCCCCGCAATATAAGAGCGCGAATTTTCTTGTTCCTAGCGGCCGCAAACACTCCAAACCCTAGCATTCTTTTCTCTTATTAGGGTTTAGAGGGGTAGATGTGTCATTTTGTAAAAGTTAAGTTTAACCTAATTTTTCACTATAAATACCCCATGCTATGCACCACTTAGAACATCGAATCTCAACATTGTACATAGCAGCAGCTGGGTTATTTGGCTTTTATTCTTTGTAAGTTTTTATTTTTATGTTTTTAATAAAATTTAGTATTTTCTTTTTAGTGATGAGTAGCTAATTTTTCAACTAAGGTTGAGAATGAAACCTCACATTTGATAATACTTTCATTCTTGTTATTTTATCTTATGCAATTCCGATATTTATCAAATTATTGTTCAAGTCCAATATTCAATTAATTGATTTATGTCTTTTGATTGAATGATTATTTATGAAAAGTTGAATATTTAATGTGTTTTAGCCGATGGATACATCGAATGATTTGGTTGAAAGAGGATATCCATTGTGATTTGTTTGTCAAAACGGATACATTGAATGATTTGATTTCAATTGGGTATTCGTTGTGATTTGTTATTAAGTTGGATTCATTGAATGATTTAATATAGTTTTTACGGAACCTTGAACAATGAATATGTCTTAATTGTTTATTGGGTGTATAAATAAAATACAAGAATGTGTTATTTGATATGGTGAGGTGGATTCTAAAACCTTAGAGTTTTTTTTTATTGATTGTTTCTAATTTAGTTTTTATTTAGTTTACTATTTTACATTATAAAATTCCAAAATTCGGAACTAGGTTAAGATAAAATTAGTTTATATAAAAATTAATTTTTGCAACGCAATTCCCTATGAATTCGACCTTGCACTTGCACATACACTATATTGCAAACGATTCGTGCGCTTGCGAGTATTAAAATTTGCACATCATAACCCATAGTCCCCCTAGCTGTGGTCATGGAAACTGCACTTTGATCCTTTGAACATAACTTGGCAAGACCAAATCCAAAAATTTTGAATTGAAGTTCTGGTCTAGCAAAACATTGTGAGGTTTAATATCAAAATGGAGGATTCGTTGGTCGCATCCTTGGTGAAGATATTCGAATCCTTTTGCTACGCCAAAAGCAATATCTTGCAGCTTAACCTAATTAAGGATACGATTTTTGGCAGGCGTTGAAGATATAAACTTGTCTAGTGAATCATTTGGTAAAAACTCATAAACCAAAGCTCGTCTAAATCATTTGTCTAGTGATTTTTTATTAATTGATAAATTTATTAATTTATTAATTTATTTATTTTCATGTTGTAGTTATTGTACGAATACTTTATCGAGTGTTCATCTTCGGTAAGAACCGTTATCTTTTTTTATTTTGATTATCTTCTTCTTCTTTTTTTCTTATTCCTTTGTTTTTATAAACAGGTCTTTTCAACTTTAAAAGAAATGCCGAGTTTTAATTCTATGTTTCCAAACAGTACTGATGCATGTTATTCTCTTGTTTGTCAAAACAGTTTTAAATCGACTACCAGCACCTCTACGACAACTACTAAATGACCTATTACATCAACTAATGGTACGAGTATATGAGCGATTTGGCTACAAAGGTGAGGCTTCAATCTTAAAAATTTATTTGCAGGATAAATTCCCTACGGGCAATTTGGTAAATTTAGTATAGAATGAAACAATAACCACATAGATCGAAATGGAATATTGACTGTGCTCGATGATACGATGAAGCAACAGGTTTAATTATACTATTGCTTTTATTTCTTCTTAAGCATGGCCCTATATATGTGACATTTGTTTATGCAATTTTATTAATTCATTCATTTTTATTTTTTTTCATATTTCTTCCAGCTCTTTCAATTTATTTACTGATGTACATGACAATTGACTATGGTAAGAATCTTCTCTCCTTTGATCTTCGTTAGTTTTTTTCTTTTTCCTTTTTAGCCGATCATTCTATAAACTATTAAGCATGAATTAATTTATAACATGTGGCCAAAATGAAAATTTTAATTATTACCTGAAAAAGATAACAAGTATTGCACTTAATTACTACGATCTATATATATATACTAAAATAAATATATATTTACGGCAATGCAACAACATGTTGGCTTACAATCCTTACTTTGGTGATGTTCTTCCATAGGACTAATATTCCCAGCAGCAAAAATGATATTGGGGACTCCATTTGTAATTGCATTCTTGATATATAAATGGCGTAGGAGGCATTTATCCATGTATAATGTTGTCGAAGAATTTCTACAAAGTCAAAATAACCTCATGCCAATAAGGTACTCTTATTCTGAAATTAAGAAGATTACCAAAAGTTTCAAGGAGAAATTGGGTGAAGGAGGTTATGGCACTGTATTTAAAGGAACACTTCGAAGTGGTCGTCTTGCGGCTATAAAGATATTAGGTAAGTCCAAAGCTAACGGGCATGATTTTATAAGCGAAGTTGCAACCATTGGAAGGATTCACCATGTTAATGTAGTACAACTCATTGGTTTTTGCGCTGAAGGATCGAAACGGGCTCTTGTATATGAGTTCATGCCTAATGGTTCCCTAAATAAATACATATTTTTGCCAGAAGTACGCACACTCCTAAGCTATGATCAAATGTTTGATATAGCTCTAAGAGTGGCTCGTGGGATTGAATATTTACATCAAGGATGTGACATGCAAATTTTACATTTTGATATCAAGCCTCACAACATTCTTCTTGATGAAAGTTCTACTCCCAAGGTTTCTGACTTTGGACTTGCAAAATTATATCCAACAAATGACAGCATTGTTTCTTTGACTGCTGCAAGAGGGACATTGGGATACATGGCTCCTGAGTTGTTCTACAAAAATATTGGAGGCGTCTCATACAAAGCTGATGTTTATAGTTTAGGAATGTTATTGATGGAAATGGCCGGTAGAAGAAAGAACGTAAATGCAGTTGCTGAACACTCAAGCCAAATATACTTCCCTACTTGGGTTTATGACCAATTGCAAAATGGAAACGACATAGAAATATTGGAAGACGCCACAGAAGAGGAAAAGAAAATAGGGAAGAAGATGATCATTGTTGCATTATGGTGTATACAGATGAAGCCCAATGATCGCCCTTCAATGAACAAAGTTGTTCAAATGCTTGAAGGAAAAGTTGAATGCTTACAAATGCCTTCCAAGCCCTTCCTTTTAGCACTAGACGATACCGTAATAGGTGGTGGAGAGAATTCTAATCAATCAAATGAATCAAGTCAATCATCTCAATTTTAAATGCAAAATAATTTATGTATGAGTCTTTTGATTTATTATATTTCTGTTCAAGGAGAAAATTAGTTTTCTCATATATATTTGATAGCACAAAGATGCTTAATATTTCTGCATAACAAATAAGAGTTTGTTTAATTTAAGATAACTCTCCTTATTACATAAGTTTTTTATTTATTTTTTATTTTTTAATCTTCAATTCCATTTTCCCATACTTGACCAATGAATTTGAGTTTGATGTTTGAGAAATATTCTTGATTCTCTACTAGTAATCCCCTGCTTTGTGAATTTGGCATATTGAATTGGACCAATCCTTGTCATTTGGAGATAATATTGTTCACATTCCAGAACTTTTATTTTTGAAGGTGGAAGCTAGCCAACAAACAATTTGAGCAACTATTTCTTTGAAAGGTTTGGAGACATAGAATGTTAAAACAGTAGTTAAATATTTAAAGTCACAATAAAAAGTTTTGGGTAGTGATTAGTGATAGAAGACATTGAAGAAGCTTTTCCCAATGATATCAATATCTAAAGGGCCATCCATATGTTCTTCAAATATTTTCTTCACCAAAAAGCATCAAGCACTATAGCCTATAAGCTTCTATTACTATGAGAAATTTACTTACTAGTGGAAATTACAATTTCAAGTTAATTAAGAAACTTTAATTCAAGAAAAAAGTCTACATACCCCCCTTCATACTATCACCCAATTGACAATATCCCCCATAAACTTTAGATTGCGACAATATGCAACGTCAATCAATATATAACAAGTGTGAAGAGTAACATTAGTCTTCGTTTTTGCCTTTTTTTTCTTTTGTAGATAAGCAAATAGTTGACGACCATAAAACTGAAAAGGGGCAAAAAAAAAAAAAAAACAATAAATAACAAAGACCCGCAGCTTGCGAGATATCATTTCTTAATAGTCCATAACTGAGATTGGGCAATCGTGGACGATAAAATTCAAGCAATTGGAGAACTCACTAGCTTACTTGATTTGGCATTTGGGTTAGCTTTGGATGGTAGGAGATAGGAATTCACTCTTTACTTAAAGTACGTTTAGCATTGTGATTTTGTAGATAAAAAATGTGATTTTAAACTAAATCACAAAAGATGTATCATTTTGATCTTTTTGACAAAAATTGGAACCATAAAAAAAAATACCTTGACATATTAAATTACCTCACATATTTATGATTAATCTTGCTAAACATTAAATTTGTGTAAGTCATATTATACTATGTATATACATAGCATTCAATATAGATAGCCCCAAAGTTCAAGGATTGTTTATATCGTTATTTATTAACCATTCATACTATTTAATTAATTAGAGTCTATTGTATTTGTATAAATATATACTTTTGTTGGTAATTTTCTTTGGCTCAAACCTCTACTTTGAACTGCTCCGGTTTGGTGGAATTTTTTATGGCCATGTATAGTCTTGGGTTTAAGTTTTGGCATCTCTCTCATGCCTAAATTTAGTTACGAAAAAATAAATTGTTGAATTTGAAAACTGGTACTTTAAAAGTTGGTGATTGCGTTTATGTAAGTACATTGCGCTTGAAGTTTATTTCTTTCAGATTTGTTAGCATAGTTTGTTAGGATAATTCGTTGGTCAGACTCCTCATGCTATTTTGAGGTCACTAAACTATTGTCCAAATAAGACTAAACTATTGTCTGATCTAATACAGCAAAAGACCTTGTAAAGAATGAGCAACTAATTAAGTTCAGTTATCAACAGACAAATTCTCCACGTAGTCATAAAAATGCATGTCTCTCCATCTATGAGCTTCGATTTACCAGATGCCATACAACTCAAGAAAATTACGCAAGACAAATATTCTGAGATTGTGTACCAAAACCTATGATGATCGACTATATAAATGAATACAAAACATTGACCTTTATAGGCAGAGCATATATCTTTCCCTTGCCATTACATTTCATACATCTGCAAAGACAAAATAATTCTGAGTGAATGAACCATGATCACCACTGCAAGAGTAATAGCTAGCTATCCAGTTCCAAAACATGAAGCTACCATTAAACTGCATATCGAACTTAACAGTCAAAACTGTTGATTTCAAATATCCTGTTGTAGTATTGGGGTAGAAATGAAGTACACAGATAAGTTCTAGTTAAAGATATGTAAAGAACAACCATTGAAGTTTGACTGTACGTGTAATAATTATGTTTCAGCTTAAAACCAGATGTGATTACATTCACATAGAGATAATGAATTACTAACAAACAAACAACTCACATTGTGTCAGATCCATCTCTATGGGCAAATCCATATGCATATAAAATGCCCAACCATGCAAATGTACAATCTCATTTTAAGTCACAAGAAGCCTATCGATAGAATTGAACACAAGTTCAACAAACCTTATTTGCCCACGACGCATTGCAGGAGTATTATTTTCACTAACACCACAATGTTGACATCTGCGCAAACTGGAAATTAATTTCATCTCCCACTTCTAAACCCAAAATCTGTAAGTTCACGTTTGAAGCAAATTAGAGAAACTGAAGGATATTATGTGAATACTTCTTAAATCCTAATAACTATTTTCCAAGTACAGAACTCTATGGAAAATTGGCCTGTCACCTTTAATACCCATCAAATTAGAAATTTGATACAGATTTCCCAGAAATTCAGAATCCAGTTCAAGATAACAGCTGAACGTATTTTCTCACTTCAAGAAATTAATAAAATTTATCACCAACTTATGTTGTATATTTTGCAGATGGTTACCTCTAGGGTGTTTATAATGAAGTTAAAGGAGGAAGGCAAGGCTCTGCCTCCTACATGAACTTCTGCTTCAACGTTTAGGTGCTCAAATCGGACTTCAATTGCTGGAAGATCAATTCCAACTCAGAGAAAATTCCAAGAAACAAGAAAATCCATTATGGTACTGACGAATACGTATGAAAATAAAGTAAAGTTCAGAAACAAAACACGTTAATCTCTGATTGGTTACCAGGAAAACTTGGAAAAAAAAAATTGAAAGCATAAAACAAAATATATACCTGTTTTGGTGGTTTATTTTTACCATTATAGAACCGGAATAAGTGGGTATAACGAAAATCTTCACAAAACAACCCAAATCAAAACAAAAATCAAGAAATCAAGCCTAAAAATTATACTTACCCAAAAAAATGGACTTTCTACTGTTTGGGTACCGAGAAAATGCCGGAACTCCAAGCTTTTCGGCCTCGCTGGCGTTGGGCCGTGACCCACTGCACGCCTCTTCTCTCAAGCTCTCTGTTTCTCTCCATCTCTCTCGGTCTATCTTTCTTTCTCTCTCGGTCTCTCTCTAATCTCTCACTGGGTTGGGACGAAAAGAAAAGAAGAACAAGAAAGAAAGAAGAAAGGCCAGGGGAGAAAGGAAGAGAAAAGAATTAAAAAAAAAAAAAAAAAAAAAGAGTTCGAAAAATTTTGACAAAATAATGGGGCGTGCGCGTGGGATACGAAATTTGAGCCGTTTCCGTAATTTGTTAAAACGGCTCAAAATAAAATTATTATGTTTTTGAGTCGTTTTAAAGACCTTAAAATAATTCTAACTAAAAAAAAAACTTTTTTAAAAAGATCAATGATAAATTGGTAATACCTGATAATAGCAAGAAAAAAATAAAAGCACAGCAAAATAAAACAGAGTAAATTAAAACTTGGTAAAATAGTTAGGCTACATTCAGTTGAGGATTTCTAATCTAATGATTTAGTAGAGACATTATTTAACTTCATAGAAGATAGTGAGAACAGATAATGCTAAAATGTTATTCAAAAAAAAATGCTAAAATGAAATTTCAAGGTAGTTAAGAAGACTAATTTACCTTGTTGCTGTGCCTGCAGCATCAGCTTTAGTTTTGGAGTCGGTTTCTCCCAAAAACGACTCCATCCTTAATTTTTACTCAATTTATTAATAGTAATCAAGGAAGAGTTAAATTAGCTAACTAACATATTAATTAGTTATTAATATTTAGTATATAACATATATTGTGCACAATAATCAAATGGTTTTCACTAGGAGGGGTGGCCTCACGCCTCGTCCTCCTCCCTGTGGTGATTTTCCTCTACCTCCTCGTAAGTCGGGGTGTATTTTGTTCCCCCTGGTTTGATCCAATGGGGTTAGTTTTTCACCCAACTTCTAGAGTTGTGGAGCTTTTGTTTCCCCCGGTTAGATCCGGTGGTGGTTGACCTTCCCCTAACCTTTTTGGGCTATGGTGGCTTATTATTTGCTTTTTTTGTTGTTTCCTTCGTTTTGGCAGGATTGTTCATCTCAAGATGTCTTCTATGGGGGAATGGCCGGCTTTTTCACTTTTTTTCTTTGATTTTGGAAGCCAGATCTGCACTTCTCCCCCGACTTCTGATTGACTCGCGCCCCCAGCCGCGTTCCCCGTCGTCCTTCGCCCTTGCAGCCGCAAGCTCCGGTCTTGTCGGTCGTTGGTGATCGGCACGTGGCGCCCACACACCTGGGAGTTCTCTACTCCTAGGTGCGCGTGAGGGTCACACTCCGCTTTTTCAAGGCGTGCACTGTGGCAACCAGTTCTACGGCGTCGAATCTTCGTCTGGGTGGTTTTAGTGACCGCGTGTGTCTTACAAGCACTGCCGTCCAGCGTCTTTGGCCTCCTTCTCCACTGTCGGCAACTTGTTTTTGGGTTTTTCTGCTTTTTTGTGTTTGTGTTATTATCTTGTTTTGTTCGGGTCACAGCATACTTGTGTTTGGATCAAATTTTATGGAAAATATTTGTTAGCTAATTGATAGATTGTCCTTCTTTTTTTAGAGAGTGAGTGTTATTGTAAGAGAGGTTCAAGTGTCATTTTTGTAAATTTTGAATTTTTGCTTAGACAGCTGTTTTATTAAGCCAGATCCTTCTAGCTTAGAGAGTTGAGGGGTCTTGTCCCTTACTTTCAAGTTGTAAGCCTTTGGGCTATTTGCAGATTTAATGATAGCACATGCTATTTGTTCAAAAAAAAAAAAAGTATATAACATATATTGTATAGTTAGTATATAACTATATATATATAGAGAGAGAAAAATGATTCAACACCACCTAAAAATACAACTTTTCATCATTTAGTCTATGTGGCAAGGTAGTCCCCCACTACTTTTTAAGTTTTTTTTATTTTTTAAAAATAAATTAAGGTGAGGACCACCTTGCCATATATGCAAGATAATGAAAAGTTATATATTTGGGTATTGTCAGGGACGGAGCCAGAAGTAGTTATGGGCAGGGGCTGTAACGCCCCGAATTTTGAGCCAGCAAATTCGTAAGCAGAAACCTCTGGTTCCCACGTGACGTTACTACATCAGAGATAACTCTCGCAGCGGAATATAAATTTGTTTTCTTTAAAAGATACATCAGAGTTTATTGAGTGACAAATGTAATTAAAGTATTACATTCCAAATTGATACAAAGAAATTACTACAATCATTAACGACATTAATAAACAGTTCTAATTCTTCAATGCTAACAAAATCCAATCCTTGAGCTTTATACTCTTTCGTACCTGCATCATGGGCTATACCGCCCATATATAAATATATGGGTCAGTCAACTGCTTTCAACAATGATAAGATTACTGATTTAATTAACAATATACGATGCAATGATATGATGTAATGACAGTTTTATATGCACAGTCTTATTTATTTTCTTCTTGCACTCCTCTCATACCAGGGCCATTAAATCCCTGTTCGTTTAATCGGCTAATTATTGGAGCACAGACTCCCTTACCATGTTTTCTTAGCTTTTCCGCACTAGTAGTCAAAGTAGCATACTTAGTACATTGGTCATCTCGATAACCAAGTACATTGACCATCCCGACAGTCAATTAAGTAGCCATAACTTGCCTAGCACATTGACCATCCCGACAGTCAACTTGTACTTATTATTGTTTTTCGCACAGGCGGTATGCCTGTCCATTGGTCATCCCGACAACCAACTTGTTATTAACCTGCATCAGAATTATTAACAGTATGCAATATACCATTCCTATGCATATAATTAAATAAAGCAGGAATCAAACATTAAAGAAAGCTCTACGTGTATCACCCTGAGTGAGTGAGGAATACTCACAGTTATTCTCCGCAGTCTCTTAGCTCTGCAATAAATCAAAATACTTCCTTGCACACTTCAAGATTCGAACCACACAAAACTACACAAATTTCACAATTTTTCTCTCTTGGTTGTAGGTGTGTGAGTGAGTGAAGCTTAATGAGTATTTGCATCTTCCATCATGGTTCTATTTATAAGAGAATGAATGGTTCGGATCAAGTAGACACATTGTGATCCAATGGATGGGAATTGGTGCATCTTAGCCTTATCTCCAAGGCATATGAGTTTCATCACCACTAAGGTAGTGCATTTGCATTATCATTAAAGAAAATGAAATTTAAGCCAACTCTCTCTCTCTCATTCATGATGGCTTGGCCACTAGGGAGGTAGTGCACAAGTTAAGGGAAGTGGGTGATGAGTTGACAATCAAAGGAAGTATTAAGTAATGCTATATGAATTTTCGTCCAAATAGAGACCAGCTTACTCCAAGCAACGTTTTGATGGTCAAAACTACTCCGATCGCTGTGAAATTTTGAGGGTAGATACATGACGTCAAGACAAACACTTTCTCTTTTTGGTTCAACTCAATCCGAGTTCGTTATGACTGAGTTTTGGTCAATCAAAGTTTCTGGTTTACTTTGACAAGTAAAACCCAAATATCTTTTAGACTACTTTCTTTTCATTGATTTATCTTGATTCTATTCTAAACATCTTTTATTCTTTCATCATAAGAGTGAGAGGGAATAAAATGTAGTGTAAGGTTGCACTAGGTGTTGAATCATCATATCTTCCACTATCATATTTAATTATCCAACTAGATTGATTAAACACACATCAATTAATGGCATTCTTATGGTATAAAAATAGGTCTTTCACATGTTGAGTTGGGTGATGACTCATGTAATCATCATGATCATAGGAAGATAACATGTGATAGATGGGTTGGGTTTGTGGATAGCAATTGGAATGGGTTGGGTTAAGTCCAAAGATGGCCCATTAATGAATAATGTGAATTTCCGTCCAGAACAGGGGTCGTATTTTTGACGGATGTTTTCATGGCCTTAACGATGTCCAAACATCATGAAATTTGGAGGGGACCTAGAGGACTTCAAAACGAGTGTCTCAGTTTTTGAATCGACCAAAATGGAGTTCGTTTGACCCTGTTTCCGTTATTCCAAAGTTTAGGGTCTGTTTTGAGTTTTTATCAAATTGCAACTATAAACGTTTCTAAAAACAGAGATACATTATTTATTTTCATAAATAATCATAGTTATCCTTTTGCCTTATTAAAAGTGTTATAAAATTAATTTAAACCATTATAATTTATGTCTTAAAATCTGGGGCGCTACAGGGGCCAATGGCCAAAAAAAATTTTTTGGTAGAGGCCAAATAAACTAAATTTTTATTTTTGCCTTATATTTTTTAATTTTTTAGAAAAAGAAAAAAATTTCTACCTAATATATATATTTTTTTTTAGGAAATTGTGGGGAGGGGGGGGGGGGGGGGGGGGGGGGCATGGCCCCTGCCAGCCCCCCCTCCCTGGGTATTGTTGAATCATTACTCGTGTGTATATATATATATTATACTTATATTATAGTTACTTAGTTATATAAAATATATTAGACTTGCTACTTGCTCACATTATACATATATATACCATTAGTTTATGAACTCGAATGACATTCTCAACGAGTTTGAGTTTGAACTCGTCCGAGTTTTAAACGATCAAGCCGAATTTGAACACACATTTCATAGATCGGCTCTAGTTCGAAATTGACAATTTAAGCTCAAAAATAGTTTTATATATATATATATATATATATATATATATATATATATATATATATATATATATATATATATATATATTATACTTATAGTTACTTAGTTATATAAAATATATTAGACTTCCTATTTGCTCACATTATATATATATAGTTTATGAACTCTATTTATATATAATTACATATTGTTAATTTGTTATTTATAGGCTATAGTTATGTTACATATTATATATTTATGTTATTAATAAATATATAGAGGTTATTCACAAACTCGAGCTTGAATTTCATGATCACACATTGAAAAATATTTTAATAACTTAACTCGAGCTCTAGTTGAGCCGAGCTTGTCAAGTAACCCAAATTGTCTCGAATGGCATTCTCAACGAGCTCGTCCGAGTTTTAATCAAAGCTAAGCTTAAACATACATTTCATTTATCGACTCTAATTCGAGATCAACTATTTAATTAAGCTCAACTAATAAATGAGTCAGTCTTGAAATCTTAAAGCTCGGATCGTCACAATTACAACCTTAAATACAACTTATGTAGTGCTATATATATAATATATCCTGGTTTATATATATTAATTAGTGCTATATATAGTATATAACTATATAATGTTAGGGTTTATACATATTTTGGTTAATTTAGTGTTATATATAATATATAGGGTTAGAGTTATTATAAATGGAGTCGTTTTTACTTTTAAAAATGGCTCAAATTGGAGCAATTTTAACAAAAACGACTCAAAATGGACCTGATTTAGAAAAAACGGGTCTATTTTTCTAAAACGATTCAAAAATGCTGATTTTTTTTTTTGGTAGTGGGTGTTCTACTTATTGATTTGTTGTACTTTGCTACTTTTGGTTTCACTTACTTGATTCTGGTTGGACCAATGGAGGGTAGTATCTTCCTAAAGGGCTCTACTCAGAAAGTTTTGAAGCTATCAAAGATAGACTTAGGTTCTTCTTCAACTGCTATAGATGTTTTCATCTATTTTGATATGAATCTCGCAGAGTTGGGTGCTTGACTTGGCTATCTTTTTTTCTTTTATAATTATTTATATTTTTTACTATTCTTTATCAAGACCTGTTTTTCAAAAAGGATTTTTGAAATTAAATAATAATAATAACAATAATAATAATAATAATAATAATAATAATAATAAAAACAGCACATAGTGCGGGTTATATGCTAGTTTTGGATAATGTAAATGATTTTTTTTTTTTTTTTTACTATGCAGTTTCATCTCTATTCTGTGAAACAGGTTGGCCATTATCAGTAGCCAAGTGGAAATCCTCCAACTCCTCTGTCGCACATTTAATCAAACATATAGGATTCAAGAACGCCCCTCCATATACAACAGTATTACGCGGGAGCCACAACTTCTGAGCTATAACAACAACCAACTCCAGATCCTCAACCCCCAACCGATTACTCAAATGTTCAAAAATTTAGAGAAACTCACCCTCTGGAATTACTGTTTTCTGAATTCGCCGATTGCACTCTGCCCAAACTGCTACAGAAGCCAGGCATCGCCAGATGACATGGGCACTCAAATATGACAGATAGGATCACTAAAAATAGATCGGGAATGTAGCTTTTCCATGGTGGGCAAGATTTCATTACATGCTCGCCAAACAAACATCTGAACCGTACGTGGGATACGCATCCTCCAAATGGTGTTCCACATTTCATTCCTGTCCGGATTCACTGAATAGTTACTCTGTTTCCATGAGATTCGGTCTAATTCCAGATGGTACGCACTCTTCACCGAATACTCTTGTTTTTTGTTCCTGCCCAAATAAGCCGGTCCTGCTGCAACGTAGGACAAATAGCAATACTACATATAGATTCAGCCACATTACTTGGGAAAATGCTCTCCACCTTAGCCACATCCCACCAGTTTAGGTCATGGTCTATTAGCTCACTGACACATGCTTCACTTCCCTGCATAGAAACTGGCTCCTGGATCATATTAGAATGCTAGGATGGGAGCCATTTATCCCTCCAAATTGTGATATTTTCCCCATTACCAACCTTCCAAGTCACACCCTCTTGGAGAAGTGGTTTAGCATTCCAAATACTTCCCCATGCAAAGGATGGACGTCGCCCCAAATTAGAATCTAAAATCAAGCCTCCCGGAAAGTATTTTTCTCACAGAACTTGGGCCACCAAAGATTCAGGTTGTTGAAGTAGCCTCCATCCTTGTTTAGCCAAAAGAGCAAGATTAAAACTTTCCAATTCTCTAAAACCAAGCCCACCCTTACATTTGATTTTTCCCATCTTCTTCCAGCTCATCCACACTATCTTATTGACATTCTCTTTATGACCCCACCAAAATTTAGCCATAAGAGAATTAATATCATGACAAAGACTGTTGAGCAATTGGAAGACACTCATAGTATAAATAGGAATAGCTTGGAGGATTGACTTAATGAGAATTTCCTTACCAGTATGGAATATAAATTTTTCCTTCTACCCATTCATTCTTGTCCATATTCTACCTTTGATCCCATTAAAAATATTAATCTTATATCACATCAATTATTTTTTATTATTATTTAAATAAAAAACCACTACAAACACAAACTTTTTTCAGTTTTCTATAAAACAATCTCAATATTTTTTTATACTTTATATATTACATTAATCACTTCTTGTTACTATTTAAACAAAAATTTCACAAAACCATTTACCAAACACGCCCAATGCCTTTGTAACTTTTCTGGTGTTTATGAAAAGAAAGAAATGATAAAAGTTTTAAAGACTGCGAAAAGACTTTAGAGAAAATTAAGTTTTTGTTATATTGTTATGTGCTGGAGAACAAATAGATGAGTTTATATATTGGTGTAGCTATCTCTAGTTGTTGATTGGGAACAGTTTTATATGAAAACATATCAATATTATATGATATTGAAGAATGGAGTGTTTGTTTTTCCTGCAGGAGACTTGGGATTTTTTCCTTCTTGTCATATATATGAATTCCTTGTTTTCAATTGACTTAATAGAAGGTTTCTTTAGTGAACATAGAAGTATGTCACTAAAAAAACTTCAAAAAACTTGTACTTTAACCACGTGGCGATTTCGCTAAGTGGTATATTATTCACGTCACGATTTTGCCACGTGGGTAATCCACCACGTAGCGAAATGTTTGGCGTGAGCAATTTGCCATGTGGTTTATTACCACGTCAATTAGCCATCCTTTTTTTAAAAATGTTGAAAATTTAGCCACATGCTTTATTTGCCACATCGCCAATTAGTGACATGGCAAATAAATCACGTGGCTAATTGTTATAAAAAGTTTCTAATTTTTTAAACGATTTGAAATTTTAGCCACATGCTTTAATTTTCATGCTGTCAATTTACCACATAGCACATAAACCATGTGGTTAATTGATTAAAAAAAAATTTAATTGTTTTTTAGGATATGAAATTTTAGGCACGTGCTTTATTTTTCACGTTGTCAATTGGCTAAGTGTCAAATACGCCATGATGCTATTTGCATTTATATAATATAAAAAAAATTAATTAAAAAAAAAAGAAAAAAAAAAAAGAAAAAGAAAAAGAAAAAGGTTGTAAAGCCTTTAAAGGCGCGCGGGAAACGTGTCCCGCGCACCTCTCCCATGGCCAATTATTTCAAATATTTGAAAGATCTTTCATATTATTTTTTTAAATTATTTTTTTCCTTTCTAAAAGGCTGGACTACAGGCTACAGCCTGTCAACTTAACTCAGCATTTAGTCTCTCTCTCTCTCTCTCTCTCTCTCTCTCTCTCTCTCTCAACTCTCTCTTGTTATTTCTGAAAATTTCTCTAGTCTCTCTCTGTCTCGGAATCTTACTAATCTTTCTTCTGTTGTTGTTTGTGTTTTTTTTTTTTTTTTTTTCTCTTCCAGAAGACGACGGCTCACCCCACCGGTCACATGACTCGGTCGCCGATGACGAAGATCAAGGTGTCGAGGTCTGATCCGGGGCGCTGGTTTTGACGTCTTCGGTGACGAAGATCAAGGCGTCAAACTCCGATCCGCACCAAGCCGGATTTTTTGCGTCACCCACCGGTGACCCATGGAAGATTGGTTTTGATCTTTTATTTTTTTCTCCCCTTTTGAAATTTGTGTTGGTCGGATTTTAATTTTGGGTTGGATTTCATGGGGGAGGAAGGGGAACGGATGTGCATGCCGGTGATTTTTTTTTTGTCGCTGGGGAACGAAAATCTGCTTCGAATCTCGCCGGCCCTCTTCGGAAATCTTTTTTTTTTTTAATCGATATGTTCTTATTTTTTTAATAAAAAAAAAACAAAGAATACTGATTTTTGGTGACGTGGATAAGGTGTAGGTGGCTTTTTTTTTATTATTTAAATAATAATAAAATTGTATTTAGCGACGTGAGGTGGCACATGGCTAAAAGTCACTTGACTCAATAACCACATATATAAAAATGCAATGTCTCTAATGGTCATTTAGTGACAACCTAATTAGTCACGCGGGACTCACGTGGCTAGTAGTTAGCGACGTGGATAATCCTCACCTATGTTGCTAATTGCACGTGGCTAAAATTTATATATATATATATATATATATATATATATATATATATATATATATATATATATATTTTGTAGTGTGTTTGTTCAACCACATTTTGGGAAGCTTTCTTTGAAATTTAGTTGGTGAGTACTTTTTTTTTTTGGGCTTTTGCTTTCCAAGCCAATTGTAGGGATAATGCTCTTCAGTTGGTTCCTTTCTTCCAGGTTTTCACATTTATTTTTCTGGATTAAAATTCAGGTGCTTATTTTTGTATTTGCTCAAAATACTTTTCCACTTATTTCCTTTGTATTGATCTTTATTTTTCCATTGTATGAAGCTTTAGCCTTAAAATAAAATATGCAGTATTGTTAGAAGAAAATATCATTTTTAACACACAGGAGTAAATATATCTCAGCCAATAGGCTGTTTCAACGCAAAGAATTCTTTGGAAAAGAAGAAACCCACGTCGTCAATCCTGGGTTTTCGCCTTCGACTATGGGCCTTGCTGGCCTGTTTTAAATAGTGGGCCAATCTGACCACCCCAATTCCTAACATATGTTAATACTTGTGTATTAACCCAGCCCAATTCCCAACACATCAGTTTAGGGTGCGTTTGAGATTGCGATTTCGTAGACAATAAGTGCGATTTTAAATCAAATCGCAGAATATAGATCGTTTGGGAACTGCGTTTTTAAAAATTGCGATTTGAAAACGCAGAAAATCTGCTTTTTCAAATCGCAGATAAGATAGTGCTTTTTTGAAAACGCAGAATTTTAAAGGTAAATTCGCGATTTTAAAGGTCAAACTGCGATTTTGCCAAACGCTTAACTGCGTTTTTAAAAATCACTTTTTTCAAATCGCACATTTTAAAATCGTTATTTTAAATCGCACTTTTTGAAATCGCAAACCCAAACGGACCCTTAGTAGAATAGCAGTGTAGAATGTATCATTAGTTATGATTTTTTCTATAATCATCTTAGTTTCAAATGTTTTTTTGCACTTTCTTTCCTCCATTTTTTTATTAATCTCCTTTCTTCTAAATGATAGAATTTTTAAAATTAATAGTTTTTTTTTTTTTTTTTTTTTTTTTAGAATCAGGTTATAAATACTTTCAACTGATTCTATATTTCTAACCATGCAAGTTAAGCAACTCTTAAGTTAAGCATCCAAATCAGAATGATTAAACATGTACGTGACCACCTCTTTAGAAATGCTATTGAAATGTTTTTCCAGACCGTTAGATAGTGAAATCATATGGAGCCAATCTCTTCTAACGAGAATTTTGTGTTATCATGATAATTAAAGAAGCAATCGGCCTACCAAAAGTTACACAACATTCAGCCTAATATGGTCTTCGAAATGGCAAGAGTCATTTATTTTGTTTCAAGTAACGGTATATATGATGTGATTTGATTCATATGTTAAGTTGTCATGTTATTTAAAATTATCATTAGAAAAAAACAAGATAAAATCTTAATTGTAAAATGTTCATCTCCATTGAAAGTGAAATGGAGCCGATTCTTGTCCACTTTCAGCAACCTTAGTCATGTTTCAAATAAGAGTTATGCTAGAAATTAATTAAATTTTTATTTAACAACTATTTTACAATGCTAATGTGACAATCTCAACTAACCCTTGAATCAATCATATATAAAGTAAAATAAAAAATTAAGAGTTAGTTCAAATTAATTGTCACCTTAATATTCTCGAATAAAGCTATAGTTTTTAACATTTGTTTTTAAATAATAAATACAAAAATTATTTATCACACCAATCACTCTTTAGAAGAGACTTGAGGCAGCCTTTGCTAGAGAATTCAAATGATCTTTCCAAGAACCTGCACAAAAAAATTCAGTTTAGTAGAGCATATCTTCTTCTTTTATTCAAATTCAATGCAAATTTGTGTTTTATATCTTATTTCCCAGTGATCAAAAGGCAGCCTTAAGGTACAATTAGTAATAGAAAATCCATGCAAATTAATAAATAATTTAATGCGTCCTAATTAACAAGTATACAGAAGGGTTGAGAAGATGGAGATAACAAAACTACATAATATATACATGCATGAAATGAAGTTAAACTTAAGTCCAGTACACCAATGTGTCCAAACACGCTCTGAGTCATATGGAGTCATAGTTTAGAGATTGAAGTATGAATTGGATGTTAGTTTGAGAAATAGAGTGTAATTTATCTATATATAATTAAGTTATAAATGAGGCTTTTCAAACTCAATTATATATAAAGCACAGTCATACCTAGAGTACATTTGGAATTATGATGAATAATCTGCATTTTTAAATGACATTAGAACGTATTTAAAAGACGTAGGTTCTAAACTAGTGAAAAATTTCCAAGTACGACTGTCTTATTCTTTCTAATGGGTGATACTTTTTTCTTCATACAACTCTGGAAGAGTTTCTGCTTTGCACTTTGCTTGTCTTACCTGTCTGTGTGGTTTTTGTGAATAAATGAGAAAGCTTGGATAAAATATACAAAGCTGTAGTTGATGTTTAAAAGTGATGTTGGGAAAGATCGAAGGGTAGGGAAAATGTGTTTATGTATGAGATATGAGTGTTTTGTGTTAGATATATATATATATATATATATATATATATAGCGTGTGAACGTTCAGAACTTGAATAGACAGCATATCAGTGCAGAAGGATTAATCACTGCACATCTTATTAATTTAAAATAGAAATGTGAATTCACACGCATATCGATCATTGTAGAGTGTACAAGGAAAAAACATTTGTCAATTTTGTGCTAGGAGAGAAACAACATTTCTCAAAGTAATTGTTTTTGTTGTTGTACATATTCTATTTATTTTAGAGGACTGGAAAAATTCAGTAAGTGACATCTCTGTATGTTATATAGAATCTCATAATAATCTAAAGCGATAAGCATGAAATAAATATACAAAAATTAAGGTGGTTTAGCTTATAGCCTATGTTCGTACATTAAAGTTTGTTGGTACAGTTTTCAGTATAGTATGAATTTGCACGTTCTTAAAATTATGATACCCTTCCGAGAATCCCATTCCGATGTCTAAAAATAATGCTCTATGCATAAAAAAAAAAAAAAAAAAAAAATCAATGTTCTTTTATACCTGATGTATGGGCCAAAGATGTACAGCTCCTTGTTGATTTAGAAGTGCTGCCAAAGTTCTACTTGTATTTTGATATCTTATTTGATTGGACCAGGAGTCCTATCCACATTCTATTAGGAATAGGACTACTGATCAAACTATACTTGGACTAAGCTAGAGTCCTATATATATATATATCCCAATTCTACTCGGAATAAGACTATTAATTAAATTATGACTACTACTTCAATTCACTTTGGAGTAGAGGCTTAATCCAGATTTATTGAGATAACTAATACCCGATTTTTCGGGAATAACTGCTAAATGTATATATTCTCATTGGGCCGAATTGAGTGAAATTTATCCCCAACAAAGTTTTTTTTACTACGTCTTTCGTTGATCATTTAACTGAGTAAAATACTATATTTATAGAACTTCACAAAGATTTGAATAATTTTAAATACAAACTAATTCCTTAAATTAAGGTAAGTAAAGAAATTTATGGTAATCTAATAATTTAAATCATATCCCTTAATTTAGTATAAATATCAAATCAAAAAAGATTTATATCCTTTTCATTTTACTTTTTCCTTTCATCATTGTTTCTATGTAGCTGTGTATGTGTATTTGATTTTCAGAGGTATAGGGCTAAAGAACGTATGAAGAAGATAACTCAAAGTCTTCTACCAAAACACAACATCTAAATTAAGTAGAAACGTTATTTTTTAACTCATGCCTCGATAAGTAATAAAAAAACATCGATCGTTGGTTGAACTTACTCTTACAAGAGACAAATATACGAGTAATTCTAAAAGTTCTTCTTATGTTCTTCTAAAAATGACATGATTATTAAAATCACCTTTTGATTATTATTTTATTTTATTTTGAGTTGTGGGTTAAAAGTTGCCAAACATAATTTCTAAAGATAAATAAAAATAATAGGGGACTCAAACAAGCCCTTTGTTTCTAAGTTTCTAACTTTCCACGGAAGCCCTTTTGTTTTTGTCTCTAGTTGACTTGTTGACTAGAGAATGGCCTATAGTTCTAACTAAAGATAATGCAAAGAAGACTTGACTGCGAATACAATACGTAAAGGAAAGACGACTATAGTGACCAAAAAACATTTAAGTTAAAGACTTTAATTTTTAAAAAGTTTCTAACTTTCCACGTAAGGCCTTTTGTTTTTGTCTCTAGTTGACAAGTACTTGATTAGGAGGTGGCCTTTATTTCCAACTAAAGATAATGTAAAGAAGACTTGTCTATGAATAAAACATGTAAAGAAAAGATTACAGTGACTAGATCATCAATCATTCACTTTGGATTCCAAAAGAAATTTCCAAGACAATTCAGGGAATGCATGTGGAAGGAAAATTTGCAGTTTGCTAGGATTGGAAAAGACAAGAGAATTAGGTTGGTTTGGATTCATTGAACGTCAACCCAAAATGGCTCCCAGTCCACAAGTTTGCCCCCTTTGATATTTCTTATTAAATTGTCCCCACTCCCAAGTCATGTACATAACAATCTACCCTTTTGCCATTGCCCTCATCAATCATTCACTACTAACTAGAGCTTGCCTCTCTTCAAGAGCATTTAAAGGCATTTACCAAAAAAAAATTAGTTCCCACATACCTTGTTGGCTTTGTAGGGCGTTAATCTGATAAAGACCAGATTATGAATTTGCCATAATATTTAGTATTTCTATTATGCATTAAAAAAAAAAAAAAGGATCTTTAGTTGATATATATTCAAAAATATACATTAGTCTTTTACAGATACGTGCAGCAGAATATACATTGTGTTGAGTATGCTTCGGATCATAGACGCGTGTGAAATTAATATCTGAAATAAATATATTATCACATTATGAATATATTGTGACATTCAAAAAAGGATTGAGATTTGAGGGAATAGTCCGTTACACGTGTCGTTATCTTATTGGTGACACGTGGCGCTGAAATGTCTAATCTTAATAAAATAATATAAATTTATTAAAAAATAAATAAATAATACTTATTTTTTTTAAAAAAAAAAAAAAAGAAAAAAACAAAAATGGGGAAAGGGGGTGGCTGGGCCACCCCTTCAGCTTTTTTTTTTTTTGTTTTTGAATTTTTTTAATAAAAAAATAAGTATTTTTATTTATTTTTTAATAAATTTATATTTTTTTATTACGGTAGACACGTGTCGCCATCTTATTGGAGACACGTGGCGCTGACGTGGCATTTGACGGAATCTGTTAAAAATTTTAACAGAATTTGACGCCAGAGATCGATTTGTAATTATTGCATATCACGAGGACATCCGATGAACTTTTTGAACCATAGGGAGTGAAAAATAATTATGGTATACCACAGGGATCAACGGTGCAATTATCCCTTATATATATATTGTAGTGTGTTTGTTCAACCACATTTTGGGAAGCTTTCTTTGAAATTTAGTTGGTAAGTACTTTTTTTTTTGGGGGGGCTTTTGCTTTCCAAGCCAATTGTAGGGATAATGCTCTTCAGTTGGTTCCTTTCTTCCAGGTTTTCACATTTATTTTTGTATTTGTTCAAAATACTTTTCCACTTCTTTCCTTTGTGTTGATCTTTATTTTTCCATTGTATGAAGCTTTAGCCTTAAAATAAAATATGCAGTATTGTTAGAAGAAAATATCATTTTTAACAGAGGAGTAAATATATCTCAGCCAATAGGCTGTTTCAACGCAAAGAATTCTTTGGAAAAGAAGAAACCCACGTCGTCAATCCTGGGTTTCGGCCTTCGACTATGGGCCTTGCTGGCCTGTTTTAAATAGTGGGCCAATCTGACCACCCCAATTCCTAACATATCTTAATACTTGTGTATTAACCCAGCCCAATTCCCAACACATCAGTTTTGTAGAATAGTAGTGTAGTATGTATCACTAGTCATGATTTTTTTCTATTATCATCTTAGTTTCAAATGTTTTTTTGCACTTTCTTTCCTCCATTTTTTTATTAATCTCCTTTCTTCTAAATGATATAATTTTTAAAATTAATAGGTTTTTTTTTTTTGGGAATTAGGTTATAAATACTTTCAACTGATTCTATATTTCTAACCATGCAAGTTAAGCAACTCTTAAGTTAAGCATCCAAATTAGAATGATTAAACATGTACGTGACCACCTCTTTAGAAATACTATTGAAATGTTTTTCCAGAACATTAGATAGTGAAATCATATGCGTGTGAATTCATTTCTAAAAATACGAGTAATTCTTACTCTTAGAAGAGACAAAAATACGAGTAATTCTAAAAGTTCTACTTATATTCTTCTAAAAATGACGTGATTATTAAAATCACCTTTTGATTATTATTTTATTTTATTTTGAGTTGTGGGTTAAAAGTTGACTAGTAATATTTTACAAAAAGAAAAGAAAACAAAACAAAAAAATAATAAAATATTACCAGCCACGTCAGCTTGTTGTGGGACTGTTGTGAGAAATGAGTGTAGGGATCATTTCTCTTGTTTCTAAGTTTCTAAGTTTCCACGGAAGCCCTTTTGTCTCTAGTTGACTTGTTGACTAGAGAATGGCCTCTAGTTCTAACTAAAGATAATGCAAAGAAGACTTGATTGCGAATACAATACGTAAAGGAAAGACAACTACAGTGACCAAAAAACATTTAAGCTAAAGACTTTAATTTTTAAAAAGTTTCTAACTTTCCACGTAAGGCCTTTTGTTTTTGTCTCTAGTTGACAAGTACTTGATTAGGAGGTGGTCTTTATTTCCAACTAAAGATAACGTAAAGAAGACTTGTCTATGAATAAAACATGTAAAGAAAAGATTAAAGTGACTAGGTCATCAATCATTCACTTTGGATTCCAAAAGAAATTTTCAAGACAATTCAGGGAATGCATGTGGAAGGAAAATTTGCAGTTTGCTAGGATTGGAAAAGACAAGAGAATTAGGTTGGTTCGGATTCATTGAACGTCAACCCAAAATGGCTCCCAGTCCACAAGTTTGCCCCCTTGGATATTTCTTATTAAAGTGTCCACACTCCCCAGTCATGTACATAACAATCTACCCTTTTGCCATTGCCCTCATCAATCATACACTACTAACTAGAGCTTTGCCTCTCTTCAAGAGCATTTAAAGGCATTTACCAAAAAAAAATAATAATAATTAGTTCTCACATACCTCGTTGGCTTTGTAGGGCCATTAATGTGATAAAGACCATATTATGAATTTGTCATAATATTTAGTATTTCTATTATGCATAAAAAAAGGGGATCTTTAGCTGATATATATTCAAAAATATAAATTAGTCTTTTACAGATACAGTGCAGCAGAATATATGTGTCGAATATGCTTCAGATCATAGACGCGTGTGAAATTAATATCTGAAATAAATATATTATCACATGATAAATATTTTGCCACGTTAAAAAATGGATTGAGATTTGAGGGAATAGTCCGCTACAGACCTTTCCCCTCTTCTAATAGCTTTTATAATATATATATATATATACTATTATGACCAAAATATTAAGCTTGACCCACATGAGGCCCTATTATAAAAACCTAAAGCACTTCTATAAAAACTCATAGTGCAAAACCCAATTTTAGCCTCTTTACACCCCAAAGATTTTTTCTAATTATTGTGAAAATCACACGGTTTTCTTAAAAGTCAATTCTTTAAAAAAAAAAAAAACACCACCAATATAAATTTTTAATGTTTTTAATTTTTTTAGTTTTTTAGTTTTTTTTTTTAATTTTTTTAATTTTTTTAATGAGTCATAGGAACACATGTCTATTTTTTATGGGTAGTTCTTATGAGTTATTAATTTTGTTATTAATAACTCATAACAAAATTTTAGGGGTTTTGTTCCCTATAAGAGTTTTGTTCTCTAAATTTTAGAGAAAATTTTAAGAAAGTCATAAAAACTCATCCACAGCATCTTCTTTATATTTTTCTGTTCCGTGTGAAAGTTACAGTGCTTTTCAATGCATAGGGAAATATTGTAGCTTTCTCAATGCCTTATTATAATTATAAAATGCGTTGGGTCCTAATCCTTTTCTCTTCCTTTTCTACTCTCTACTATTAAAAAAGAAAAAAGTATTGTAAAACATATTATTTTAATAATATAGGAAAATGTTAAGGGAAGCTGCTATGGAGTATTTTTGTGTATGAAAACAAAAAGTGATTTTGTTCCCTATATTTAGGGAAAATGGTTGGGTGACTGGTGAGAATGTTCTAAACATACCCAATATTTAGAGAACCTATAGAGAATCTATTGTTAGTGATTTTTTTTTTTCTTTTTAAATTTTTCTTATATTTAAGGAAGGGAAGCAAATATAAGGTAGCTATTGCAAGGAATAAATGTACATATACATTAAGTGTCCGTCAATTGTCCATCTAAAAATGAGGTGGTTTTTAAAAACCACCATTTGATCAATCACACGCCTAATAGTGATTTTAAAAGCCACATCATTTTTTTATGGACACTTAATGTACATCTAGAATTACTCTATTATAAAAGACAAACTACAACAACTAGATGACATTTAAGCTAAAGACTCTAGGGCTCATTTGATTGTGTGATTTTTTGTGTTGTTTTTAAAATTGTAAATATCGAGAAAAAAATGGTTTGAAATTATGTATGGATGATTTAGAGAATAGAAAAGAAGAGAATTTATGATTTGTAATTAGTTTCTAACTTTCTACTTATTAGCCCTTTTTATTTTTGTCTCTAGTTGATTAGTTGACTAGAGGATGGCCTCTAGTTCAAACTAAAGATAATGTAAAAAAAAAAAAACTTGACTACAGATACATGTAAAGGAAATACTACAACGACTATAACACATTTAAGATAAAGAATTTAATTTTTAAGTTTCTAACTTTTCATATGGTGTTTTTTTTATTTTTGTCTCTAATTGACTAGTTGACTAGTTGATTAGAAGCTGACCTCTTGTTTCAACTAAAGATAATGTGAAAGAAGACTTAACTACGAATACAATACGTAAAGGAAAGACTAGAACGACTAGAAGACATTTGAGCTAAAGACTCAAATTTGTCGAGGTAGGTGTGCTCTCTAATGCCCTCTTTCGAATTGTCTAAATTTAATGTAAAATTGGAACAACCTGATTGTCTAATTGCATAGAATCAAATGCACGTTATTTGTCACATTTGTTTCAATTCTTATTGCCAATCAAATGCAAGATTGTGAAGTACTCACGTTACAATATTTGATAGCCTTCCAAAATGTTTATGCTTAATTTAATCTTCGAAGACCATCAACTGTTGACTACCACCGATGGTCGTTATTAAACTTGATCTGAACATCCACCAAACTCATGTCGTGGAGAAGTGGCATTTTATTTGCAATATTGAAAGTATATCTAAATGTGTGGGGTCATTTCGAATGGCAATCGCACGTCAAGTTGAACAGTCAATCGCACGTCAAGTTGGACCATTTATATAACTTTCCTTACAAAGTAGAGTTGGCACTCAGCAGCCCTGGCTCGAAGACAGTCCGTCAAGATGCAAGCTTCGCAGCAAGTCTGCTAGCAAGTCTGTAAGCTTCGCAGCAGCCCGTTGGACCATGTTGTGCACGAGAAGACTAAATTAATAGTCATCCAATCCAGTCAACGACAACCGCGATGGCCAAATGTCCAACTCCATAAACTACGGTAAGATTGTCGTGAGCCACGTTTGCACTAAGGAAAATGATAAAACCACAACTCCTTTGCACTAATCTCCAAAAATAATTGGTCCAAATTGAAGGTTAACCTTCACGTCCAGTACTCCTTATTTCTGGGTCATCAATCATTCACTTTGGATTCCAAAAGAAATTTTCAAGACCATTCCCGGAATGCATGTGGAAGGAAAATTCCCACATACCTCGAATTTGAAGTTTTGCTTTTACTTTATATCTTCAGTTACTTAGCTCATGGCTCATATCCTGGAACGCGTTATTTTTTACCTTTTCTAGATTGCATCTTTGCAGGATGAAGAACTCTTCCTGCACCATTTAAAATTTGATATATTTAAAATATATATAAATATTTTAACATGTTACGGACGAATAATAACATCTAGTTTAAATATACCATCTAGGCCACCCATAAAACTTCCTTCGTGCGAGCATTTAGCTTCTCCCAGTCATGTTGCATATGCACAAATGTCCTGCATCTTATTAGCTTGCCGGTCTACAGTTTAAATCAATGAAAACATCTGGATTGGTACCTAACACGTGTACATTAATTGTTAGCGATCGATGCTAATTGTTTAAACTGAATATTAACTACAACACACACATGTTTTTCCTTTTAAAATATATGTACTTAATCATCAACTGTCGTCCCCATGCTGTATCTTATCAGGGAATAGCTGCGCCATGTGACCAAGGGAAGTAATCCCTAACTCATTTATCGGCGGGGGCATGTCTAACAGATGAAATGAATCATTTGTGTCGTACATGGAATGCTGGTACTGGTACTCCTGCTGACCTGAGAGTATTGGTTGGTATCCTGCCTCAGGTTGCTTAGGATCGCTAGATCCCGACCCTTTGTTTCTAGATAAAGGTGAAATAAGAGTGAAAAGGGAGTGGGATACGTTTCTCTAACCATAATAATAATATACAAGGAAAGCATAACTTTAATTTCTAATTAGTGGGTAGAAAAATGGCCAACAAAATAACAAGAATGAATATGGAGTGTCCATGCATGCCAAACGCTACGTGTAATCTCAATCATCATCGACGTTTAAGCTAAACGTCAATTTTTAAAAGTTTATCGATGCAATAATGAATGTGGAGTGTTCATGCTGAAGGCCATGTGCAGGCTCAATCATTATCGGCGTTTAAGATAAACACCATATTTAAATGTTTATCAGTTTTTTCACTTAATGACGGTAAACACCATGTTTCTTAGTAGTGCAATAATGAGCTAGTGTGGAGTCTCTATGCCAAAAGGCTGTGTTGTATCAATTATTATCGGCTGATATTTAAAAAAGTTGATCAGTGTTTCCATTCAACGACAGTAAACACCGAATTTTTTGTACGTAGTGCAATAATGAGTGTGGGGTCTCCATGCAAATGGCCATGTGTAGTCTGAATCATGGACTCAAAATACATAGACATTAGCTAGGGAGATAGTGGTGTGGTCCAAATCCAATCACTTGTAGGATCTTGGAAATTTCTTTTGGAATCCAAAGTATATATATGATTGACGAGGGCAATGACGAAGGGTTGATTGTTATGTCCGTGACTTGGACATGCACCTTAATGAAAAAGATATAGACGGAGAAAGTGCGAGTGATGACCCAGAAATAGGAGTGGAAGTGAAGGTTAATTTGGACCAATTATTTTTTGGGATTAGTACAAACCTGAATTTGTAGGCGGCCATTAATGTGATAAAGAGCAGATCATGAATTTGTCATGATTTTTAATAGTTCTATTATGCATAAAGAGAGGGATCTTTGAGCTGATATATATTCAGAAATATACATTAGTCTTTTACGCATACCGTGCAACAAAAATATACGTTGTGCGGTGCTTCATAAATAAATGGTGTGACTAAAAACAAATTCATTCTTAGATTATATGACAACCTAAGAAATTGACAATTGAAAAGGAAAAAATGGCAGATAAAAGAAAAAGAAAAAAAAATTAGTAGCCACTTTTTTATAATCATCGAATTGAAGTCCAACATTGATTACAAAATTAACTAGTTCTAGAATTACAAGATCATTGCAACATATATAGTAATTATTACATACGCCAAGTTTACATATAATTATTCTAATTCAGGAATCACTTCCAACTCATCGTTTAGACGTTTTGTAGGTATATTTGCACTAATTTTTATGGGACCTGCAGAAGCAAAGGGATTCGGAGGCATAGTTAATTTATCTCCTTCTCCTTCCAACATTTGAACCACATTTTTAATAGAAGGACGATCCCTTGGGTGCCATTGAATGCACCAGAGTCCTACAATTGCAAGTTTCTTTGCAATTTTAGCATCTCCATCATCCTCAACAAAGATTCGTATGTCTTCTTTTTGTTCTAAGAGATTGTAGATCCATTCTGGAAAGTAGACTTGGTTAGTGTTCTCAACTGTAATGTCGACATTTTTCCTCCCTCCAACTATTTCTAGTAACAATATTCCAAAGCTATAAACATCTGCTTTTGCAGACACATTTCCAAAATTTCTAGAGAACACTTCAGGTGCAATGTAACCCACAGTCCCCCTAGCTGTGGTCATGGAAACTGCACTTTGATCCTTTGAACACAACTTGGCAAGACCAAAATCAGAAATTTTTGGATTGAAGTTCTGGTCTAACAAAACATTGTGAGGTTTGATATCAAAATGGAGGATTCGTTGGTCGCATCCTTGATGAAGATATTCAATTCCTTTTGCGACGCCGAAAGCAATATCTTGCAACTTAACCCAATTAAGGGTACGGTTCTTGGTGGTTGTTGAAGATAAAAACTTGTCTAGTGAATCATTTGATAAGAACTCATAAACTAAAGCTCGTCTAAATCCATCAGCGCAAAAGCCAATTAAGCGAACGACATTAACATGATGGATTCTAGCCATTGTTCCTACTTCATTTATGAATTCTTCCCCATTTCCCATGGAAGTGTTCAGGATCTTCACTGCAACATAAATTTCGTTGGAAAGCTTTTCTCTAAATACTGTTCCATATGCTCCTTCACCTAACTTCTCAGTAAATTGATTTGTTATCCTTTTAATATCGGCATACGAGTATCTTGTGGGTCTAAAATTTCTGTAATCCTCTAAAAACTTTTCGATCCTTGCTCGATGCTCTTTTTCTACTTTATCATAAGTATAGAAACTGTAGAGAGCAAAGACTGAGAGCAATATAAAAAATGGACCGAAGATGACACCTGCATTATAAACATTCATCAATCATTAACTTTATCCTCCACAATTATAGGAATAATTTCAAATATCAAATATATATACGACTCACCCGCAATCTTTAACTTTGATATTCCTGCAAAGATTTAACACAATCAGCTTCTCATTGATGTACATTTCAAAAAATAAATAATGAAATAGAATGGTTGAAATGAATTGGATAGATCTAATACCTTTTTTAGAATGTGTAGAAATGCACCGAGTTCCCGATCCACTGCTATTACTCTTTGCACATCTATTACCTTTGATCCCTTCACAGTATCTGCAGTCTGGAGTGGACCAACTCAATTGAACAAATTTATCAGGATGGAATATTATAGCATCTGGAATTGATACAAGATTATACATCTTTGTACAAGATATGAGGGACGCCGTGATGTAAGTCGCAGGATAAACTTGGTAGGTTGGGCCACTAAGACAAGAGATCGGAGGGTACTCTATTTCTTCTGATCTTGGGGAACAGTTGAATAAGGCATAGTTGGAAACGTCATCAGGGGAATTTACTTTGAATCGGAAAGGAGAGGAATTAGACAAATTGAGCCACTGAAGCTGCGGCCTTGGGAAGCAATGATGTGGATCATATAATTGAATTATTTGAGATTTGTAGTTAATCTCTTCGACAAAGAACTTCACTGAAATGGGCAACTCGAGCACCGTTAGATTTGTATCAGTGCAGGAGAGATTAAACCCAGAATACCCACAGTAGTGTGGCTGGCTGTTAAGTCGGAAGGGAAATCGGATGGGTGGGCCATGACCTCCACAACGTGTTTCAGCACACATATTTTGGGCATCTCCAAGGTCTATGATGAAAGCCACAAACAAGAACAAGTATGAGATTACCATTTCTATGCAAATTAATATCCATCAGCAATGGTTCTCGATCAGCCTCTTAAATACTTTATAAAAGGCCTATTTTTCAATATATGACGTAGGTGCTTACGCCTTACATTATTTATTTACTTTTTCTATATATTGGCTTTAATTGCTGTGGAATAATGTGAAATCTCTCTCTCTCTTTCTCTCTCTCTCTCCAGATCTCCATGGCAAGAGGAATGGGACTGACGGCCGTTATTGTTGTTCTTGTCCTAGTTCATCAAACTTGCAATACTGCTGCAGAGGATCACTGTCCTCCTTCTTCATGCGGCTCCATCCTTAACATAAGCTATCCATTTCGATTAACGAGCGATCCAGAAAACTGCGGCGATCAAAGGTATAATCTTTCATGTGAAAACAACCAAACACTAGTGTTATACTTGTATCATGGAAGATACTACGTACGACAAATCAATTACACCACCTACTCAATCCGAGTTGTAGACCCAGGTGTTGGAATAAACGCTAATGATCAGTACTACTCCTTCATCCCTCTTTATTCTCTAGACAAAACTAATTTCAGTTCAGGGGATCCATATCAAAGAATTGGTTTGTTTAATTCGTTAAGTATGATTATGGTGAAATGTGAAAAGCCAGTGAATTCCCGGTATCATCTAAACATTTCTGCTTGCATTGAGGATGGAGTGTATTCTAATTCCAAGAGGTATGCATATGCTCTATTCCAGTATGAGGATGGTCGTGGAATTGCAGCGGATTTGGGGGACTTGTGCCAAGTAGAGCAAATATCTCTCACATCCTGGGCATATCGTTATAATTATTATTTTGATGACTTGAGAAATATTTTCTGTACAGACTTCCACAATGAATTACTACGGGGTTTTGAGCTTTATTGGTACCCAGCTAACAATGTTAGTTTCTCTTCAAATGGTGCGTAAAAGAATGCATGCGAGAACAATGTTACTTGCAATTTCTATTTCTTTCTTTTCTTAGTTATTGGATTTCTCATCAGTAACGACCATTCATGATTCCAAACGCTAACGTTGTTCAATTCTTTTCTTAGGCAAACCAGCTGGAATCCTTGACAAGATATACGGAAGTAAGTTTGAAGGATCGATCATGAGAATTCGATCAATAAGATTTTATTCTAAGATACCTCAGGTCTAGAGGTTTATAGAGTAATTTATATTTTTATGGACTTTTAAAATTATTCAAATCACCTTTTTGATTAATTTGTAAATTTATTTATTTTCATGTTGTAGCTATTGTGGGAATACTAGAAGAACCAGCGGACTACGGTAAGAACCTATATCTATCTTTTTTCTTTTCTTTTCTTTTCTTTCTTTTTTCTTTTTATTTTTTCTTATTCCTTGCAATGTGATGTTTATATAAAAAAAAATACGACAAATACTGATCAGTTTGTCAAACTTAAAAAGATATGCTGAGTTTTAATTCTATGTTTCCAAACACTGATGCAAGTCATTCTTTTGTTTGTCAATACAGTATTAAATATTTTATATCAACTACAACTACAACTACAACTACAACTACAACTACAACTACCACCACCACTACTACTAGATCCATATGAGCTATTTGACAAAGGTGAGGCTTCAATCTTAAAAATTTATTTGCAGGATAAATTCCCTATGGGCAATTTGGTAATTAAATTTAGTATAGAATGAAACAACCACATAGATCGAAATGGAATATTGATTGTCCTCGATGATGAAGCAAGAGGCTTATAACAGCTTTTATTTCTTCTTAAGCATGGTCCTATATATGTGACATTTGTTTATGCAATTTTATTAATTAATTTTTTTTTTCATACTTCTTGCAGCTCCTCCAATCAAATTACTAGCGTACATGACCGTGGACTACGGTAATAATAATCTTCTCTCCTTTGATCTTCTTTAGTTTTATTTTTTAGCAGATCATTCTATACACTGTTAAGCATGAATTAATTAACATGTCGCCAAAATGAATATATGAATTATTACCTGAAAAAGATAACAAGTATTGTACTTAATTACTAGGATCTATACCAAAATAAATATATATTTACAGCAATGCAACAACATGTTGGCTTACAATCCACGCTTTGGTGATGTTATTCCATAGGACTATTCCAAGCAGCAAAAATGGCATTGGTGACTCCATTTGTAATTGCATTCTTGATATATAAATGGCGTAGGAGGCATTTATCCATGTACAATGTTGTTGAAGAATTTCTACAAAGTCACAATAACCTCATGCCAATAAGGTATTCTTATTCTGAAATTAGGAAGATTACCAAAAGGTTCAAGGAAAAATTGGGTGAAGGAGGTTATGGCACTGTATTTAAAGGAACACTTCGAAGTGGTCGTCTTGTGGCTATAAAGATGTTAGGTAAGTCCAAGGCTAACGGACAAGATTTTATAAGCGAAGTTGCAACCATTGGAAGGATTCACCATGTTAATGTAGTGCAACTTATTGGTTTTTGCGTTGAAGGATCAAAACGGGCTCTTGTATATGAGTTCATGCCTAATGGTTCCCTAAATAAATACATATTTTTGCCAGAAGTACGCACGCTCCTAAGCTATGATCAAATGTATGATATAGCTCTAGGAGTGGCTCGTGGGATTGAATATTTACATCAAGGATGTGACATGCAAATTTTACATTTTGATATCAAGCCTCACAACATTCTTCTTGATGAAAATTTTACTCCCAAGGTTTCTGACTTCGGACTAGCAAAATTATATCCAGTAAATAACATCATTGTTTCTTTAACTGCTGCAAGAGGGACATTAGGATACATGGCTCCGGAGTTGTTCTACAAAAACATTGGAGGCGTCTCATACAAAGCTGATGTTTATAGTTTTGGAATGTTATTGATGGAAATGGCCGGTAGAAGAAAGAACGTAAATGCATTTGCAGAACACTCAAGCCAAATATACTTCCCTACTTGGGTTTATGACCAATTGCAAAATGGAAACGATGTAGAAATATTGGAAGAAGCCACAGAGGAGGAAAAGAAAATAGGGAAGAAGATGATCATTGTTGCATTATGGTGTATACAGATGAAGCCTAATGATCGCCCTTCAATGAACAAAGTTGTTCAAATGCTTGAAGGAGAAGTTGAATGCTTACAAATGCCTTCCAAGCCTTTCCTTTCAGCATTGGATGAAACCGTAATAGGTGGTGGAGAGAATTCGAATCAATCAAATGAATCAAGTCAATCATCTCAATTTTAAATGCAAATTAATTTATGTATGAGTCTTTTGATTTATTATATCCATGTTCAAGAAGAAAATTAGTTTTCTCATATATGTTTGATAGCGCAAAGATGCTTAATATTTATGTGTTCAATTCCATTTTCCTATACTTGACCAATGAATTTGAGTTTGAAATTTGAGAAGATTTGTTGCTATTGTTGACATTCATGAACTTCGATTTTTGAATGTGGAAGCCAACAAACAATTTGAGCAACTATTTCTTTGCAAGGGTTGGAGGCATAGAATGTTAAAACAATGGTTAAATATGAAAGGTAGTGATTAGTGATAGAAGACATCGAAAAAGCTTTTACTTTGATAACATGCAGTACTTTTTTTTCCCAATGATATCAATATCTTAAGGGCCATCGATCCATATGTTCTTTAGATATTTTCTTCACCAAAAAGCACCAAGCGCTATAGCCTATAAGTTTCTATTACTATGAGAAATTTACTTACTAACGGAAATTACAATTTAAGTTAATTAAGAAACTTTAATTCATGGAAAAAGTCTATAGACCCCATTCAAGCTACCATCCAATTGATAATATCCCCCATAAACTTTAGATTACAACAATATGCAACGCCAATCAATATATAATAAGTGTGATTTCCACAAAAATATTATTTCTTTTTGCAGTGAGTGGTGTACCCAGTGTATTCAATTCTTTTCCTAGGTATCCTTATATCTTCCAGTTGCTATGCTATCTAATTGTCACATGTCAAATGGTTTCAGCGGTTTTGTATGTAAGTTTAATCAGATATAATCCAGCTATTCTGCTTGTTTGAGAAGATCCTACAGTCTAAACTGTTGCCATGTGCAGCTTTTCCTGTCATTGTATTTAATTTAATTTATTCCCTCACTTTTTGCTAGGCATGATTTGAGCCTAACGCCTACACAAATTTGACGGTGTTGTATCACTATTTAAGCCTAGCCTCAATGGTTCAAATTCAATTTATGGTTTCCAACTATACCCTGTATTGGTGGTGAGGGATGGGTTGAGATCATGCCCTTTACAGAGTATGCGCAGCCGAATACCGATCTCATGACAATTTTCTTCAAGATAAACAAGGTTAGATCAATTAAATAAACATGTTTAGGGTACTTACAATTGAATTAAGTCTATCCTAGGCAATTAAGGCTATTTGATTTTGGTTGAGTTGCTCCTTGCATGTTGATTGAAGAATGCAGTCTTGGTGTTCTTGACTCAACCTCGACCTTGAGTGTGGACTCACAAACTTGAAGCAGTGAATTGATAAATAATACTTTACTATAGCCCTCAATTTTAGACTTCGATTTACCACTCATAATAGGGTTAATAGATATATTAGAGCTGTAGTAGAGATAAGACTGGAGTCATAAAAGAACTAGTGTGTATGTATGTATGAGATATTCAAAAGAGTTCCAAATTTTTTATGCAGAAGCAAAGATTTTGTCATAGTTTGATTACAGGAAGATCTTTTGTAACATGGAATTGGTAGCATATCAGGTTATTGTGAAATAATTAACATTCAAATTTCCAAATTTTCGAACAGAACTTGCTTAAATAGTCTCAAACCTTCATATCCTCACCCAATTGAGTATGCACATATTATTATTCCAGTGTCCACTACATGAAGCTACATTTCTCTCAAGCATTCCATCAAACATTTTTCAAGCATTTATGATTTTCATACACTTTGCAAATATGTCAACAATGGAGTTCCAACAAATGCATATATGAAATGAAGCCACGACAATGACATTGATATCAGTGTGTATCTTCTTTCAGTCTACTATTACAGTAAGACATAAATTTTATGCTTAATAATACATCAAAAAAAGAATCTTATAAGTATAAAAGAGACTAGACCTTTTTTTTTGTTTTGATGAAAGAAATCTTTTATAGAACCAAACACCAACATACACATCAATACAATCTACACACAGGGCAAGAGAGTAACATGCTACACTCATAGCCCTACAACTTGAACAAAACAGGATAAAACCTGTAAGCTAAAACTCAAAACTTCCACATCAGAACAAGAACCAACAACAAAGAAAAAACAACTAAACCAGCTAATGAACAATCTTTTGAAGATTCCACAAACTAGCAAGCTGCATATTCTCTACTGACTTTTTGTAAGGACCTTTACTCATGATACGGGCCCTAACATCCCATTTAATCTTTGCTACAATCTGCTCCTCAGAACTAACACTATTCCCATGTAAAATGTCGTTCCTATGCTTCCATAAGTGATAGACAGCAGCCCCCAAGCACAATCTACAAAGTTTAGATTTCAGGCAATCTGATCTTAATTCTTTTGTGCTCCAATTTTCTACATCTTCCCAAGAATTTCTCTGCTGCCTTACAAAACAAAGAGCCATCACTTCCTTCCATATTTGTTTGCTGAAGCCACATAGAAAGAATAGATGTTCTCTATTCTCCATACTTCCTCTGCAAAACAAACATAAACAATCCCCTTGAAAACCCCATCCACACATCCTTTCCTTAGTAATCAGTGCATTCCTAAAAACTAGCCACAAAAGGAAGGAGTGACGAGGTATAGCCACTGAATTCCAAACCAATTTCCACCACTTCACTGGAAACCCTTTCATCCGAATGGCTTCCCAAGTTTCTGAGCATACATACTCCCCTTTTTTACAATTCCAAACTGGCTGATCTTGAGTACCAACCTCCACCTCCGGGAGCTTGCTTTGCAAATCGACAATTCTATCCGATCTTGCATGAGGCCAATACCATTCTCCATTGCAAATTATAGCTGACAGTTTAGCATCCAACGAACTACCTGCTTCGTAGACAGCTCTAGGCCCATATTTATCAAGTAGACACCCATCCGGATGCTATACATCAAAAGCCACATAAAAATTCTGCTTCCATTACCTACTTTGAACTTTAAGATTGAGGAATTAGGATTTGCCAAAAGCTCCTCCCCCTCAACCAATTCTCATTCACCCATGCTACCCAAATTGAACCAGCTTGAGCAAAAAGATTCCATATGTGCCTAAGCATAGCAGCTTGGTTCCAAGTATCTAATCTTTTAATCCCCAACCGTCCCTCCTTCTTTGGCACACACTTTTTCCCTAGAAACCTTAGCCTTAGCCTTCTCATCTTTTCCAACCCATAAGAACCTATTCAGCTTTTCCTCAAGAATCCTTAAAATAGCCTTAGGGAGAATAAAAATGCTCGACCAAAATACTTGGAGATTGAAAAGCACCGAGGAGATAAGTTGTAGCCTACCAGCAAAAGTTAAGTGTTTAGAACACCAAGAGTCAAACCGAGAAGTAAATTTATCCATAAGACCTTCACGCAGCTGTGAAAATGAGCAAATCATCCGCAAGGCACAAATGAGTAAGTCCTAAAGAATGGCATCTAGGATGAAAGCCGAACCTAGAAACAATACCAATAGAATCAGCCAACAACAAAGACAAAACCTCTATAGCTAGAACAAAGAGGTAAGAGGAAATGGGGTCTCCTTGCCTCAAACCCTTCCTTGCAGGAAAATATCCTACCAATGATCCATTGAGAGCAATAGTGACTCGAGGGCTAGTTAAGCACTCCCTGATCCATTTGCCAAACCTCATAGGAGTACCAAAACATTTCAAACAATGCAAGATGAAATCCCAACTTACCGAGTCATATGCCTTCATAAGGTCTACCTTAAGAGTACACCTTGGTTTACCATTGAGCTTAGATAGTCACAACTATCTCTTGTGCAAGGAGAATATTTTCAGCTATACTTCTCCCTGGAATAAATGCACCTTGATTCTGACTTACAACATCATTGAGACCCACCCTTAACCGGTTTGCTAGAATCTTGGTTATACACTTGTAGACTACATTACAGCAAGAAATAGGTCTGTAGTCACCCATAGAGAAAGGATTTTTCCTCTTGGGAACAAGTGTAATGATGGTTGCATTAGTCTCCTGAAGCAACCGGCCATATTTTAAAAACTCCAGTACTGCATCCGTGACATCCTCCCCCACCATAGCACAAGCTCGATGGTAAAACCCTGCAGAAAAACCATCGGGACCCAGGGCTTTGTTGTGATTCATAGCAAAGATTGTTTTCCTAACTTCCTCTCTAGTAATCTCTGCCTCCATTCCAGAAATGCAAGAAGAATGGAAGTTGTTCTGAATGAATTTGGAAACCCGTTCAGCTTTACTTTGAGTAAAAGCATGAGAAGTCTCTCCCAACAACTTCATATAGAAATCAGTCACTTAATTTTTTATACCCTTCATATCATCCACTACATTCCCCTCCTCATCCTTAAGAGATTTAATCATGTTAAAGGAATTCCCCACCTTAACCTTTGTATGGAAGAACTTATTGTTTCCATCACCCAAATTCAGCCATTGGTTTATGGATTTTTGCTTCAAAAAGTTCTCCTAAGCCAAAGATATAGAGATGAATTCATGAAGGCATTCCTTCTCCTTCAAATAACAGTTAAGAGAACCATGAGAAGCAATGAAAACTTCTTGAGCCATAGCAAGAGCCTTCCGAGCTAGAACAACCCTCTGCCCCAAACCATTAAAAAATTCCTTGTTCTTGGCTTTCAATATCTGTTTAACACCTTTCAGTTTTGAATACAGTTCAAACATAGAGTAGCCATCAACTTCAGAATTCCAACCCTCCTGAATCCAATCCAAAAACTGCCCATGGTCAGCCCAAAAGTTGAAAAACTTGAAGGGCTTAGGACCATAGCTAATATAATCTTCTATCGAAACTAGAGCAGGGGAATGGTCTGATAATCCCCTTCAAAAAAATCAACAGAAGTATTTACGAAAGCCTTAATCCAACCAAAATTAGCCATGACCCGGTCTAACTTTTTGGAGATAAAATTCTCACCCGCTTGCTTATTCGACCATGTATGAAAGAAACCTGTAGAGGCCAGATCCTCAATCTCCAGACTTTGAATGAAATTCACAAAGTCTATTTCATAGCCAGAGATACCATAAGTTCCCCATTTCTCTTGTTGACAGCGCACAACATTGAAGTCACCTGCAATGAGCCACGGAAAAGCCCCTACCTGAGCTTTAACTGAAACCAGCTCCTGCCATAGCATCCTCCTCTCAATTCCTTTAGTAGAACCATACAAGTTACTTAACATGCATTTTTTTTTTTTAAGTTAAAATATCCAAATTAGAAAATGAAAGCCATAAGAAGGGTGCCAACACAACACCGGACACTGGCCAATTTCATAAGCCGATGAAGTTACAGCAACTCGAAAATGGGGAATATGGGCTTAAAAGACTGTTGCGAATCAAGCATGACACAATAGAGCAACTTTTTCACATGGGCATTACACTAATTCACAAAAAAAAAAAAAAAAAAAAAAAAAAAAAAAAAAAAATCAATGAAATTTATAGACAAAGACATTTCTACACATACCCGCACATTCAACGAAACCCGCAACTGTGAATTTCACAACTTTAACAAAATAAGTCTCATATGTTGCTTTACCGAATAGGGGAATCAAAGAACAAAATTAGAGGAATCAAAAAATGGAAGAGAAGAGAAGGTTACCTGTAAAATGTTATCCTCTAGAGTGACGAAGAAAGCGGCTGGAGGTGGATAGACGATACGCCCTTGCGCTGTGAAAGAGACAATCCTTGTGAAGAGAGAGAGAGAGAGAGAGAGAGATTGTGAATAGCATAGATGGAGTTTTTTTCCTTTCAAAACAATAAGAGGAGACCTAGAGTGAATATTAACCAAATTAAGAGAGGGAGATTGTGCCATTTAAAACGTGGAAATTGGGGAAGCAACGCGGGAGTTTCGAAATACTTTGTTTGTATCGTTTCTATTTAAAAAGGATGTTAGTTATGTGAATAATTCAAGTCGTTTTGTTGTGCAAACGACATGAATAAAATTGGGGTCTTTACTCTCGTCATTTTGGACGACAAAAACGACGTAAATTCACATCCCTTCTAAAAGAGATGTGAATTCGCATCGTTTTTGTAAAAGGGACGTGAATTCACGTTGTTTGTTGTAACAAACGACATGAATTCACGTCTCTTTTAAAAGGGACATGAATTCACATCCCTTTTAAGAAAGGACGTGAATAATTTACGTCATTTCTTGTAAAAAATCGTCATTACTTATTCAGTTCATGTCATTTGTTAAAAAAATGACATTAGATTTTTTAACTTTGCGTCCTTTATAAGTAAAGAACGTGAAAATTACGTTAGGTTATAAGTCCTATGAAAAACTCATAGAATTTTAAGGGTTTCAATTAACAACCTAACAACCAATAATACGAACCCATGAGATTATCTAACGGTTAGACACACAAATTGCTAATTTACAACACTTAGTAAAAATTTAAGGTTTTAGGTTTTGCCTGGATTTCTCATCAAAATGATACCCAATGCTCGAAATTCATATCGAACACCACGAAATACACATTACCTAAAGGAAATCGAGAGATTAAGCCTAAACCCATTAAAAATCAACACAAATGGAACTAAGAGCTAGGATTTTATGATTTATTTCAAAACGATTGGTGAAAACAACGATTTCGTGCTTAGAAACGTGTTTTCGGAGTTGGATTCAAGTTTGAAGGCCTCAAACTTCAAGGATCAAGGGTTTATAGCAAACCCTAGGAGAGAGAGATGAGAGAAATAGTTTGGGAGGAGAGAAAATGCGTCCCAAAACATGTCAACGCGTGTGTGAAGTCGCGCATCAACTCACTGGTTAGTCCATCTGGACACTCAAATGTCACGTCCAAACACGCGCATAAAATTGAAACTCTTGACCAACACTGTTCGGACATGAAATTGATCCGTCCGGACACGGCAGCAGACATGGCCTTACTATCAAAGCCGTCCGGATACAGAATTGCCCGTCCGAACGCACAACTCAGAAATTCTAATTAGTCTAATTTATGTTTTTAATACCTAATTAATATCTTGGATGTTACAGCAGCTTGCCGCCCCTTGGTGTTATGTACCTTTCTTGGATTTGTGTATATTTTGGGATTTTTGTATGGAAACAAGGTTGAAATGATAGAATTAGGGATTGAAGATGAGGAAATAAGAACAAGATTATGGGCTATTGGAGATGCCCAAGTCTCCAAGTTGATTTGAGAATAACAATTCTCCTAAGGGAATTAATTTCTGTAATATTCATTTCATACATTTCTTTACAAACTTGGTTTCCTTTTATAGACTCTAAAAGCATATTCTAGAAGCAATATTCTAACTAATTCTCCCTAGCTAATTTTCCTATTTACCCGTATATAATATTTCTTACCAATTTTCCCTATTAACCCCTATATTATACCTTAACATTCCTTACTCCTTGAAGCACCTCGCCCACAGGGTGCGGGATTTTTTTTCAAAAAAAAAATACAAAAGAAAAAATAAACCAAACAATTAAGCTATCCAAAGGAATTAAAAATCCCATAGCTGCAAGCCCACACAGCACCCAAACACGAGCCCAATCAATTACAAAGCCCAACTCCTGCAGCTGCCTTGACCTTTTTACGCAACCATGCTAAGGAAGAAAATGCAGAATCTCAAGTAGCCTACAGCTGGCCCATACAACACCCAAATATGAGCCCAATTAATTGGAAAGCCCACTCCATTGTAACAGATGTGTATCAAGAATGCACTGCCTCCCAAAGTCCAAAACCGTCCAAGATGTCAGCAGCTCCAGCTCCTGCCACTTGGATTTCCAAAACTGCCCAAGATCCAAGCTCCAGACGGTTAATCTGGAACCTTCCAGAAGCTCAGGAAAATGACCCCCAGGCAAAACGTTTCTGCCGCCATGGCCAGGGTGGCACCCCTCGTCTTCCTCCTCGCTGCTGGGCGAAAGAAGTGCCGGCCGGTTCGTTCACGCAAGGATCGAGAGAAAGGTCTAGATTGCCAAACGTCGGCTTCTTACGTGAAAGGTACCGGAGGCTCGTGCCTCTAGTGATCGGCACCCACGTTGGCCACCACCAAGAAAACTTCCAACGCCATCGGTGTTTGAAGACGACGAAATTCGCAGCCCATCCATTCGAGTACTGAAACATAAATGAGCACCGGATCTGAAACGTAGCCTTCGGTTGAGTCTCCAACAGAAGAGGCCGCGCATCCATGAGCTCAATCGTCAGGGTTGGCGTGAAATCCTCGGCGTTGACGACGCCGTGCTGATTTAGATCGGCAAAGGTTTCCGCCGCTTGCTCGATGATGCTCCCGAATGATTTAGGTAGGTTCTTGCTCTGCACCTTTGTGTCACAAAGACTCGGATCCGGTGTTGCGTTTTTGATTTGCTCGTTGATTGCGTCGTCTTTCTCAATATCGTGCACAATCACAAGAAGATTGTTCCATTTACACTCCAATTGGCGTGTGTGTTCCACTTTGAGTGTCATAGTGGCTCGCATTTGGCCCAAGAACTCCAACGCCTTTCGGAGTATTGGTGCTTGCTGTGGCCACAGAACGGCCATGGTATTGTCTGTGTGGTGGATTGAAAAATGAGAAGAAGAAAAATTTGCGGGTATCGGAAGCTAGGAAAAAAAAAAAATTCTGAGGGAAATGGAAGATTTGGAAGCGATGGGTGCAGAAACGAACGGCTTGGATACCACTTGTTATGTACCGTTCTTGGAGTTGTGTATTTTTTGGGATTTTTGTATGGAAATGAGGTTGAAATGATAGAATTAGAGATTGAAAATGAGGAAATAAGAACAAGATAATGGGCTATTGGAGATGCCTAAGTCTCCAAGCTGATTTGAGAACAGCATTTCTCCTCAGGGAATCAATTTCTGTAATATTCATTTTATGCATTTCTTTACAAACTTGGTTTCCTTTTATAGACTCTAAAAACATATTCTAGAAGCAATATCCTAACTAATTCTCCCTAGCTAATTTTCCTATTTACCCCTATATAATATTTCTTACCAATTTTCCTATTAACCCTATATTATACCCTAACACTTGGGCAGTTACCCTCTCTGCAGTACCTCTCTATTGTTGGGTTTGATGAAGTTGTAATAGTGGGTCGTGAGTTTTGTGGCAATGGTTATTTTTCAGTAAGCTATTTGATGCCATAAAAGTTCTGAGGTTCGAAGAGATGCGAAAGTGGGAGGAATGGGTTTCTTTTGGTGCTGAAAATGGAGGTAGTGCTTTTCCTAAATTTGAAGAGCTTTGTATTGCGTACTGCGATAAGCTAAGAGGAGGGTTGCCCATCCTTCTTCCTTCTTTACCCAAACTTGAGATTCGTGGATGTCCACAGCTAATAGCTCCACTCTCAAGGACACCTGATATTCGTGAATTGGAGCTAAGCAACTGTAATGAGATGTTGTTAAAGGAATTGCCAATTGGAATGCATAAGCTTAGAAATATTAAAGGAATTAATGCACTGAAGTCCATAACGGAGGAAATGATAGACTCCAATGGCGGTCTTCAAGAGTTCGTGATCGGTGAGTGTTCCTCACTTGCATCCCTTCCTAAGGATGGTCTTCTGTCTACATTAAAAACCCTCGACATCAATTTTTGTTCCTCACTCTGAGGGAATGATAGACTCCAACAATGGTCTTCAAGAGTTGGTGATGAAAGATTGCTCGAGTCGAACACATATGGATTGATGAGGAATTGATTGAATAAGCTACAAGTCTAGCAAGGGTCCCAAATTTCGGTATGTGCACTTTTCAACCACCTAATTTATCAATATAATTTACCCTTTGTTTTCTTTTACTTAGTTGCTAACTTGCTATCTTTGATAAAACAAAATGCTTTGCCCACTTCACCATTCCAGACATAAGTAGTTGACAACTCCGTAGAGAATTGGGGATGCTTCGTACCAACAAGGTATGTTCTCATGATTTGTCTTTCTAGCATATAACTCGCACCAGGTGCGGGTTTTTTTTTTTTTTTTTTTTTAATTATAATTTAATTTCAAAAATCTTTTTTGAAAAACACAGGTCTTGATAAAGAATTCTAAAAAATAGAAATAATTATAAAGGAAAGAAAGATGGCAAGTTAAGCATAATATGACTTGCACAAATTTAATGTTTAGAAACATTAATCATAAACGTGTAGAGTAATTTAATATGTCAATGTATTTTTTTATGGTTCCAATTTTGTGAAAAAGATCAAAATTTAAAAATATAATTAATATTCCACAACAGACCCCAGCAATACACAATTATTAACCTGAGAAAAGTTTCTTTGTAGGAAAATAAAGTATAATCTTATAATTCCAAGCAATATACTCACTACAAAAAAACCGGCATTTTGTGACCCTTTTTTTTTTTTTTTTTTTGTGTCGTTTGCATCAAGTGACATTAATTTATTGTGAGTTGACGTCATTTATTTTAAAGATCTTATTGTCAATTCTCAATTCCAATGTTTATAGGGCTAGTTTGGCAACCCATTGTCACTCTCCCCTTATTTTTTTTCACTTCTTTCAAAAATATCAAATAAAAAACATTCTAACTTTTTTACACTTTTTATATCACATCAATCATTTTTTATTATTATTCAAATAAAAAAATTCACTATAAAACAAAACTTTTTCACTTTTCTATAAAACATTCCTAAATTTTATATCACATCAATCACTTTTTGCTACACAACACACAAATATTCCACAACCCAATCACTTACCAAACAAGCCCTATAGTCTCTAAGAGATAGTTAAATTGGCTGGGGACCACGCCTTATGAAACGGAAATCATTAGTTCAAATCCCTCATTCCCCTCTTGTGTGGACATGTAAAATAAAAAATAAAAAAAATCCAATGTTTATAGGGTCACCTTTTATTGTCAATAACAAGTGTCATATGCGTGGAATCAAATCATGTCAACCGCTTCTTGTCACTCTCACTCCTATTGAAAATTTCTCTTTGAAGAAGAGCTATATAAATTGTCCAATGTTTTTTTTTTTTTTTTTTGGAAAAGTCTACATACATCCCTTCAAACTACCATACAATTAACAATGTCCCCTGAAACTACCAAAATCTTGTCAATATACCCCAAACACAAAAATGACCTTACAATTTTTTCAATAAAACAAAAATACTCTTATAAATTCAATTTAAAAAAAAATTATTTAAAAAAAAAACGAGACATTTTTAATTTCTTAAAAAACGAAAATTTCAAATTTTTTTTTAATTTTTAAATTTGGCCACCCTTGATTTTTTTATGTATTTCTTGTTTAATTTTTTTTTAGTTTTAGTTATTCTTTTTTTTTTGAATTATTATTCTTTTTTTATTTTATGAAGGTTTTTTTTTTTTTTGAAATTTCAGAGGTTTCTTTTGCATCATGTTTGTTATGTTATAAACTTCATTTGCATAAGTTTTTTTTCTTAAAAGAAAAAAAGAAAATACCACTTTTGCCGTTTAATGAGTTAGAGGACATCTTCCTGAAACAAAAAATAGGAATTTGATGCTACTATATAAATCATGTCCTGGGCCTTGGCACAAGTGGCTTAACTATAGAGTGGTGATGAGATAGAAATGGATTATGATATGTCTAATGCTTTCTTAAATTTGGGTGGTTTAGGGTTTGCCACATTTAATAATATTAGGCAAGGTGCATGGATTGCTTCTCTCTCAAATTACTGCTCAAGTGTTTTGCGCTTTACCTTCATTATTATGATTCTAAAACTCAGCATTAGATTATATATATATATTATTGTTTCAAAACATATTTGAGAGTGCATTTTGCTTGATGAAATGAGGAACATGCACGTCTCTTGGCATTAAGAATTGGATGGGTGGTAGCTTGAGTGCCTTTCTATTTAAGTTTAGCTTCGTTTCAATGCAATGGTTTATCATATTTGGTTGTATATATAGAAATGCTATCCGTCATGGCATTCTGAAGAGCAGATTTTAAATGCTGTAATTTGGGATAGTAAGCATAGAGTCAATTTTAAAGGGAGGTTTCAACTGTTAGCCTCTAATGTTGTTCTTAGTGAAAATTGGGGTATTGGGTTAGATATCGTGCATGGCTAGCAAATTTGTTTTCTGCTCAAGTGCTTCGATTTTGGGTTGGGTCCCTTTGTTGGGATCATGTGGTTTTGAAATCATTCATTCATCGAAAAAAGAAATGGGGCGTGAGAAGATTGTTTTGATCTTACTTATAATTCTGTAACATGTTTTTAATTATGCTTAAATACTTTGAAGTTGTACGTTCTTTCATGAATGAAACGAAAATGAAATTTATTTTATTCTTCTCGTTTGACATATATAAGTTTGATTCATGCAAAATCTTGTTGTTTGTATAACATGAATCAATGGTATTGACCTCGATTAGGACATCCTATAATCTATTGTTTTAAAATTTTTGTATGATTAGATGACTGTTCTGGATAGCTCTAGTGCCTTTTTATTTCCAGATTTTCATTCCCTTATTGTAAATTTAGTTGGAATTTTAGTATACCTTCTGTAACTTCATTTTTTTTCTATATTCTTTTATAGAACATCCCTTCATTTATGAAAAAAAAGAAGAAAAAAAAAGCTTTTTTCTTTTTATTTCCCCATTTAATGTACAAACTCACTAATATTGAAACTTGGATTTTATTGGATTATTTCAGATCACCAGAGAAAGTTTGGTTCCAAAGTCAACTGACGGTGCTTCAAAGGGTACGTAGCTCATCTTAAAGTAAGAGTATGGGAAGATTGTAATCCCCGGCTTTAACATAAGCTGTAAGTGAAAAATATCTAGTTATAGAACTCTCGCTACTGTATATAATAGTGATAGAACTCTTGCAACGAAAACAACATGCATAAAATTTTTCTTTTCTTTTCTTTTCTGTTTTTTTTTTTTTTTTGAAAGCAACATGTATAAAATTTTTCTTTTTTTATTATTATTATTTTTATTTTTTTAAAAAAAAAAAACTACAAGCTCACCTCAAATTATAAATAAACGTGAGCATCTAATAAAACTTATATTACATAAATACCTCGAACATTGTCTTACATAAGTAACATTTCGATCTCTATCTAACATAGTATCCAAAAACTGCCACAAGTGGCAGATCAAAACATTACAACTTACTATTAGGGACGGAGCCAGAAACTATTATGGCTAGAGGCCAAGGGGAAAATAATTTATTACTAGGAGCTAGCTGTAGGCTATAATCATTCTATGGAGTTAGTATAAAATTAGAAATCTTCCCTTTTTCAAACAAAAAAAAAAAAAAAAAAGAGAAAAACAAAATTATAAAGGTAGTACTACCACCTCCACAGACTAAATATGGCTAGCCGCCACCTCACTAACACAGCCACCCCACAACTAATATATGGCTCGCATGGCCACCCCTAACTGCTGGGCTTGGCTCGCGCAACCACCCCGTAACATAGGGGTGGCTTGCATTGTCACACCTTTAACTAGGCAAGTTACCTTTCAAATTTTTTTATTTTTTTATTTTTTTATTTTTTTTAATTTCAACTTTTCATTAGAATTTGCAATTAAATCCTATCAAAATTTTCAAAATATCATTGTGTTTTTTTAAAAAAAAATATATATATAAAAGTTTTCAAAGATTTAGGCATAAGTATTTTTACAAATTCAATTAAATTATGACAAACACCTAAATATTGTAATTTTTTTTTCTCTAAAAAAAAAATGGTATTTTGGAAATTTTGACAAAATTTAACGAAAAATTCTAACGGAGTATTGAAATTGAAAAACATTGAAATATGGATACCCTAAATTGACACTTTTTAAAGTTTTGGTACCTTATTTTAAAAGTGATGAAAGATCGGGGTTATAAGTGAAGTTCTTCATAAATTTAAATAGTCTAAAAGGGAAGGGTTGTGATGCAAGAGAAAATCAGGCATAAAATTCGATGACTATTTCTTGAATTAGATCAGCCTGAGAGAGAATGAAAAGAATCGTACAAAATATTTGAAAATTATTTTTTTAGAACAATTTATATTTTACTTACTGTATAAGAATTGTTCTCCAAGATTACGGTTATGTTTTTTTATTTTTATTTCTTTATTTTTGTCCAAGTATTCTACTTAGAAAATACTCAAGCTTTGCCTATATAAAGACAGATCTGTATTATTTTGGCAATAAAGTTTGAAGTATCAATTAAATTTTAAATCTTTCAGAGTTATTTCTTTGTTTGCTTATTTGGGGCAATCAGGGATTTTCTCTTTCATATTTGTTATTTTTTCTCTTCCTGAATTCTCATTTCTATCTTCAATTCATAGTTTCTGCTGTTATCGTACGCTATCAAAACAATCTTAATTCTGTCATACGTCAGGTTGTAAGATCTATTTATCCCGACAGCCTAATTGAATAATGAATTTGGAAAACTATTTTATGCTTTAATCTTTGAGTACTATCAAATGTTGACTTGTCTATAAGAATTGAAACGAATGTGCACTTGTGCTTTCTTTTCTACTTTTGTTAGTCCCACTTACCTTTGATTTTTATTCAATAAACTTGTGTTTTATTTTCTTTTTTCGTCTGCTCCCACTCAATAGTTGATTGAAGCAAAAGGGAGTATAAATATATGTTATGGCCAACTAGATCGACTCTAGTGCATCAGGATTTTTTATTTTTTAAATTTTTTTTATTAGAGATCAATAAAAGACTCCATGAGTGATTTTCTATACCTCTCGCCTCAATTTCTTGATACGGTGAGAAGCAAAAAGCTGCTGAAATATTGGTGCAAGGCCGAGCAAGATAAAGAGTATTATGTTTTTGTTCTTCTGAATGTATAAAACATAAAAAGAGAGTGGCGTGAAGAAATTTCATTGCTTTCCCTTTCCTTACTGGCCCTGGCCTGCTAGTCGCCCAAGTGGAGCTAGGGCCATTGTATCCATTAATAACACGGTTTCGATGTTCAAGATTTGGTTTGTAATAATCTCTTGAGGCCAGTACTGAGCTTAAAATATAAATTGAAATAAGTTTATAATGTTTGTTTGAGTCAGCATTGTCCATCATAAACTATTTTTCAAAGTCTTCCACAGATGTGGAATCAATTGGTTTGTCCTACATTTAAATTCGAATCCCGTAATTGATCCTGTTGAAGTTTTTTCTATTTTTTATTTTTAAAAAGCAACCAATTCATTTCCAAATAGTAGGCACTTTTGTTCATTAAAATTCATCTTTGTCTTCCACTGCCTTAATATTATCCTGGTAATTGTATTTGTAGCCATCTTCTTCTATTTCCATGCACATCTAATTTCCATTAATTACTTCTCTTTTGAAAAGATTGGGATCCACAATTTGGACGAAGTTTTCTTGCAATGCCATATTAACAATTGATTTGAAATAGTAAGAGAACAGTAATGATCCAGAAAAAGTACTAACCACATATGTAATATTATCATTTCAAATTGAAAAGTTAGTTGCAATTGAAATTTTTTAGAATTGCTTATAAAGCACAATCTTATCTTAAGTTGAAATTATTTGTATAGCTATGATACCATGTTGAAATTGCTTAGAGAACATGTGTGAAATAATTGAGAGGAGAATAACAAAGGGGGAATGAAAGAGAGAGAGATATGTGAAAGAGAGAGAGAGAGAGAGAAAAAGAGCGGAAGAATATTATGGACTACATTGTGCTCAATTTCTATCATACATCTACAATACAAATGTCCCTATTTATAGGGTTTAGAGTGCATACAAGCATGGTAATCAAATCTTCATCAAATATGGTAATCAAATCTCCATGATTTGATTACGACACATCATAAATAGAGAATATTACAAAATCAACTAATTATGAAATATAATATATTTCAACATCTCCCCTCAAACTCAAGTTGGAAGATTCTGGAAGCTTGAGTTTGCAAAATAGAAACCGGAGGCCAGTGGTGAAGACTGACGGATGCTGCTGGAGGGGACAAGCTGCTGGCGAAGGCAAGTGACAGTTGGTGGTGAAGACTGTCTAATGCTGACTGGAGCTTGAAGTTGAAAAAGAAACTTTTATTTTTTTTTAAAGACAATCGGTAGGCGTGATGGGCCTAGAACCGATTGTGGGCCGACTGTAGGCCGAAAGTAAAAGTATGTGGCAAATCGGTAGAAATAATGGGCCTAGAACCGATTGTGGGCCGAAAGTAGAAGTATGTGGCAAATCAGTAGGCATGATGAGCCTAGAACCGATTGTGGGCCGACTGTGGGCCGAAAGTAGAAGTATGTGGCAAATCGGTAGGTGTAATGGGCCTAGAACCCGATTGTTGGCCGACTGTGGGCCGAAAGTAGAAGTATGTGGCAAATCGGTAGGCGTAATGGGCCTAGAACCGATTGCGGATTGACTGTGGGCAGAAAGAAGAAGTATGTGGCAAATCGGTAGGCCCGATGGGCCTAGAATTGATTGTGGGCCGAAAGAAAATATGTGGCAAATCGGTAGGCGCGATGGGCCTAGAACCGACTGCGGACTGACTGTGGGCCGAAAGAAAAAGTATGGCAAATTGGTAGGCACGATGGGCCTCAAATTGATTGTAGGCCGAAAAAAGAACGAGTCAATTATGGGCTGAAAAGGACATGAATTTTTAAAAATACCTTGCCAAAAGAAAAGTGTGTCAATGACAAAAAAAAAAAAAAAAAAAAAAAAAAAAAAAAAAAAAAACTAAGGGCCGAAAAGGACATGAATTTTAAAGAATACCTTGATGGGCTAAAAAGGACTTGAAAGTGGGTCGATGACCAAAATATGGGCAACTTGGCATCTTTTGAATTTTATTTTTTTTTGAAAATTCACTGGATGGGTTCAGATCTGGTGCATGCAGGAGCACCTTAAGCCTGTGAGCCCTCACGGCTACGATCCGGTGTGGCGCAATTCAGGTCGAACTGCGGGCTGGGTTTCGGTGTGGCGCAAGTACAGGTTGGACAGATGAGCCCAACTGAACAACAAAGTGGATAGTGGCACGTGGCAGCGCTTGGCTGAATTTGGCGGCGCGTTCATGACCGCGTCGAGTGGATCGGCAGCCTCAGAGCAAGGATCTGGTGGCCGTGTCTGAAAAAGGTGGTTCGTGGTGGCGTGAGGTGGAGCGTGGAGCAAGTTTGTCATTTGGGGAGGCACGTGGAAGCGCGTGAGACGGTTGTTGGGCACGTAGTTTCCACCGATGGGTAGATCGGCCGATTATGATCCCGGATCTGGTCTTCACGGTGGAAGATGACTGGAGAAGCGGCTCGTGGTGGCCAGTAGTGGCGTGTGGAGCGCGTGAGATACCAGCAAGGACTTTGGTGGCGCGTGAGAGCGCGTGGATGGTCGGAATGAGGTTTTCTGGGCTTATTTGGGACGAACAGCGGAAGATCTATCTGATGGCGTGACTTTAGATGTGGTTGGAGGACTGTGGTGTGCATGGCTAAACAGACATAATTTTTGGGTAGATAGAGGAGGCGTGGTGGAACTGTTTAGGCCTAGGAAAGATGGCTCTGATACCATGTTGAAATTATTTGTATAGCTCTGATACCATGTTGAAATTGCTTAGAGAACATGTGTGAAATAATTGAGAAGAGCATAACAAAGGGGGAATGAGAGAGAAAGATATGTGAAAGAGAGAGAGAGAGAGAGAAAGAGCGGAAGAATATTATGGATTACATTGTGCTCAATTTCTATCATACATCTACAATACAAAGGTCCTTATTTATAGGGTTTAGAGTGCATACAAGCATGGTAATCAAATCTTCATCAAATATGGTAATCAAATCTCCATGATTTGATTACGACACATCATAAATAAAGAATATTACAAAATCAACTAATTATGGAATATAATATATTTCAATATATTTCAACATCTTACATTGTAAAGAACTAATGTATGACTTAACACTCATGAATAGCTTTATAATTTATCAACTCTCACTTAAAAAAATAAAAATATAAAACTTAGTAACTCTTTGTAGACTTTAATTTACTCATTTTACTGAGATTTTGCAAGCACTTTATTTGCCATGTAGACACTAAGGATTTTTTAAGAGCTGAAAATTTGTATTAATATAACTAATATGATATTCTTTTTATGACTAACATTCTATTTTATAATTTGTATTGATTAATTGGTTTTATAATTTTTGTTTTTTCTACCATCGAGTAAATTCATTACTTTTCATTTTGTTTATTTAATTTGAGAACATTTTATACAACTCATTTGTGTGAACAAAAAATTAATAAACAAACTGGATAAAAATAAAATAAAATAGTAGTGTTTTACCAAAAATAATTGGCATTTTTTAAAAACGGTGTTTTTTAAAAAATACCAGCATTTTATAAAACATTGTTTTATTTAGATTTGAATATTTGGTCTTTAAGATTTAGATTTGAATATTTGGCCTTTAAGTTATTTAGATTTGTTTGATTCTATAGGTTATTAGTATTAAATTTTATATTTGAGGAATTAGTTTATTTTGTAATTTAAAAATAGGCTTGGCTCAAAGTCAATCAAATTATGGTTAGCGTTTTATAAATTAATTTATTTAAGTATATATTCTTTTGCATTCCAATAAAGACAGGTTATAATTGATGAATGAATAATATTTTGTTTTAGGTGTGATTCTTCTTTTCATCCGGGGTGGTGAGATTCTGCCAATACAAATGAGACCTTGGTTTAATCTATTCTCTTCATTATTTCGGCGAGACTCTTAATTAGCATGAGATTTATCCTTATTTTCTTTCTTTCTTTTTTTTTGTTATCTGTGCTAAGTCAATTTTGTTATTAATTTTTTTTTAGTGCCTATATTTTCTATATGTTTTTTTTTACAATACCTAGAAAAAAATATAAAACAATTTCTATATATATTTAGAATACGTAGGCCAAATCCTTTGTTAAGTGCTTGCTTTTACAAAGGTGAAACCGTTCAACAACACTCGGGTGACTTTCTGCTATCATCTTATTGGTGTTGCTTTTTCTATCATCTTATTGGTGTTGCTTTTTCAGGGCTTCACGTTTTGGCTTTTGAGTTATGCTTTTATGTATGTGTGGCTTAACACACGTTTTGGCTAGTAAGACTGAATCCCACTTAATATTATCTTGAATCAACAAAGCACTAGTAGGTCGGACTTCGCATGCTTCATGCTATTTGATGTACCTTTAGACTAAGTATATTTGGTTTTTCTAAGATTATAAATTTATGCTGTTGGAATTTTTATAAATTTGAGGGAAAACTTTACTTATAATCCTTAAACTTTCATTACTTTTGAAATAAGCTAGGTACTCAAACTTTAAAAAATGTCAATTTAGGGTATCCATCTTTTAATTTCAACACTTTGTTAGGATTTACGGTTAAATCCTATCAAAATGACCAAAATACCATTGTGTTTTTTTTAAAAAAAAAAAAAAAATTTACCAAAAGTTTTCAAAGATTCAAGCATGAGTATTTTTACAAATTCAATAAAATTCTGAACAACACCTAAATCCTTGCAATTTTTTTCTTTTTTTTTTTTCCTTAAAAAAGGAGAAGTGATATTTTCAAAATTTTAACAGGATTTAATGAAAAATTCTAACGGAGGGTTAAAATTGAAAATTGAAATATGGATACCCTAAATTGACATTTTTAAAGTTTGAGTACCTTATTTCAAAAGTAATGAAAGATCAGAGTTATAAGTGAAGTTCTTTCTAAATTTAAATAGTCTAAAAGAGAAGGGTTGTGAGATTTATTTGTCCCAACAGGCTAATTGAATACTGAATTTTAAAAATCATTTTATGCTTTAATCTTTGAATACTATCAATTGTTTACTATAAGAATTAAAACGAATGTAATTAGAAAAAAAGAAAAAAGAAACGAATGTGCACTTACTAGTGCTTTCCTTTAGTGTTTTCTTTTCTACTTTTGTTAGTCCCACTTACCTTGATTTTTATTCAATAAACTAGTGTTTTCTTTTCTTTTTTCGTCTGCTCCCACTCACTAGTTGATTGAGGCAAAAGGTAGTATAAATATATGTTATGGCCATCTAGACTATAGTGCATCATTTTTTTTATTTTTTATTTTTTACGTATTTTGATTAGAGATTAATAAAAAACACTCGACGAATGATTTTCTATACTTCTTCCCACACTTCCTTGATATGGAGAGAAGCAGAAAGCTGTTGAAATATTGGTGCAAGGCAGAGCCAGATAAAGAATATTGTGTGGGCTCTTGGCAGGGGTCACTTATTGTGTGAACTTGCAGGTAGTTTTCAACATACAAGGTTCGTGGATTCTTCTTTTAAAATTCTCTCTAAGACTCTAACGACATTTTTATTTTATTTTTTCTATATAAATTATGAAAAGAGAGTGGGGGAAGAAATTTCATTGCTTCCTGTTTACAATTGAAGACTATCACAGTTAAAGACTTTAACTTAATTACAGTTGAAGACTATACTTAGTCATAGTTGAAGACTGTGACCTAACTGCAATTAAAGTCTATCACCTAATTAGAGTTGAAGACTGTTACTTAGTTATAGTTGAAGTATATTTGTGTTGTCTAATTCTCTTATTAATAAGAGCATGTTATATTGTAAAATTAACTCAAAGAAATAAGAACAAAATGTAACCCTTTGAACTTTATCATGTGTACGTAGAACATATACTGAACTAATTAATAATTCTTTGTGTCTATTTTTATATCCTTCATTGTATTATCTTCCATGGTATTAGAGCTATAGGCTAACGTCAATTTTCGATCCTGTGAATTTTAATTTTTAATTTTTCTTTCTTTTATTCTCTTATCTTTTTGTCTATGATTTTCACATGGTATCAAAAAACAAAACAAGATATGAGAGTTCATTTTCTTATCACTCTTGTTAATTCCTTGTGAAAAAAAAAAAAAAAAAAAAGAAAAAGCCTACTGCCAGATTTGATATTTTACGGTGAAATCCGACCATGTCCCTTGGTGTTTTGCAATGGGATTCAACTATCCCTTGCTATTTGCAACGAGATCCGACCATCCCTTGGTTCTTTGCAGTGAGATCTGACTGCCCCTTGATATTTTGTGGCGAGATCCGACTGTCCTACAAAATCCAACTGCCTCTGATAGTTACGGTGAAAGTCAACTGTTCGTACATTGCAGTCTTCCAGCAAGTTTTTAAAGAAAAATAACAAAAATTCAAAATCAAACTGAAGATTCCACAAAAGTTTCACGGCGCACATTTTGTGTCATTGCTCGTCGCCTTGCTTTTATTTGTTTAGATGTGATCCACGCGGGTTCAAGTGCTTGAAGAGCATATCTACCGAAGCAAATACAATTACCTTTATAACATATTCCATTCATTAAAGAAGTTTCAAACTTTCTATTACACATATTCGTTATAGCTAGGATTGGGGTGTTTCTGTTGAGCCGTACAAGATGAAATTCTCATATACAATTCTCGGAGGGAGAGTTCCTCGAGTTTACCGATCTCAATAAATTCTATGATTGGTTTTAAGAACGTCTTGAGATTCAGACGATTGCAGATGATATGACTAGTAAATACGTTCCTCCGCATGTCAATATATTTTATTGTTTAGGCGGAATTACGATTACTTGTTTTCTAGTACAAGTAGCTATGGGATTTGCTACGACATTTTACTATCGCCCGACCATTACTGAGGCTTTTGCTTCTGTTCAATGTATAATGACTGAAGCGAACTTTTGATGGTTCACTTTTTGTTTTTGTCTCTAGTTGACTAGTTGATTAGAAGATGACATCTAGTTCAAACTAAAGATAATGTCAAGAAAACTTGTCTACGAATGTAACACGTGAATGAAAGACTACAACCACTCGAAGACATTTAAGCTAAAGATTTTAGTTTCTAAATTTCTAACTTATTTCCACATAGCACTTTCAGTTTTTGTCTCTAGTTGATTAGAAGATGACCTCTAATTCCAACTAAAGATAATGTAAAGAAGACTTGACCGACCGGCCGGTCTGGGGTGGCCGAACCACCCATGTGGCCCATGGGAGTGGTTCGGCCACCCCCAAGAGCCAAAACCCTTGATTTTTTATTTTTTATTTTTTAGCCATCGGGTGGTTTGGCCACCCCAAACCGGTCAAGAGGGTGGCTAACTTTTTCCCTTTTTTTTTCTTTTTTTTTTTTAAGTTATTAATATTTTTTTTAATTTTTAAAGATTTTTTTTTATTATTATTTTTATATGAAAACACATGTCAACCCTCTCATGGGTTGACATCTGGCAGATCGTTAATTTTTGAATGAAAAAATTGAATAAGGTACTAATTTGGTCTTTTCTCAAAACGGAGGTATCATCTGTGATGTAAATTGAAACTCAGGTACTAAAATATAAAGTTTTTAAAACTCAAGAACTAGAAGTGTATTTAACCCTAATTATAATAATGAGGTTTTGAGAAATATTTCTTGTACCGACTTCCACAATGAATTAATGCTACCGGGTTTTGAGAAATATTAACCATGCATTCATGCTTCTATACGCTAACGTTATTCTTTTCTTAGGCAAACAAGAATCCTTGACATGATATACACACAAAAGTAAGTTTTCTACCATGAGAATTCAATACGATCTAATTCTAAGATACCTCAAGTCTAGAGCGAGCTGAGGTTTATAGAGTTATTTATATTTATAGACTTTTAAAATTATTCAAATCACCTTTTGGATTAATTAATGAATTTATTTATTTATTTATGCTTCTTTTTTTCTTTTTCTTTTTTTCATGTTGTAGATATTGTGAGAATACTAGAAGCACCGTACCAACGTCTATCGGTAAGAATTGTAGATATCTATACATTTTTATTTTGGTTATCTTTATTTTTTTTCTTTTTTTATTTTATAAACAAATCATTCCTTGCAAATTGCAATGTGACGTTATTACGGATGTTTACATAAAAAAATAAAAAAACGACAAATGCTGAGTTTTAATTCTATGTTATTCTTTTGTTTGTCAATGTACAGTATTATATCAACTACGTACAACTACGACAACCGCTACCACTACTATATAGAAATGGAATATTGATTGTCCTCGATGATGAAGCAAGAGTTTTATACTGTTGCTTTTTTTTCTTCTTAAGCATTGCCCTATATATATGCTCACATTTGTTTATGCAATTTTATTAATTAATTAATTAATTAATTTTTTTCATACTTCTTGCAGCTCCTCCAATCAATTTACTGACGTACATGACCGTGGACTACGGTAAGAATCTTCTCTCCTTTGATCCTCTTTAAATTTCTTTTTTCCAAGATCATTCTATACATGCACTGTTAAGCATGAATTAATTAACATGTGGCCAAAATGAAAATATGAATTATTACCTGAAAAAGATAATAAGTATTGTACTTAATTACTAGGATCTATACTAAAATAAATATATAATTACAGCAATGCAACAACATGTTGGCTTACAATCCATGCTTTGGTGATGTTCTTCCATTTACAGGACTATTCCAAGAAGCAAAAATGATATTGGGGACTCCATTTGTGATTGCATTCTTGACATATAAATGCCGTAGGAGGCACTTATCTATGTATGGTGTTGTTGAAGAATTTCTACAAAGTCACAATAACCTCATGCCAATAAGGTATTCTTATTCCGAAATTAGGAAAATTACCAAAACTTTTAAGGAGAAATTGGGTGAAGGAGGTTATGACACTGTATTTAAAGGTACACTTCAAAGTGGTCGTCTTGTGGCTATAAATATGTTAAATAAATCCAAAGCTAACAGACAAGATTTCATAATCGTAGTTGTAACCATTGGAATGATTCACCATGTTAATGTAGTGCAACTCATTGGTTTTTACGTTGAATGATCGAAATGGGCTCTTGTATATGAGTTCATGCCTAATGATTCCCTAAATAAATACATATTTTTGCTAGAAGTATGCACGCTTCTACGTTATAATCAAATGTATGATATAGCTCTAAGAGTGACTCCTGGGATTGAATATTTACATCAAGGATGTGACATGCAAATTTTACATTTTGATAACAAGCCTCACAACATTCTTCTTGATGAAAATTTTACTCCCAAAGTTTTTGACTTTGAACTAGCAAAATTATATCCAGTAAATGACAGCATTATTTTTTTGACTACTGCAAGAGGGACATTAGGATACATGGCTCCAAAGTTGTTCTACAAAAATATTGGGATTGGGCTTGGGCCTTGCGTTGGGTTGACAATTGTGGATGATAAAATTCAAGCTGAATCGGAGAACTCACTAGCTTACTAGATTTGGCATTTGGGTTAGCTTTGGACCGTAGGAGATAGGAATTCACTCTTTACTTAGAGTATGTTTGGCATTGTGATTTTGTAAACAAAAAAATCCTTATGTTATTATGAGTTGTTCTACTTAATATGTTGTACTTCGCTTACTTGATTATGGTTGGACATATGGAGGGTAGTATTTTCCTAAAGAGCTCTACTCAAAAAGTTTAAAGCTATCAAAGATTGACTTAGGTTATTCTTCAACTGCCATAAGTAAAAGAAATTGATTCATTTTGTATAGATGTAATTCATCTCTTTTGATATGAATATGGTAGAGCTGGGTGCTTGGCTTGTTGTCTTTCTTTCCTTTATAATTATTTTTATTTCTTACTATTCTTTATCAAGACCTGTTATTCAAAAAATATTTTTGAAATTAAATTATAATATTAAAAGAAAAAACCACACATTCTGCTAGTTATATGCTAGTTTTGGATAATGAAAATGATTTTTTATATTTATACTATGCAGTTTCATCTCTAGTCTGTGACTCAAAAATTAACTTATTTTTTTACCTATATGGTTTGAACTGTGAAAGTGAATATGTTTTTGCTTTTTCCCTTCAAGCTCTAACTGCCGTAAAAGAAGCAGTTTTTATCATGGAATGGAACCCTCTCATCAAGTGATTTTCGTCTTGCTGCTTGTGCTTTTATGGAGAAATGGAAAAGCATTACGTCAGCTTCCCCCTCCGTGGTCATGGGTCACTTGTCCAAAACAACCTTGGGTAGTTGGGTTGCTTCTCATGATGTCAGTGTTGTCAACCGTTATCTTAATCTTCCTCTGTTGCAATCAGTTCGTTTTCAACGCTTGATGTTTTTTTGCTTCTCTTATTTGTTTCTCTCTCTTTGGTGGAAGGATACATACATAAAGATAAAGAAAATAAATAAGAAATTAGTAATTAATAAATTATATTTATTAAATAAATAAAACAAATAATAATATTCTAGGAAATAATATTTATGTTATTAAAAATAAAACAAGTCTTAAGTGAAATAATAGAATTACTAACAGAATAAATAATTAATTAAACGGGTAGTAAATAATTAAATTAAATGTAAAGTTATATATTAATGGTTAAAAGATATGATTTTAATATTATGAGGTCCTAGTGTAATTTATGAAAATTTATGCATTTAAATGAAAATATAATCCTACATTATTAGGTATCACCGCCGAATTGGTTAGAAGTAGATAACGTACGTCATCTTCTTCGAACCACCCATAATAAAACAATTGTCCCCACTCACCCTCTCTCTCTTCCCCTTTTCCATCTTTCCTTTTTTCTTTCCCTTCTCCCTTGGCATTCACGCACAGCCCCATATTCCCTTTCTTTCCTTTCCTTTTCTTTTCTTCTTCCATCCCTCCCTTCTTCTCATCACACACGCATGCCCTCTTCATTACCCTTTCATGTTTTCTCCTCTCTTCTTCACACACACACACGTTGAGAGTGAGGGACCGAAACTGAGAGGGAGAGCCTGAGAATGAATGAGAAGAAGAAGAAGAGAGAATCCGGCCATGAGCTTTAAGAGGGTAAAATCTTTAGCTTTTCTTTATAATTTCGTGTTACCCATTATGTGTTAAGCACAAAAATCATGTGGATCATTAGGGATTTTCCTAGATTCAAATTTTAGGTTAACCACAAAAATCATGTGGATCATTGTGATATTAAGGGTCGTTCTCTATGGGTTGAGAAAATTTTGTGACAATTAATGAGTATACTTTTTATTGAAATTTAGATGTCACATGAAAATTGAATAACTTGTGCTTTAGAAAACACAAAACTTCAATTCAGTGTATGCATATAAATGGACTCTGTAAACTGCCCTTTACATCAAACAAGACAGAAAAGAAGAGCTTAACAAACTCGGTTAATCAAAATAAAATTGAGATTAATATACTAATCAAAGGCTCTTTTCATATAAGATCCCTTTGGAATAGCAAGTGTCATTAAAAGTTCTGGGTTTTTAATGATCTACTAACGGAAGGAAAGAAACTTAATAATTACCAACTAGAAAAACTGCAGCACCCTTTGGAATAGCCAATGATCTCGCCAGTAATGCCCCAAATCCTCTGTTGAGTCCCTAGCATAAAGTTGTCCCTGTAATCCAACAATGTATGTATATGGAATTAATACATGGGTTTGTCATCAAATTTAGTGCTGATCATGAAATAGAATATTAGCAGGCAGGCAGGCAGGCGCACAAAAGCAATTATGGAAAAGAGACAAACCAGCTAACAGTTAAATGTAACAAGAACCCCCAACTCCAAAATGCATAGTGTAACAAGGATGTCTGTTCTTTTTCTCCAACTCCAATAAATAAATAAAATTCAAATATAACAGGAAATCATGAAGCACCACACCAATTTTACAGAGAAAGCATACAAATCATGGTATTTGTCCATAACATATCATATGGGCTTGTGGGCATGATTGAAGACGACAAACACACACCTATTTGCACTCAGGTGGTCCTTATACAATACTAACCCCCAAAAAATCCATTACTTTAACCATTCATATTTAAGACAAACACATGGCAGAACATAACACATAAAATAACACAAACATAAAAATTTTATAATGGTAAAAACAGAATCCGACAACTTGAATCTCATCCACATTAGAAACCCACCAACACATACATAACTCAACAATGGAAAGAGAATTCCAAATATATATATATATATATATGGAGAAAAAAAAATGTACCTTTAGGAGCCACTGCACAATGAAGAAAACTCTACCCAAAGCTCTTCCTTACATAAACAAACAAAATTACAGCATTAAAAAGCGTTAGCTTCTAAGAATATCAAATACCCATAATAATTTTCAGATCTAGATGCCAAAACTAAGCTCTTTGCTGAATTTCTGAGCAAAACTTTCTCTAGAATTACAAGCTGCAATTAAAATGTGAAGAAGAACCTAGCATGTTCTACTGTGTACGTGAGTGTTATAGTGCACAAAACAAATCCTCTAGAATCAAGTCACTTAGACGTCGAGTCACCAAGCTCTTAAAAAAAAAAAAAAACAAAAACAAGTGTGTGCTTGAATGCTCGTGTTCACGTGAATACTAGTGATAACTCTTAATTAATATAATACAATATTATATATTACAATTCTTAAAAAACTCTCAATGCTCCAAAATTTAATTTATCTTTGAACCTAATTCAATCTGTCCACTTCTCAGATTAAACGGAGAACATAAAATTAGACATAAAAATATATTTGATTTAATTTAATACCAATATTTATATCAAAGTATTCTTAGTCACTCTAAAAAATTCATTGGGTGTTACAATATATGTCTTTGTAGGAAGAACAAGCATTAGAGGACATATCAACTGAATTGTGGAGTTTGTTTTATTTCCTTTAGGAGGGTAGCTTCTCGAAATAGGTGAAACTATTATTGTAATTCCATTGTAATTTTGATTCCAGTAATCCATTTAATCTATTCCATTATCTCAATTAATTTGTGTCGTTTTAGTTTGAAACGATGCAAACAAATGTTTTTTTTATAAACAACATTACGAGAAAAAAAAAATTATGTCCTTTAAAAGGAAAAGACGTAATATTTCTTTTTTTTTTTTTTTTTTTTAAAAATGATGTTTACTGTTCAAACGAGTCCAAACGACATTAAAGTGACTCGTTTGGACCACGACATCACTCCTCTTAATTTGAGGAGGGCGCAGAATATACAGAACAGCCCCGCACTCTCAATTTTTTCTCCTCTCTCTCCCTTACAGCCCCGCATCTTGCGCCCTCCTCCACCCCAGGTCCAAGCATTCCAGCTGTGAGTTTCCAGCCCACTTTGGTTTTATCTTCCAGGTCTGATTATTTATTAGCTTATAGTCGCGATCCTCTCTGTTTTCAGTTCTTTCTATTACAAATTTGTGTCCAACTTCTTTGATATGCCACTTTCTTACCATGCCTTGCTGTTATCCTACTCTTTTGTTTGTCTGTTTTTGATTCTTATGCATTTTTCTTAAGCACATGAAGCTGGGCTATGGTCAATTTGGCTATCTGGCTTTGTGTTAATTACTCTCTCTCTCTCTCTATGCTACTCAGAGGTCACCTTCCATATTTTCAGCACCTAGTCCATTTAATGCCTCCGCTGGGGCTAGGCAGAGTCTAGCCGTTCACTCATGGCTTCCATTTGTTATATTGAGGTGTGCTGGAGAACAAATAGATGAGTTTATATATTGGTGTAGTTATCTCTAATTGCTGATTGGTAACAGTTTTATATGAAAACATATCAATTATGATATTGAAGAATGGAGACTTGGGATTTTTTCCTTCTTGTCATATATATGAATTCTTGGTTTTCAATTGACTTAACAGAAGAAGGTTTCGTTAGTGAATCTAGAAGTAGATATTATATATATCAGAAAATTCTAGATGTAACAGATTAAAGGCATTGGAAATAATTGATGTTGTTGTGACAAATCTAAATGATCTAATCAAAAGTGATTTAGATTGCTCAAGATTATTCGCATTGTGAGTTTCTAGCCCAAGTATGTTCGTTCCACCACATTTCAGGAAGCTTTCTTTGAAGTTTAGTTTTAAGTACTTTTTTTTTTGGCTTTAATTTGCTTTCCAACCCAATTGTAGGGATAATGCTCTTCTGCTGGTTCCCTTTCTTCCAGGTTTTCACATTTATTTTTCTGGATCAAAATTCCGGTGCTTATTTTTGTCTCTGTTCAAAATATTTTTCCTCTTATTTCCTTTGTCTTAATCTTTATTTTTCCATTTGTATGAAGCTTTAGCCTTACAATAAAATAATATATGCAGCAGAATAATCCCTGCTCTAAATTATTAGAAGAAAATATCTTAGTGTGTATCATTTTTAACACAGAAGAGTAAATATATCTCAGTCAATAGGTTGTTTCAATGCAAAAAAGGGAGAGAGAGAGAGAGAGAGAGAGAGAATTGTTCTTAAAACCTTACAACGTTCTCAAGTCTATCTTTATATTATGACAAACAAACTGTTCCCTATCCTTCTTTGGAAAAAAATAAACCCAGGTCAATCCTGGGTTTTGGGCTTCGATTATGGGCCTTGTTGGTCTGTTTTAAATAGTGGGCCAATCTGATCAGCCCAATTCCTACACATGTTAATACTTGAATATTAACCCAGCCCAAATTCTCAACACATCATCTTAGTAGAATAGGAGTATAGTACGTATCATTAGTAATGATATTTTCTATAATTATCGTAGTTCCAGATTTTTTTTTTTTTTTTTTTTTTGTACTCTCTTCCCAAAATTGTTTTATTAATTCCTTTCTTCTAAATGAAGCAATTTTTTAAATAAAAACCTTCTTTCTTTTTTTTTTTTTTTTTTTTTTTGGGGAATCAGAAATGATTCTATATTTTTAACCATGTAAGTGAAGCATTCTTAAGTTAAGCATCCAAATCAGAATATTAAACATGTACGTGACCACCACTCCAGAAATGCTATTGAAATATTTTTCCAGACCGTTAGATTGTGAAATCATATGGAGCCAATTTCTTCAAAGGAGAATTTTGTGTCATCATGATAATTAAAGAGGCAATCGCCTACCAAAAGTCAAACCACTTTCAGTCTAATATGGTCTTCGACATGATGAGAGTCATTTCATTGTCGATAATTTATGTTGTTTCATCCAATGGTACATATAATGATATTTGGCGAATATGTTGTCACATTATTTAAAATTACCGATAAAAAAATAAGATAAAATCTTGATCGTAAAATAGTACATCTCCATTAAAAGTGAAATGGAGCAAATCCATGTCCACTTTCAATAGCCTTAACCATGTTTTAAATAAGAGCGCTGCTAGAAATCACATTTTTATTCCATAATTATATCACAATACTGACATGACAGTCTCAACCCTTGAATTAGTCGTTATTAAAAAAAATTAAAAAAAATTAAGAGTTAGTTCAAATTGTTATGTCAACATTGTCAGATAAAACTGTAGTTTCTATCATTTTTCATTAAATAATAAATGCAAAAATTATTTATCATGCCAACCACTCTTTAGAGGAGACTCGGGGTAGCCTTTTCTAGAGAATTCAAGTTGTCTTTCCAAGAACCTTCACAAAAAATCCAGTTTAGTAGAGCATATCTTCTAGTTTTATTCAAATTCAATGTCAATTTGTGTTTTATCTCATTTCCCAATAATCAAAATGGAGCCTTAAGGTACAATTAATAATAGAAAAGCCATGCAAATTAATAAATAATTTAATGGGTCCTAATCAAGAAGTATACAAGGGTTGAAAGGATGGAGAGATAATAAAACTACTTAATACATGCATGAAATCAAGTTTCATAATAATTGGATACTTCATTCTTATCAGATGCCTAGGAGTAAGACTTAACTCCAGTACACCAATGTGTCCAACCATTTTGGTAGTTTATAGGTTTGAGTTATATGGAGTCATAGTTTAGAGATTGAAGTACGAATTGGATGTTAGTTTGAGAAATAGAATGTAATTTCAGTTATAAATGAGGCTTTTCAAAATCACTTCTATATAAAGCGCAATCATACTTAGAGTACGTTTAAAATTACGATTTCACAAGAATAATCTACATTTTTAAAAGACATTGCTGAACGTGGAGCATTTGAAATTGCGATTTAAACGATGCAGGTTCTAAGCATGACTGTCTTTTTTTCTACTGGGTGATACTTTTTTCTTCATATAACTTGGGAAGAGAGTTTCTGCTTTGCAGTTTGCTTGTCTTACCTGTTTGTGTGGTTTTTGTGAATAAATGAGAAAGCTTGGATTAAAAAAATAATAATAAATAAAAGAAAAGAAAAAAAAAATGGGAATGCTTTTGTGAGTTGAAGCATTCTCTGATCATACCATGTAAAATTAGAATTAAGGTCCTCTTTCCTTCCAATCTCACTACCTTTAAGGCCATCATGATCTTGTAATGCGGTATTTGTGCTCGGACACATCTTGTTGACCAATTTTTTTTTTCCTTTTATTATTTTTAAATAAAATTGATAATATTTATTTTATAAATGAACTTTAAAGTTGGTATACCTAACGGTGTAGATGATTCAATATTATTTAGACAAATTCTCCACATAGTTATAAAAATGTCTCTCCATCTATGAGCTTCGATTTACCAGATGCCATAGAACTCAAGAAAATTACGGAATACAAAACATTGACCTTTATAGGCAGAGCATATATCTTTCCCTTGCCATTAGATTTCATATATCTGCAAAGACAAAATAATTCTGAGTGAATGAACCATGACCACTGCAAGAGTAATAGCCAGCTATCCAGTTCCAAAACATGAAGCTACCATTAAACTGCATATCGAACTTAACAGTCAAAACTGTTGATTTCAAATATCCTGTTGTAGTATTTGGGTAGAAATGAAGTACTACACAGATAAGTTCTAGTTAAAGATATGTAAAGAACAACCATTGAAGTTTGACTGTACGTGTAATAATTATGTTTCAGCTTAAAACCAGATGTGATTACATTCAAATAGAGATGAATTACTAACAAACAAACAACTCACATTAATTGTGTCAGATCCATCTCTATGGGCAAATCCATATGCATATAAAATGCCCAACCATGCAAATGCATGTACAATCTCATTTTAAATCACAAGTAGCCTATCGATAGAATTGAACACAAGTTCAACAAACCTTATTTTCCAAGTACAGAACTCCATGGAAAATTGGCTTGTCACCTTTAATATCCATCAAATTAGAAATTTGATACAGATTTCCCAGAAATTCAGAATCCAATTCAAGATAACAGCTGAGCGTATTTTCTCATTTCAAGAAATTAATAAAATTTATCACTAACTTATGTTGTATATTTTGCAGATGGTTACCTCTAGGATGTTTATAATGAAGTTAAAGAAGGAAGGCAAGGCTCTGCCTCCTACATGAACTTCTGCTTCAACGTTTAGGTGCTCAAATCGGACTTCAATTGCTGGAAGATCAATTCCAACTCAGAGAAAATTCCAAGAAACAAGAAAATCCATTATGGTACTGACGAATACGTACGAAAATAAAGTATAGTTCAGAAACAAAACACATTAATCTCTGATCGGTTACCAGGAAAACTTGGAAAAAAAAAATGAAAGCATAAAACAAAATATATACCTGTTTTGGTTGTTGATTTTACCATTATAGAACCGGAATAAGTGGGTATAACCAAAATCTTCACAAAACAACCAAAATCAAAACAAAAATCAAGAAATCAAGCCTAAAAATTATACTTACCCAAAAAAATGGACTTTCTACTGTTTGGGTACCAAGAAAATGCCGGAACTCCAAGCTTTTCGACCTCACTGGCGTTGGGCCGTGACCCACTGCACGCCTCTTCTCTCAAGCTCTCTGTTTCTCTCCATCTCTCTCGGTCTATCTTTCTTTCTCTCTCGGTCTCTCTCTAATCTCTCACTCGGTTGGGACGAAAAGAAAAGAAGAACAAGAAAGAAAGAAGAAAGGCCAGGGGAGAAAGAGTTCGAAAAATTTTGACAAAATAATGGGGCGTGGGCGTGGGATACGAAATTTGAGCCGTTTCCGTAATTTGTTAAAACGGCTCAAAATAAAATTATTATTTTTTTGAATCGTTTTAAAGACCTTAAAATGATTCTAAGTAAAAAAAAAAAAAAAAAAAAAAAAAAAACTTTTTTAAAAAGATCATTGGTAAATTGGTAATACCTGATAATAGCAAGAAAAAAATAAAAGCACAGCAAAATAAAACAGAGTAAATCAAAACTTGGTGGAATAGTTAGGCTACTGTATCGTTATTGGGACAATTACATTCAGTTGAGGGTTTCTAATCTAATGATTTTTTCTTTTCTTTTTTTAAGTACAATCAGTAACCAATTACAACAAAAGAGAAAAAACACAACAAGAGGGCTTGGCAACCCAAAATTTAAACTAAGAACGAAAGTACGCGGGGGCAATGCTTCCGAAGATGCGGGCCCATTAGCTCGAGGCACGGATGCCACAAAGCCGGGGTCACCAGTAAAGGTGATTTCAAAGGTGTATTGAGTCACAAGGACCCAAACACCATAATAACAGAGGTAAACATGGGGAAAGGGAGACAAAACAAAAGCCCAAAAAATCATAAAACGAAAATAAACAACAGCAGCGGAAAATCGGGTGGATGATGGGTGGGAGCCGTCCTGAGTGGCGCGTGAGAAACACGCGCCGCCCAAGGACAGCCTCTCATCAACGGGAAGCCCCAGTTTCGTCAGGTTCCGCCGGGGGAGGAAGCAGGAGAAGATGGAGGAAGCAGGCGGATGCATCACGCGCCGGTTGAGCATTGAAGCTCTCGGGCGCGTAGGAGACACGCGCCTACATCCAAAGGGCGGTGGAGAAGACGGAGACCACCGGCGGACACCAGAGAAGCCGAGGAACCCGTTGCTGAGGGTCATGTCCTGAACCAGTGGAAGGAGGCGAGTAGATCTGAAACCAAAGAAACAAAACCAAACACCAATCCAAAAGAAACAAGGAACACGGTGGAAGGGGAAAACAAGGAACACCAATAGCAGTTGCTGTTGGAAAGAGGAAAACCTAGTGAAAACAGGAAAAGGTTGAAGATAAATCCGGTACAAAGCCGGCCTTGTGATCTGAGAAGGAAATCTCAGAATTATTGGGTGATGGGTGTGGGTGTTATGGTGTGTTGGGAGAGGAAGTAGCATAGTGAACGAACGGGAGGGAGCATGTGAAGGGAAAGGAAGAAGCAAAGGGAACAAACGGGAGGGAAGCAAAAAGCTCCCCTCCCATGGAGGGATCACCAGTAGCAAGAAGCCCAAGATATTTCTAGAGAGAGGGGAGAGCGTCTCTCACTAAAAATAGGACTTTCTAATCTAATGATTTAGTAGAGACATTATTTAACTTCATAGAAGATAGTGAGAACAGAAAATGCTAAAATGTTATTCAAAAAAAAAAAAAATGCTAAAATGAAATTTCAAGGTAGTTAAGAAGACTAATTTAACTTGTTGCTGTGCCTGCAGCATCAGCTTTAGTTTTGTAGTGGTTTGTCCCAAAAACGACTCCATCCTTAATTTTTACTCAATTTATTAATAGTAATCAAGGAAGAGTTAAATTAGCTAACTAACATATTAATTAGTTATTAATATTTAGTATATAACATATATTGTGCACAATAATCAAATGGTTTTCACTAGGAGGGGGTGGCCTCACGCCTCCTCCTCCCTGTGGTGATTTTCCTCTACCTCCTCGTAAGTCAAGGTGTATTTTGTTCCCCCTGGTTTGATCCAATGGAGTTAGTTTTTCTCCCAACTTCTAGAGTTGTGGAACTTTTGTTTCCCCCGACTAGATCCGGTGGTGGTTGACCTTCCCCTAACCTTTTTGGGCTATGGTAGCTTGTTATTTGCTTTTTTTGTTGTTTCCTTCGTTTTGGCAGGATTGTTCATCTCAAGATGTCTTCTATGGGAAAATGGCCGAGCCAACGTGTCGTCGACGAGATGATTTTTGGCCCTTTTTTTTCACTTTTTTTCTTTGATTTTGGAAGCCAGATCTGCACTTCTCCGCCGACTTCTGATTGACACGCTCCCCCAGCCGCGTTCCTCGTCGTCCTTCGCCCTTGCCGCCACAAGCTCTGGTCGTGTCGGTCGTCGGTGATCGGCACGTGGCACCCACACACCTGGGAGTTCTCTGCTCCTAGGTTTGCGTGAGGGTCACGCTCCGCTTTTTTCAAGCCGTGCACTGTGGCAACCGGTTCTACGGCGTCGAATCTTCGTCTGGGTAGTTCCAGTGACGGCGTGTGTCCTACAAGCGCTGCTGTCCAGCGTCTTTGGCCTCCTTCTCCACCGTCGGCAACTTGTTTTTGGGTTTTTCTGCTTTTTTATGTTTGTGTGTGTTATCTTGTTTTGTCCGGGTTGCAGCATGCTTGTGTTTGAATCAAATTTTATGGAAATATTTGTTGGTTAATTGATAGATTGTCCCTCTTTTTTTAGAGAGTGAGTGTTATTGTAAGAGATGTTCAAGTGTCATTCTTGTAAATTTTGGATTTCTACTTAGGCAGCTATTTTATTAAGCCAGATCCTTCTAGCTTAGAGAGTTGAGGGGTCTTGTCCATTACTTTCAAGTTGTAAGCCTTTGGGCTATTACAGATTTAATGATACCATGCTATTTGTTCAAAAAAAAAAAAAAAGTATGTAACATATATTGTATAGTTAGTATATAACTATATATAGAGAGAGAAAAATGATTCAACACCACCTAAAGATACAACTTTTCATCACTTAGTCTATGTGGCAAAGTGGTCCCCCACTACTTTTTAAGTTTTTTTATTTTTTAAAAATAAATTAAGGTGAGGGACCACCTTGCCACATATGCAAGATAGTGAAAAGTTATATATTTGGGTATTGACCGTATTGTTGAATCATTACTCGTGTGTGTGTGTATATATATATATATATATATATATATATATATATATATATATATATATATATATTATACTTATATTATAGTTACTTAGTTATATAAAATATATTAGACTTGCTACTTGCTCACATTATACATATATATACCATTAGTTTATGAACTCGAATGACATTCTCAACGAGTTTGAGCTTGAACTCGTCCGAGTTTTAAACGATCGACTCGAGTTTGAACACACATTTCATAGATCGGCTCTAGTTCAAAATTGACAATTTAAGCTCAAAAATAGTTATATATATATATATATATATATATTATACTTATAGTTACTTAGTTATATAAAATATATTAGACTTACTATTTGCTCACATTATATATATATATAGTTTATGAACTCTATTTATATATAATTACATATTGTTAATTATTATTTATAGGCTATAGTTATGTTACATATTATATATTTATGTTATTAATAAATATATAGAGGTTATTCACAAACTCGAGCTTGAACTTCATGATCACACATTGAAAAATATTTTAATAACTTAACTCGAGCTCTAGTTGAGCCGAGCTTGTCAAGTAACCTGGATTGGCTCGAATGGCATTCTCAACGAGCTCGCCCGAGTTTTAATCAAGCTAAGCTTAAACATACATTTCATATATCGACTCTAATTCGAGATCAACTATTTAATTAAGCTCAACTAATAAACGAGTCAATCTTGAAATCTTAAAGGTCGGATCATCACAATTACAACCTTAAATACAACTTATGTAGTGATATATATGTAATATATCCTGGTTTATATATATTAATTAGTGCTATATATAGTATATAACTATATAATGTTAGGGTTTATACATATTTTGGTTAATTTAGTATTATATATAATATATAGGGTTATAGTTATTATAAATGGAGTCGTTTTTATTTTTAAAAACGACTCAAATTGGAGCAATTTTAACAAAACGACTCAAAATGGACCCGATTTAGAAAAAACGGGTCTATTTTTCTAAAACGACTCAAAAATGATGTTTTTTTTTTTTTTTTTTTTTTTTTTTTTGTAGTGGGTGTTCTACTTATTGATATGTTGTACTTTGCTACTTTTGGTTTCACTTACTTGATTCTGGTTGGACCAATGGAGGGTAGTATCTTCCTAAAGAGCTCTACTCAGAAAGTTTTGAAGCTATCAAAGATAGACTTAGGTTCTTCTTCAACTGCTATAAGAAAAAGAAAAGTGATTCACTATGTATAGATGTTTTCATCTATTTTGATATGAATCTCGCAGAGTTGGGTGCTTGACTTGCTATCTTTTTTTCTTTTATAATTATTTCTATTTTTTACTATTATTTATCAAGACCTGTTTTTCAAAAAGGATTTTTGAAATTAAATAATAATAATAATAATAATAATAATAATAATAATAATAATAATAAAAACAGCACATAGTGCGGGTTATATGCTAGTTTTGGATAATGTAAATGATATTTTCTTTTTTTTACTATGCAGCTTCATCTCTATTCTGTGACTCAAAAATTAACTTATTTTTTTTACTTATATATGTAGTTTCTATTGTGAAAGCAAATATCTTTTTGCTTTTTCCCTTCGAGTTTTAACAGCGGTAAAAGAAATAGTCATGGATATTTTATCAGGAAATTTAACTTTAATGCCCTAGATTTTAAGACAAAACGCCTTAACAGAATTTAAGATATGTGGCGATCAATCCACACTTTTAATCACTCGATTGGTTACTTCTGCCGATCGATTGATTTATTGCTCGATCAATCACTTGATCGACCTGTCGATCGATAACCCATCTATGTCGCTTGATCAACACTACTTTGACAATTGTATATTTATGTGCTACCTATTCTTAATTGATTAATAGACCGGCTTAAACATATGGTGAATTAGTTGAGATAAAAATATGAAAATATTTTGTGAAATAATATTATTGATATATATGCCGTGTTTGGCAAAGGAAGAGAGGAATGAGTAGTGCTGTTGTCGGTCTCGAGCCACGTTTATTCAAGTCAGCAACTTCAACTTTGAATTTATTAATTTTGAGTTTTACCCATAAAAAGACGTACACTTTTGTTTAATCTTCTATATCCGAAACCCACGGAGAAATCAGAGAAGAGAGGGAGAGATCAGAGAAGCAAGGGAGAGATCGTGAGGGAGGGAGAATCACTGAGAGAAATTGAGAGACCGAGAGAGAGAGATTCAGAGACTGATCGAGAGGGAGAGAACCCGGGTGAGACCCGATGAACCCAGACCCACGTCCGTGGGTCAGTACCAATGGCCGACCGGAAGCCCCATTACCGGTGGGTCGACGGCGGGCTGACGGCGTCGTCCAGCAGAGCAGAGGCTGATTTCCTGCGAGACAAGTCGATTTCCGGTGAGACCCGAGACCCGAGTGACCCAGAAGCAGAAACCGTGAAGAACGGCCGGTGGGTGGTGCTAGGCGACACTGACAGAACCAAAGGAGCCGATCTCCGGCGGTTTAAGGGCACGATTTCCGGCGATCGGAGATGATTTTCGGCGTCTGGACAGAGGATCATTCTTTGATGATTTTTCCGGTAGATTTTCTGTAGTTTCTTGTGATCTTATTCCCGAGTTATTATGGATTATTTTCTGCGTTATTTGGACTTGATTCACGGCCGGATGAGTGCCATGATTTTGTTGATTTTGGTGATCTGCCGTGTGTTTTGGGTGTGTATTGTTCCGGCAAAGGGTTATTCGGTGTTGTGTTGGCCGATTATTGTCTTGATGTTGTGTGTGTGTAAATTTAGGCAAAACCCATGTTTTAGATGGCAATGGGTATTAAGTGTGTGGAACCAAGTTGTGTACCCAGTTTTAATCGTGTAGTTGAGTTCCTGTTTAATTAATGTGTGTGTTTTGGAGGTGTTAACCGATTATGGGTAGGTTGGGTTTGATGTCTTTGGGTCAAATCCGTGGGGTTGAAATTAGGAGGTGACCCATGTTTAGCCATGTGATTTTCAATGTTAACTGTTTGAGTTTGGAATGTGGTGTGTGTTTGAGAATGGAAGAAATGAGGTTTGGCAGAGTGTGTTGTGGTACCTTTCCTTGTTCTAGCCATGTGGGTTGAGTTTGTATTGTGATGTATTTGGGGTTTGTTGCGGTTTTGGTTTAGAAAGTGATTTGGAGGCCTTTATTATGGTATTAAAAATGGTTTCTAATATGATTCTTTTAAAAAGAAAAAGGTTTTAGGATTACAGTATGAATTTCTAGTTAAATGGTATTTTTACCGAAAAAGAGTTTAGATGTTATTACTAGGAATTAATATCAAGACTAAAACATATTATGATAAGTAATATTCCTAAGTGATGATGTTAACACTTTGTGTATATAAATATATATTTGTTGTAGAGAATGAGTTAAGAGAACTGCACCAAAGAATAGTAAGTATCTCTATACTTACTGAGGGTAATGCTGGTGGACTTTTCCATAATATTGTGTTTATTGCCTTATTTATTTGTTTGCGCATGTGATTTTACATATTTTTTATTTTTAACTAAACTGGTTAATAGCAAAGTTAGTATTTTCTCTTACTTATAAAAAAAAAAAAAAAAAGCTGGTATGCAGCGGGGGGTGATGGCTGCCAGTGAAACCTTTGGCTTCCGTGACACTTAATTAATAAACAGGCTAAGACCTTTGGCTTTTAGTCTGCTGGGACTTTTGGCTTCCAACAACAAAAAAAAAATTATTAAGTGAGAAACTGGTGAGCAGCAGGGGGAGAGATGGCTGCCAGCAACATGTTAAAGCTGGACCGTTGGTTCCTTCACAAGTAGAGAGTTAATAAAACTAAATTAAGACTCTGCATATAAAACTGTCATATTACTGCTTTATAATTGTGTATATATTCAATTTATGTCTATGATTCACGACATGGATTATATATTGCATATACATGTGATTATAAAGTCATATTCATTGTAATGCATTTCATAAATAAATCAACATTCATATTATTATGGGAAACAACGGACTCACTTAGGATATTTTGTGTTATTGTTTCTATATATACATATATTGATGCAGGTCTTATAGACGAAGAATATAGCTTAAGAGGTTTTAAAGATAAGGACACATAGATTGTATTCTATTTATAGTCTTTTGTGTTTATAACCTTTTTGTTGAGAAGATTGCTAAAATTTTCATGTATTCTTTTGTGTCACCATTGACATCTGTTTCCATGTATTTGTTCTAAGTATTTTTAATGGTTGCCTTGAAGTATTTCGGTTAGAAGCTCTGTCGTGTTATTTAAATCCAAATCTGTTGGATAATTATATTTTCCACTACCAATTTATAACTCTAATGTTGTAGTCATGTCACGAGGAAATTAAAATTTTTCACTTACATCTTTTTGTAAAAGGCGGGGCATTACATTAACCCTCTCGATGATCAAGTGATTTTCGTCTTGCTGCTTGTGCTTTTATATGGAGAAATGGAAAAGCTTTACGTCAGCTTTCCCTCCGTGGTCATGGGTCACTTGTCCAAAACAACCTTGGGTTGCTTCTCATGAAGTTAGTGTTGCAATCAATTCGTTTTCAATACTTGATGTTGCATAGGAGGAACATGATGAATTAAGTTGCCCTCAGAATGAAGAGACAAGTTGCTCTGAAAAAGAGGAACCCATTGATATTGCCACCTTAGTATGTCTTTTAACTGATATCCTAGTTTCCGATTCCTTTGTTTGATATCAAATCTTGAAGTGTATTGAAGTACACATAGATATTGCTCATTAAAGGTGCATGTTTTTCTATAACCTGTTGATTCTTGTCTCTTTTACGACATTGATCATATCTTGCTCTTTTTGCAAGGTCCAGAGCAATTGTAACAAAGTACCTTACTATGATCTCCATATAATATATAGTGCTTTCATATGGAGGTCCAGTGCTATTTTTTGGTGCTTACTACAGTGGTATTTGCCTCTCTATTTAATCAGATCATAAACAGAATGTAGAGTATATATGTACACATACACACATACACATATATAGACACGACAGCATGATTTATTTACATATATGTGTCTATGTATGGATGATGCACACACATATGACCTTATGATACAAGAAAATGCTTGCATATCTTTTTATATGTTCGACAGAAACCAAGCATGCATCTATCGAACATATCCTTGTACACAGCGAACTTTTTCCACAAACAAGCACCATCATAAATTTGGTCATTAGTACAACATAACATGTATGGTAATAGGATTTTGTTGTGTTTAATTTCTTGTTTTCATCGACATGTGGTAATATTTTTCTCTTCTTAAGAAACACGGTACAATTTGTTTTAACTCGACATACTTCTATAAATGATTGAAATGCATGCATATTAGACAGATTGTCTAGATTTGTTATTTCGATCAATGTGTTTTCTGGTGGTTATTTGCAACTTTATGATGTTTTCACTTTTTGGTTTTGTATTCTTGGTTGATCCTTAAGGAGCTTTCCGGGAATGCTTTAAAATTGCTATTTATCTCTCTCTTTTTCTTTTCTTTTGTTTTCTATTTTTTTTTTTTTGGATTTCTGCTCTTGGAAGTATTCCTATTGCTTCTTCTCTGGACTTTCCTGGTTTGTTGCATTTTAGATTGTATGCCTTTAGGAGAACCTGGTTTATGCTCCTCTGTACTTGAGGTCATCCTTTTCTGATAAGTTTTGTTTTTTTATACTTAAAATGATAAAAAAAAAAAATGTGGCTGCAGAATGATGCAGGACATCATTGAATTAATCGTTTCTAAGGTTGTCTTGCTGAGAAGATGGTGATAATCGAGTGGCGAAGGTTAGAAAAGAATAATAGAATCATAGGTGGGATATAAAGAGGGAAAATAATCATATTTTTGTTCGGGATCGATTATGAGAGAAAAAATAGATTATATTTCTTAGAATTGCAGCAAGAAAGAAGGAAAGAACTGCTGAGAACACCTCAACAAGAAAGAGAATTAAGAAAGAAGATCAGATAGGAAGAGACAAAGGAGGGAAGGGATTCCAAACTAAAAATCAAACAACTCCACTTTCAATTCAATGAATCACTGCCTAAAGAGTACAAGTAACATCCTTTTATAGCCACGGTTACTTAAGGAAATACTCAACACATTTCATCGAAAAGTAAGTAGAACAGCTCATTAGCTCATTATATATTTGAAATATAAGTTCCATCAAAGCACTGATTTTGTTCAAGTGTATAGATGGAGAACCTTTGGGGTTTAATGAAATCGAAAAAGACCTTCCTGCTCACTCTGCAAAAGCATTGTTGGATTCAAAATGGACGTTCATAACAGGAGGAGGTATGTTTTTATTTCAATTTTCTCTTAATTTGGTTTTCTTTTTGGGTTTATGTTATGATTATTATGATCATAAGTGATTGTAATATATGTGCTATTTATAATCTTGATTAAGACAGACAAATATAGGTGTTTCCTTCTGTACAAATAGGAGTGTACGGGTCAGTTTGAATAAGATTTGGGATAAATCTGAAACGGAACCAAATTTGGTTGGTTTCTAAGTGAAACTTGAATCTATTTGATCAACAAGAAAAACCAAAGACAAATTAAACCGAAACAAGCTTATATTAGTTTTAATCTTTAGGTTTGGGGCCCTACCATGTTGTCTTGTTTTTTTCCCCTGTTTTTGGGAGGGGTTTGAGGGGTGGTGGCAATGGACATGGCCGTGGTAGTCATGATGAAGGCCATGAACATTGGTGGCAAACTTGTGAAGGTCGTGGGGATTTTCTCATATTTGTGGAACAAAAGAGCGGAGACAGAAAAATAGAAAAAAGAGTCCTGGTGATGGAGTTTTGGTCCTGATGAGGCAATACGTTGCAAAATGGATGAGTTTGTAGCAGTTGACACCCTGGAATGAAGGGATGAGTGCGACGACATTTTATAAGTTGAAATAACTGCTAATGAATATAAGGCTTCTGATATGGTATTTTTAAAATTCCGAAATTCAACTGAAATGATTTGTTTACTATATCTGAACTGAATTGAACCAAGAAAACAAAAAAGAACCAAACTACTCGGTTTGGTTGGGTTTCTGAACCCCTGATCGAGAATGAGCAAAAAAGTTACCTCTTGTTTTCGGCTATATATATTAGGAACCTGCACTATACCAACTCAAATCTCATGGTTTTTGTCTATAGATAGGGTGGAATACAATCATTGAGCTTGGCTTTGATGCTGATTGTTGCAGATAGCATCAACCTTGAGAATTTTTTATCCTGGTTATGGTGCTTCTGTTGATCTTAGATTATGTCCATCTAGTTCCATAAAATCTCCCATTTCTCAGATAAGACCCCTGATATTCTGAGGAATCAGGACAAGTCTTCTAGTCGTTCTACATCAACTTAGTTGTTCGTGTTGCTATGCGTTGTATATGAAATCAGTAGTGAAACCAAACTATTGTAGTATATCTTCTTGAAAGTAAGGTTCTTTGCAATCTAATTATGTTTAATGGATCATTAGACTGTGAGGCACCTGCTTAGCTTTTGTATGCAAAGCAGATGTTGATGAAGCATCGGTTGTCAACTTTACTTGTGAGAGCTTTATGTTTCATGAAGAATTTACTGTTTATGCCTTTGGTGTCTACTTAAAAGCTGTGACAAAACTTTGAAAACTTGTCAATTTAGGAGCATCCATACTTGAACAGGCCATGGTTCAAATTACATCCATGTGGGACCAGTGAGTGGATGAAGCTGCTTTTTCATGCTGATGTTTCTGTACCTAAAAATGGAGTGGCAATTGAACTCTATGTGGTTTCATGGCTCTCAGTCGTTGGGCAAGTGGTTGGTCTTAGGATCCCTCTTGAAATGCTGAATCAGCTATAATGAGCTGTTGATGGCAGTTCCTTTGATAATATCTGCTCATGGTATGGAAGTAGGGGGTTTGCTTTAATTTGTTGACAATCCTATATATCCTTTTTTATTATTCTATATGTATTTAGCTGCCGAATTGTCTAATTACCAGCCTAAAGGGTGTTTTAGGTATATGATTTTGTTCTATATTCTACTATAAGAACATACTGGAAATTAAACCCCTTTTAGGATGAAAATAGGAAAGGTTTTATTCAGAACATCTTTATAAATGCATTCCTCGAGTATTGCAAGTTTACAAGTATTGGGCATATGTGTTTGAGTCCAATGCCTAAGTTTTTTATTTTATTTATTTATTTATTGTTAAGGGGAGCTGATAATCTTAAGCAAATTCACCACCAATGTTGAAGTACCACTCTTTACCTTTCCTTTTTCTTCTTTCTAGTACATAGGAGAAGAATTTTTCTTCAAATTCACCAATTGTTCTATTGAATCGATTGTAATATATAGTATGATCTGTTGGATTGGGTCTTATCTCAAATTCATTTTGGATTACAGCTTTAACCAACCGATCATGTTCAAATATAATGTCCATCTTTTATCAGGCAAGGGAATGCCTAGTGAGTCAAATCACGAACCTCATACACCACCCACCCCGTGGCTGCCATCCTCCATTGATGCCACCTCGGTGCCTTTATCTCCGTTGCCAGCTTCACGCTGTAAAGTGCTGTTGGCTTTGACTTTGACTAATTACATGTATATAACTTTGGCAAAGATTTTTGAACAATGTTATATATTACTCCCTTATCTCATTGGGAGTGCTTATGAACCCCTGGGTGAGGCTTTTGTTTGAAAGAAAAAAAAATAAATAAAAAAAGAAGAAGAAAAAGACAAAAAAATAAAAAATAAAAAAATCAAGGCCTGACGTAGGATAATGGTGTAGTATATAGCATTTGTCCAGATCGATTTTGTTTCTATAATCTTTTTAGTTCTAAATTTTTTTGCGGTTTCTTTTTTATTGTTTTATTTTTTATGAATCACGTTACAAATACTTTCAAATGATTCTTTCACATCAAAATAATTGAACATTTACGTTACCACCGCTTTAGAAATGCTATTGAAACACTTTTCCTAACAGTGAAATCATATGGGGCCAATTTTTCTGAGGAGAATTTTGTATCATCAAAGATAATTTAAGAGCCAATCGATTCACCAAAAGTCATACCACTTTCAACCTAAAAGGGTCCTCTCCATTTCAAGCCATTTCATTGTCAATAATTTATTTTGTTTCATCCAATGATTTATATGATGCCATGTAGTGAATATGTTGTTACATCATTTAAAATTACCGTTTGATAAAATGAAATAAAATCTTGATTGTAAAATAGCTTATGTCCATTGAAAGTGAAATGGAGCGGATCCTTCTCCACTTTCAGCAGCTTTTGCCACGTTTTAAATAAGAGTAATACTAAAAATCACATTTTTATCTCACAACTTTCGCAAAACTGACGTGACAATCTCAAGCAACTCTTGAATTAGTCATTATTATAATAAATACAAAAATTAAGAATTAGTCCAAATTGTTACGTCAACATTATTGAATAAAACTGTAGTTTCTAGCATTTTTTATTATAAGGCCTACCACTATTTAGAGGAGACTTGAGGCAGCCTTTGCAAGAGAATTCAAATGATCTTTCCAAAAACCTGCACAAAAAAACCAGTTTAGTAGAGCATATCTCTTCTAGTTTTATTCAAATTCAATGCCAATTTGTGTTTTTTCTCAATTCCCAATAATCAAAATGGAGCTAGCCTTAAGGTACAATTAGTAATAGAAAAGTCATGCAAATAAATAAATAATTTAATGCTTCCTAATCAAGAAATATAGAAAAGGGTTGAGAAGATCGATGGAGATACTAAAACAAGATGGAGATACTAAAACTACGTAATACATGCATGAAATCAAGGTTCATAATAATTGGATACTTCAGTCTTATCATATGCTTTGGACTTAAACTTAAGTCCAATACACCAATGTGTCCATTAGATATGCTTGTGCTTTGTGTTAGATATGCATGTGAACGTTTAGAACGTGAATAGACAGCGTATTAGTGCACAATGATTAATCATTGTACACCTTATTAATTTTTTTTTTTAAAAAAATGTGAATTCACACGCATATCACTGTAGAGTGTACAAAGAAAAAACATTTGTCAATTTTGTCCTAGGAGAGAAACAACATTTGTCAAAGTAATTGTTTTTGTTTTTGTATATATTCTATTTATTTTAGAGGACTAGGAAAAATTCAGTACATGACATCTCTATATGTTATATAGAATCTCATAATAATCTAAAGCGTTAAAGCATAAAAGAAATACACAGAGATTAAGGTGGTTTGGCTTATGGCCTATATCCATACAATATTAAAATCTTTTTGACTACATCTTTCGTTAATCATTTGACTTGAGTAAAATACTATATTTATAGAACTTTAGAAAGATTTGAATAATTTTAAATACAAATGAATTCCTTAAATTAAGGTAAGTAAATCTCTTATGGTAATCAAATAATCTAAATCCTTTAATTTAGGATAAACAAATTATAAAAGATTTATATCCGTTTCATTTTACTTTTTCGTTTCATCATTGTTTCTATATAACTGTGTATGAGTATCAGATTTTCAGAAGTTTAGGGCTAAAGAACGAATGAAGAAGATAATTCAAGTCTTCTACCAAAATGCTGCAACTAAATTAAGTAGAAACGTTGTTTTTGAACCCATGCCTCAATAAGAGACAAAAAAATTGCTGGTTAAACTTACTTTTAGAAGAGACAAAACACGAGCAATTCTAAAAGTCCTCCTTGTGCCCTAAAAATGACGTAACTTTTAAAATTACCATTTGATCAAAATTCAATATAATCTATCACATATTAAATGGTGATTTTAATAGTCACATCATTTTTAAAAGAACATAGGAGCAACTTCTAACATTTCTCACAAAACACATACATTTTTTAACACCGTGAGATTCACGAGTCCTCGACATGTTCAACCTAGACAACCAACCTTTTTTTTTTTTTTTTTCTTCAGAAATCAACTAAACCGACTTAAATTAAAAACAAGGTGTTTTCACATGTTTAACTCTAACTTAATAAAAATACCTAAATATAAATGATGTGAGAAGTGAGTAAAAGTTGGGAACTTGCGATTTCAATAGTTTCATTAGTTTGAAAATTGAGCGGCAATCAAATTGTTGAACCCTTGTTCTCCTCACAGTCAATTATAATTGTAGTTAACTGAGATTATAGAGAACACTAATGATTCTATTGAGCTCCAATCAAATTCTAATTGAGCTCCTGTCAAAGTAGATTTAGCAAATCTGTTTGGAGATCCTAGCTTAAGAAAAAAATACTTTTGATTACCATTATAATAATAGAGACCAATTCCGAAAAGCATATCTACAAAAAGGACCATGTCAACCAATTAACCATGATTTTCCAAAAACACAATTTGAAAAAATATGGCATCATTTTAAAATATGGCATTATTTTAGTTGTTGTGCTGAACTCAAGTATATCTTAAGAGTTGGCCCTAAGGTAAATGATTTTATTGAAGACCCCTTCAAGTAGGTCACTTGGTTGGGAAGCGTTCATGTTGGGTTACATGTCAGAGTTCTAGATACGATCGCTGCATTGGGTATGTGAGTGTTACTGTCTATGTACTAGCTTTGTCTTCTGAATAGTAGTTATACTGGGTTTGGTTGCCCTGAAGTGGTTTTTCTCTTAATTGAGTTTCCATTTCATCAACAAAATATCTGTTTCTTTATTTTCCGCATTGTAATATTTTGTTGCACACTATTGCACATACTTGATAAATTAGAAGTCATCTTTAATTTTCATAAACTTCTATAAAAACTCATACAAAAGCCAATTTTAGCCTCTTCACACTCAAAAGATATTTTCTAATTTAAATAATTGTTGTGAAAATCAAACGGGTTCTTAAAGTCAATTCTTTTAAAAAAAACAAAGCATATCTCCATTTTTGTTACCCTAAATGGATCAATAAAAACAGAGTAATCATTTTCACATTTTCCAGCAAGCTCCAATGTTTGTTTATTTGGCGGCCCACATTTTTTGTACCTTGCTAATCACTAGAGCTTATACTGATATATACCATATAAAGAAAGCATGAGAGGAAAGGTTTTTCTCCAACGTGCAACAGTTTGGATTTAGATTTGATGCAATACCTCTTATGTGGACTGCACAATTTGAATGAATGGCCCAATATATATCATAATAGTAAATAAATAAAAGCTTAAAAAAAAAAAAAAAAAAAAGAAGAAGAAGAAGAAAGAAAGGGTAGCTAGCTCCTAATGAAGGTGTTGATATTAGTGTGGTTTGGAGGTGACCGAATCAACCCCTTGGGCAAGGGGCCGATTTGGCCACCCTTAATTGTAGGAGTGACGCTTTCATGTCAATTTACTCATTTAATTTCATTCTTGTTATTAGTCTTTAGCCACTAATTTATTCAGTAGCTAACAAACCAAACTCCACGTTACCACGTAGCTAACAAATGAGTGGCTAAAGACTAATAACAAGAATGAAATTAAATGAGTAAATTGATATGAAAGCGAAATGAGAATTCTTTAAATTCACCAAGTTGACATGTAATCTATTTACTCATTTAATTTCATTCTTGTTATTAGTCTTCAGCCACTCATTTATTCAGTAGCTAACAAACCAGACTCCACATGGCTAACAAATGAGTGGCTGCAGACTAATAAAACAAATGAAATTAAATGAGTAAATTGATATGAAGGCATTATTCCTACAATTAAGGGTGGCCAAATCAGCTCTTTGCTCAAGGGGTTGATTCGGTCGCTTTCGAATCACACCAATATCTATCCCTTCACTAGGAGCCACCCTTTCTTTCTTCTTCTTTTTTCAAATATTATTTATTCATTTATTTACCATTATGATATGGGCCGTTCAAGTTGGACCATCAAAGAGCATATAAAGGACCATGTCAACCAATTAACCATGATTTTCCAAAAACACAATTTGGAAAAACATGGCATCATTTTAAAATGTCTTTTTTTTTTTTTGGGAGATTCAATCGCATGTCAAGTTGGACCATTTATATAAGTTTCCTTACGTGCCAACTTGGAGCATTCAAAGAATTCTCATTTCGATTTCATATCAATTTACTCATTTAATTTCATTCTTGGTATTAGTCTTCAGCCACTCATTAATTTCATTCTTGGTATTAAGGTGTCCGAGTCATGGACATAACAATCAACCCTTCGTCATTGCCCTCATCAATATATCGTACACTTTGGATTCCGAAAGAAATTTCCAAGATGATTCAGGGAATGCATATGAAAGCAGGAAAATTTGCAGTTCGATAGCTAGGATTGGAAAAGACGAGAATTCCGTGAGAATTACGTTTGTACGCATTCATTCAACGTCAACCCAAAATGACCACAAGTTTGCCCCCTCTTATCTTTCTTATTAAAGTGTCCCCACTCCCCAGTCATGTACATAATAATCTACCCTTTTGCTATTGCACTCCTCAATCATACAGTACTAACCACAGCTTGCCTATGTAGTTTCGAACATTTTAAAGATATTTTTTATTTTTTATTTTTTGTTTTTTGTTTTTTGTTTTTCTCTCTAGTTGACTAGTTGATTCGAAGATGGCTTGTAGATCCAACTAAAGATAATATAAAGACTTGACTAATTAATAAGAATACAATACGTAAAGAACAGACTACAGCGACTAGAAGACATTTAAGTTAAAGACTTTAGGGCTCATTTGGATTTGCAATTTTTTTGTATTGTTTTTAAAATTGTAAATACCAAGAAAAAAAATGATTTGAAATTATATACGAAAGGTTTAGAGAATATAAAAATAAAATAAAATTGGAATATATGTTCGGCAAGGTGAATTAAATTGAATCTAATTGGGAAAAGTAAAACTAAATTTGAAAAAAAGAAAAGAACAGAAAAGAAAAATAGAAAGGGGGTTTACGAACCACCCCTAGAGGAGGCAGATGAATCGCCAAGTGTTTGGAGGTGTTCAGCCATCCCTGTCAGATTCAGGGGTGGTTGAGCCACCTCAAACACTTGGGGGTGATCTGGCCACCTCTAGGTCTAGCTAGGACCCTCATCGCATATGATAGGTCTGCTCCCACCTAATTTGTCGAGATAGGTGGGCTCTCCAACCCTCACTTTCGGATCGTCTAAATTTAATATAAAATTCGAACAACTTGCATAAAATCTTGGTTCCTTGATGAAACCTCGAGAATTGCACGTTATTTGTCACATTTGTTCCAATTCTTATTGCCAATTAAACGCAAGATTGTGAAGCACTCAAGTTACAACATTTGATAGCCTTCCAAAGTGTTTAGGCTTTAATCTTTGAAGACCATCAAATGTTGACTACCACCGATGATCATTAAACTTGATATGAACGTACATCCACCAAACTGACATTTTATGTGCAATATTAAATCCACGATAATCATATCAATTTACTCATTTAATTTCATTCTTGTTATTAGTCTTCAGCCACTCATTTATTCAGTAAAGTCAAAGTGCAACTTCGCAGCAAGTAAATTTGCCGTGAGGCACGTTTGCATGCACTAATAATCCCCAAACATAATTGGTCCAAACCTTCACCATTCCAGTCCTTCTTTTTGGGTCATTGCTCACACTTTCTCTGACTATATCTTTTCCATTAAGGTGTCCGAGTCATCGACATAACAAAAGAAATTGCCCTCGTCAATCATACACTTTGGATTCCAAAAGAAATTTCCAAGGCGATTCAGGAAATGCATGTGAAAGCAGGAAAATTTGCAGTTGGATAGGATTGGTGAAGACAAGAGAATTGAATTACGTTGCTACGCATTCATTCAACGTCAACCCAAAATAATGACTCCCAGTCCACAAGTTTGCCCTCTCTCATCTTTCTTATTAAAGTGTTTGTGTCCCCACTCCCCAGTCATGTACACCACTATCTACCCTTTTGCCATTGCCCTCCTCAATCATACGCATACACTACCAACTACAGCTTGCCACTCTTCAAGAGGATTTAAAAGCACTTAAAAAAAAAAAAAAAAAAAAATTGATTCCCACATACCTCGTTGTCTTTGTAGGCGATTAATGTGAATTTGTCATGATTCTTAATATTTCTATTATGCATAAAGAAAGGGATATTATTGAGTTGATAATATACAAAGTAATATTTAGTTATTTTGACTAGCAAAATTTGGTGAGATAACTAAAAATAATCCCGCTAATTTTTCCATTTAGAAACAAAATGTACTTAAAAGATAGTTTTTTTTTTTTGGTAACTTTTTGTTACGTCTAAGAAGAGAATAATTGAAGGGAAAAAAACAATAAATATCCTTTGATTGTTTGATTGTCGGGGCAATGATCCATTCATCCACCAGCATGGGCTGATTGATAATCAAAGAATCCCCTTCGAGTATGAGTGCTTGATCAGGGGTAACGTGATTCTTCGTATTTGCTCATATATGCTTGAGATCCTGCAGAATCAGCCAACCTCACTACAAAGAGGGCACCAAAAGCCTCGCCCTTTATCATTAATTATTAAAATATAATTACCATTGCCTTCATCAATGATGCTATAAATTATTTTGAAATTCTTATCAAGTTATTGAACTGACTTGAGGGAGCGTCTGCAGCCCTCTTATCAAATTGTGATTGATCAAATGATGATTTTAAAATTCACCTCATTTTTTTATGGACACTTGATTGACATTTAATGTACTAATATAATTACTCGGCATTTAAAATCACCATTGGGCATGTGATTAATGAAATGATGATTTTGATCAAATGGTGATTTTAAAAGCCACCTTATTTTTTTATGGACACTCAATGTACTATTAGAATTACTCGTCGATCTTTTACAGATACCGTGCAGCATAATATACATTGCGTTGTTGTGCTTCGGAAATAAATGGTGTGACTAGAAACAAATTCATTCTTAGATTATATGACAACCTTAAGAAATTGACAATTGAAAAGGAAAAAAAAAAAGCAGATAAAAGAAAAAAAAATAGTAAATAAAACTGTAGTTTCTGTCATTTCTCAGTAAATAATAGATACAAAAATTCTTTATAGGAGACTCAAGGCAGCCTTTGCAAGAGAATTCAAATGATCTTTCCAAGAACCTGCACAAAAAATCTAATTTAGTAAAGCATATCTTCTTCATTTATCCAAATTCAATGCTAATTTGTAAAATATTTCCTACAAACTGCTTTGTAGGGAATTTTTATCTCTCTCTTTCTATATATATATATAACTAAAAATTTAAAGAAATTCAAAATTAAAAAATTTAATTTTTTTAGTTGGGGCGGCTGCTGAGCCACCAATTTTCTTCTTGTTTCTTCTAATTGTTTTTTTTTTTTTTTAAAAAAAAGTTTTTAATTTCTTTAATTTTTTAGTTTTATATTAATAGACAAATAGTTTTTCCAAGTTTTTTTTTTTTTTTTTTTTTTAATTTTTTTTAAGATTATAGAAATATTTCAACAAAAGAAACTTTTTTTGACACACTTTGATAGTTTGATATGTCGTACTAGTGCACTTAAAAATTCAAGAGGTTATTTTAAAATTATATATATATATATATATATCAAGGCTGTATTTTATGTCATGGTCCGCACCATCTTTGTTGTCCAACACTCCATTAATCTTTCAGGCTGTCCTCCATTAATTTCACACACTTTCCCATTAGTGTTTTTTTTTTTTTTTTTTTTTTTTTTTTTTTTTTTCTTCCATGTGTCATAAGGACACATGTATATTTTTTATGAGTACTGAGATGGAATTCCATCAATTTTTAGACTGAAATTGGAAGGAGGTACCATTCTTATTTTTTAGTCCTAAGCAATGTACCATCTATGATACAAAATGAAACTTAAGTGAAAAAAAAAAAAAATGTTAAACCAGGGAGAAAAATATATATTTAATCCTTCAAATGATGAAAGGGAAGCTATAGGGAAGCTCTTCTGGTACCATTGTAGCATAGCCAATATTTAAAGAACCTATATAGAGCATCAGTTCTAAGTTTTTTTTTTTTTTTTTTTTTTTTGGATTTTTCTTATAATTAAGGAAGAAAAAGCAAATATAATGTAGCTATTGTAAATTATCTAGAGGAAAGATTGTAGCGGCTGACAAGATATTTAAGCTAAAGACTTTAATTTCTAAATTTCTAACTTTTTAAAGAGCTCTTTTTTCTTCTTCTTTTTTTTTTTTTTTTTTTTTTTTTTTTTTTTTGTGTCTCTAATTGACTTAGTTGATTTGAAGATGGCATATAGATCCAACTAAAGATAATATAAATAAAACTTGACTAATAAGAATACAACAAGTAAATGATAGACTATAGTGACTAGAAGACATTTAAGCTAAAGACTCTAGGGTATATTTAGATGTATGATTTTTTTTGTATTGTTTTTAAGATTGTGAATACCGGGAAAAAAAAATGATTTGAAATTATGTATCGATGATTTAGAGAATAAAAAAAAATACAAATAAAAAAAAAATTGGGAATATAGTTTTTGGCAAGGTGAATTAAATTGAATCTAATTAGAAAAAGTAAAGCTAAATTTGAAAAAAGAAAACATAAGAACAGAAAAAGAAAAATAGGAAGAGGGTTTTCGAACAACCCTAAGGAAGGCAGAGCAACTGCTAAATGTTTGGAGGTGTTCAGCTACCCCTGTCAGATTCAGTGGTGGTTGAGCCACCCCAAACACTTGGGGGGTAATCTGGCCAACCCTAGGTCTGGCTAGGACTCCCATTGTATATGATAGGTCTGCTCCCGTCTAATTTGTCGAGATAGATGGGCTCTTCAACTCCCTCTTTCGAACTATCTAAATTTAATATAAAATTCGAACAACAAATCTTGGTTCTTTGATGAAACCTTGAGAATTGTACGTTATTTGTCACATTTGTTTCGGTTCTTATTGCCAATCAAATGCAAGATTGTGAAGCTCTCAAGTTACAACATTTGATAGACTTCCAAAATGTTTATGCTTTAATCTTTAAAGACCATCAAATGTTGACTACCTGCACCGATGATCATTAAACTTGATATGAACATCCACCAAACTGATGTCGTGGAGGAGAAATGACATTTTATGTGTAATATTGAAAGTATATATGGAATGCGATTAAAATTAAATCCACAATAATCATATAAATTTACTCATTTGAACAATCAAAGCTTCGTCATACGCTTTGGATTCCAACATAAATTTCCAAGATGTTACAGGGAATGCAGGAAAATTTGCAGTTGGATAGGATTGGAAAAGACGAGAATTGATTACGTTGGTACAGATTCATTCAAGTCAACCCAAAATAATGACTCCCAGTCCACAAGTTTGCCCCCTCTCATCTTTCTTATTAAAGTGCCCCCACTCCCCAGTAGTGTACGCCACATCTACCCTTTTGTCATTGCACTCCTCAACCATACCCTACTAGTTATGGTATTGTTTGACAAACATACGTCGAAAACAAATTAATTAGTTATTAATTTTAAAATTAGTAAAAACCAATGATAAGATATAAAGTAAGTAAAAAAATTTATAAGAAAGAAGAAAAAATTTTATGTTGTAGTGAATTTTTTTATTTAAATAATAGTAAAAAATTATTAATGTGATATAAAAAGTGAAAGAAGGTGAGAATGTTTTGATGTTGATTGTTATTGAAAAATGTAAAAAAATAAGAAAAATAATGAGAATAGTGCTATGTACTACTATGTTCCATTTTTATCCTTGTCAAACAAGGTCTATAGCTTTTGCTTGCCTCTCTTCAAGAGCATTTAAAGGCCGTTCAAAAAAAATAAAAGATTAATCTTAGAGTTTGGCCTTTAAAGGATGATCGAACGACTCTCATCACTTATAATTCTTTTTTTGAGTTATATAAAAAGCTGTCAAACATAATTTTTAATAATAAATAAAAAATAGTTGAAAATAATAGGGGATCCAAACAAGCCCTTTGTTACTTCCAAGTCCCAACTAAAAATAATGTAAAAAAAGGCTTGACTATGTAAAGGAGATTGTGAAGCACTCGCGTTACAACATTTGATAGCCTTCCAAAATAAGAGCAAAAGATTTCTTTAGAAGATGTTTTTAGAAAATAATTTCCAAAAACTGTTTTAAGAGGGGAAAAATAAAAATAAAAAATCACATACTGTCAAGGTTTTCCAATGAAAAACTATTGCTGAATAATGCATTTCGGAAATTATTTTATGCTTTAATCTTTGAAGACAATCATATATTTTTTTTTTATGTTTTTTTTTTCCTAAAAGCGGGGTTGTTGGAGATATTCAATATTATAATTAAATTTATATTGAATGCTTCAAGAGCATTTAAATATAAAGAGAGTCACTTAAATATATATATATATATATATTCCCACATGCATCGCTTTCTTTGTAGGTCGGGCCATTAATGTGATAAAGACCAGACCATCAAAATTCAAAAGTTGACCATAAGATCACCTTTTAACGAATAGATCAAAGATGGTAGCCTTTGTAACATTAGTCTTTTACAGATATCGTGCAGCAGTGGTATAATTAATGTGACAGAAGTGATATAATTCATGTGTCGGTGCATGTGCTTAGGACAAAGTGGGTAGCTATAATTAATGAATAGTGGACATAAAAATCAACGCTTAGTCAATCATACACTTTGGATTCCAAATTATTTTTTCAAAATGATTCAGGGAATGCACGTGACGTGTGAAAACAGGAAAATTTACAGTAGGATAAGATTGGAAAAACAAGAGAATTGAATTGCGTCGCTACGCATTCATTCAATGTCAACCCAAAATAATGACTCCCAGTCCACAAGTTTGCTCCCTCTGATCTGATATTTCTTATTAAAGTGTCCCCACTCCCCAGTCATTTACATCACAATCTACCATTTTGCCATTGCCCTCCTCAATCATACACATACACTACCAACTACAGCTTGCCTCTCTTCAAGAGCATTTAAAGGCACTTAAAAAAAAAAAAATGATTCCCACAAACCTCGTTGTCTTTGTAAGCCATTAATGTGAATTTGTCATGATTTTTATTACTTCTAATTTTCTATTATGCATGAAGAAAAGGATATTATTGAACTGATATTCAAAAATATACATTAGTCTTTTACGAGTAATTCTACATGTATATGTACATTAAGTTTCAATCAAGTGTCTATAAAAAATTAAGGTGGTATTTAAGAATAATTCTATTAGTACATTAAATGTCCATCAAATGTCCAATAAAAATAATGAAGTGACTTTTAAAATCACCATTGAGCATGTGATTGATCAAATGATGATTTTAAAAGCCACTTTATTTTTTGATAGACATTTGATGGACATTTAATGTACTAATAGAATTGCTCGGCATTTAAAATCATTATTAGGCATATGATTGATCAAATGATGATTTTGATCAAATGGTGATTTTAAAAGTCATATCATTTTTTTATAGACACTTAATATACTATTAGAATTACTCGTCTTTTACAGACACCGTGCAGCATAATATACATTGTGTCGTTGTGCTTCGAAAATAGATGGTGTGACTAGAAACAAATTCATTCTTAGATTATATGACAACCTTAAGAAATTGACAATTGAAAAGGAAAAAAAAAAAATGGGGCAGATAAAAGAAAAAAATAAAATAAAAAAATAGCTAGAAAATAAAACTGTAATTTCTATCATTTCTCAGTAAATAATAGATACAAAAATTATTTATAGGAGACTCAAGGCAGTCTTTGCAAGAGAATTCATATGATCTTTCCAAGACCTTGCACAAAAAATCCAATTTAGTAGAGCATATCTTCTTCATTTATCCAAATTCAATGCCAATTTGTAAAAAATTTCCTACAAAGCAATTTGTAGGAAATTTATGTCTCTCTCTTTCTATATATATATAACTAAAAATTTAAAGAAAATCAAAATTAAAAAAATTAAAATTTTTTAGTTGGGGCAGCTGCCGAACCACTAATTTTCTTCTTTTTTTTTTTATATTTTTTTTTTAAAAAAAAATTAAGTTTTTAATTTCTTTAACTTTTTAGTTTTAAGTTTTATGTTAATAGACTAATAGTTTTTTTAAGTTTTTAATTTTTTATTTTTTTTTATTTTAGGTTTTAAGAGAATAAGGGTATTATAGAAATATTTTAACAAAATAGACTTTTTTTGACACACTTTAATAATTTGATAAGTCACACTAGTGCACTTAAATTCATGAAGCTATTCTCAAATTCGCTATATATATATATATATATCAAGGCTGTATTTTATGTCATGGTCTACACCATCTTTGTTGTCCAACACTCTTTTAATCTGCTAGGTTGTCCTCCATTAATTGCGCACACTTTCCCATTAGTTTTTATTTTTTTTTTGAATGTGGGATAGGCACACATGTTTGTTTTTTATGAGTATTGAGGTGGAATTCCGTCAATTTTTAGACTGAAATTGGAAAGAGGTACTATTCTTTTTTTTTTTTAGCCATAATTAAACAATATACCATCTACAATACAAAATGAAACTTAAGTGAAAAAAAAAAAAAATTGTTAAACCATAGGGGAAAAAATATATTTATCCCTTCAAATGATGAAGGGAAGCTATAGGGAAGCTCATTTAGTACCATTGTAGCATACCCAATATTTAAAGAACCTATATAGAGCATCAGTTCTAAGTTTTTTTTTTTTTTTTGTTAGATTTTTCTTATATTTAAAGAAGAAAAAGCAAATATAATGTAGCTATTGTAAATTATCTAAAGGAAAGATTGTAGCGGCTGAAAATATATTTAAGCTAAAGACTTTAATTTCTAACTTTTAAAAGAGTTCTTTTTGTTTTTGTCTCTAGACTAGTTGATTTGAAGATGGCAAATAGATCCAACTAAAGATAATGTAAAGAAAACTTGACTAATAAGAATACAACACAAAAAGGACAGACTACAACGACTAGAAGACATTTAAGCTAAAGACTCTAGGGCTCATTTGAATGTGCGATTTTTTTGTATTGTTTTTAAAATTGTGAATACCGAGAAAAAAAAATGATTTGAAATTATGTATGGACGATTTAGAAAATAGAAAAAAAAATTAAAATTGGGAATATATGCTTGGCAAGGTGAATTAAATTGAATCTAATTGGGAAAAGTAAAACTAAATCTAAAGAAAGAAAAAGAAAAGAACTGAATAAAAAAATTGGAAAGGGGTTTCCGAACCACCCCTAGGGAAAGCAGAGCAACAGTTAAGTGTTTGGAGGTGTTCAGTCAAACCTGTCAGATTCAGGGGTGGTTGAGCTACCCCAAACACTTGGAGGTGATTTGGCCACCCTTAGGTCTAGCTAGGATAGTCCCATTGTATATGATAGGTCTGCCCTCGACCACCTAATTTGTAGAGATAGGTGGGCTTTCCAACGCCCTCTTTCGAACTATGTAAATTTAATATAAAATTCAAACATCTTGCATAGAATCTTGATTCCTTGATGAAACCTTGAGAATTGCATGTTATTTGTCGCATTTGTTTCAATTCTTATTGCCAATCAAATGCAAGATTGTGCAGTACTCAAGTTACAACATTTGATAGCCTTCCAAAATGTTTATGCTTTAATCTTTGAAGACCATCAAATGTTGACTACCTGCACCGATGATCATTAAACTTGATATGAACATCCACCAAACTGATGTCGTGGAGGAGAAATGACATTTTATGTGCAATCTTGAAAGTATATCTGGAATGCAATTAAATCCACAATAATCATATCAATTTACTCATTTAATTTCATTCTTGTTATTAGTCTAGATCTTCAGCTACTCATTATTTATTTAGTAAAGTTAAAGTGCAAGCTTCGCAGCAAGTCTGCTAGTCATCCAATCCAGTGAACAACATTCATCCAACAACAACAACGGCGATGGCGAAATATCCAACCCATAAACTATGGTAAGATTGCTGTGAGTGACATTTGCATGCACTAATCCACAAAATTAATTGGTCCAAACCTTCACAATTCCAGTCCTTATTTGTTGATCATCACTCACACTTTTTCTGTCTATATATCTTTTTCATTAAAGTGTCCGAGTCATGGACATAACAATCACGCTTCGTCATTGCCCTCGTCAATATATATCATACACTTTGGATTCCAAAAGAAATTTTCAAGACGATTCAGGGAATGCATGTGAAAGGAGGAAAATTTGTAGGTGAAAGCAGGAAAATTTGCAGCTCGATAGGATTGGAAAAGGCAAGACAATTGAATTACGTTGCTACGCATTCATTCAACGTCAACCCAAAATAATGACTCCCAGTCCACAAGTTTGCCCCCTCTCATCTTTCTTATTAAAGTGTCCCCACTCCCCAGTCATGTACATCACAATCTACCCTTTTGCCCCTGCCCTCCTCAATCATACACTACTAACTACAGCTTCAGCTTCCCTCTGTTCAAAGGATTAAAAGGCACTTTAAAAAAAAAAAAATTGATTCCCACATGCCTCATTGTCTTTGTAGGCCATTAATTAATGTGAATTTGTCATGATTTTTAATATTTCTATTATGCATAAAGAAAGGGATATTATTGAGCTGATATTCAGAAATATACATTAGTCTTTTACAGTTACCCTGTAGCAGAACATACATTTTGTCAGTGTGCTAAGGAAATAAATGGTGTGACCGGAAACAAATTCATTCTTAGATTATATGGCAACCTTAAGAAATTGACAATTGAAAAGGACAAAAAGGCACATAAAAGAAAATAAAATAGTAAATATAACTGTAGTTTCTTAATTCGAAATTGAAGTCCTAACATTGATTACAAAATTAATAATTTCTAGGACTAATACAAGATCATTGCAACATATATAGTAATTATTACATATGCCAAGTTTACATATAATTATTCTGATTCAAGAATCACTTCCAACTCATTGTTTAGACGTTTTGTAGGCATATTTTCTCTAGTTTTTATGGGGCCTGCAGGGGCAAAGGGATTAGGAGGCATAGTTAATTTATCCCCTTCTCCTTCTCCTTCTAACATTTGAACCACATTTTTAATAGAAGGACGATCCATTGGGTGCCATTGGATGCACCAGAGTCCTACAATTGCAAGTTTCTTTGCAATTTTAGCATCTCCATCATCCTCAACAAAGATTCGTATGTCTTCTTTTTGTTCCAAGAGATTGTAGATCCATTTTGGAAAGTAGACTTGGCTAGTGTTCTCAACTGCAACGTCAACATTTTTCCCTCCTCCAACTATTTCAAGTAACAATATACCAAAGCTATAAACATCTGCTTTTGCAGACACATTTCCAAAATTTCTTGAGAATACTTCAGGTGCAATGTAACCCATAGTCCCCCTAGCTGTGGTCATGGAAACTGCACTTTGATCCTTAGAACACAACTTGGCAAGACCAAAATCAGAAATTATTGGATTGAAGTTCTCGTCTAGCAAAACATTTTGAGGTTTGATGTCAAAATGGAGGATTCGTTGGTTGCATCCTTGGTGAAGATATTCAATTCCTTTTGCTACACCGAAAGCAATATCTTGCAGCTTATCCCAATTATGAATAAGGTTCTTGGAGGCCGTTGAAGATATAAACTTGTCTAGTGAATCATTTGGTAAGAACTCATAAACTAGAGCTCTTCTAAATCCATCAGCACAGAAGCCAACCAAGCGAACCACGTTAACATGATGGATTCTAGCCATTGTTCCTACTTCATTTATGAATTCTTCCCCATTTCCCATGGAAGTGTTGAGGATCTTCACTGCAACATAAATTTCATTCGAAAGCTTTCCTTTGAATACTGTTCCATATGCTCCTTCACCTAACTTCTCAGTAAATTTATTTGTAATTCTTTTAATATCGGCATACGAGTATCTCGTAGGTCTGAAGTTTCTATAATCCTCCAAAAACTTTTTGATCTTTGCTTGATGTTCTTTTTCAACTTTATCATAAGTATAGAAACGGTAGAGAGCAAAGATAGAGAGCAGTATCAGAAATGAACCTAAGATGACACCTGCATGATAAACATTCATGAATCAATAACTTTCTTCTCCGCAGTAAGAATAATTCAAACATCCAATTTATGGCTCACCAGCAATCGCTAACTTTGATAATGCACCTGTCAAAGATTTAACATAATCAACTTCTCATTAATGTATATTTTAAGAAATAAATAATTGTTCGCCTAAAAAATAAACTGATAGCTAAGTTATATTGAATTCAAACCTTGAGTCCAATTGGAGGCTTCTAAAAGGACTTAGAGCATTCAGAATGAGCTCTTTACATTAGCTTTTCTTTAAAAATCTAACAAAACTCATAAAAAGACCAATTTAACAAGAGCTCTGTCTTCTTTAATTCAGTTTTAACTAAAACAAATAAAACTTGCTACTTGAAATACTGCAGTTAAACTGGTTGGTTTAAAACACAAAAAACAATATTTAACTAAAGTAGAGAAAGATGTAAATAGAGTTTGATGTTGGGTCCTTTTAAAGGTGGCTCTCCAAATGATATTTCATGAGTTAACATGTGTATGATAATCTCTTGCCTGGCTTCCAACAATTAGTTGGAAATCCTCCCGTGGAAAAGCAACGTACGTGTAGAAAGGTTGAAATGAATAGAATAGATAGAATACCTTTAGTATGTGTAGGGATGCACTGAGTTCCTGATCGACTGCTATTACTCTTCTCACATTTCTTGCCTTTCAGTACTTCACAGCGTTTGCAGTCTGGAGTGGACCAACTCAATTGAACAAATTTATCATAATCCACTGCTATTAAAGCAACTTCATAAAAGGCCTATTTTTCAATATATGACGTAGGTGCTTACGCCTTATAAATCTAAATTATTTATTTACTTTGTCTATATATAGGCTTTGCTGTGGAATAATGTGGAATATCTCTCTCTCTCTCTCTCCAGATCTCCATGGCAAGAGGAATGGGACTGACGGCCCTTATTGTTGTTGTTGTCCTCCTTTATCAAACTTGCAATTCTAGTGCTCAGAATCACTGTCCTCCGTCTTCCTGCGGCTCTATCCCAATTAACATAAGCTATCCGTTTCGACTAACGAGTGATCCCAAAAACTGCGGCGATCAAAGGTATAATCTTTTATGTGAGAACAACCAAACACTACTGTTACACTTATATCATGGAATATACTACGTACGACAAATCAATTACACCGACAACACAACTAGAGTTGTAGACCCAGGTATTGGACTAAACGCTAATGAGTACTACTCCTTCATCCCTCGTTATTCTCTAGACGAAACTAATTTCAATTCAGGGAATCCATATCAAATAAGTGGTACGCTCAGTACGATTTTCGTGGAATGTGAAAAGCCAGTGAATTCCTATTATCATCTAAACATTTCTGCTTGCATTAAGGATGGAGTGTATCCCAATTCCAAGAGGTATACATATGCTCTATTCGGGTATCGTGCAGAGGAGTTGGGGGACTTGTGCCAAGTAAAGCAAATATCTTTCATATCCTACTCATCTCGTTATTTTGGAGACTTGAGAAATATTTCCTGTATAGACTTCCACGATGATTTGCTACGGGGTTTTGACCTTTCCTTGACAAGTCGACATGGTGAGTATATAAAAGAATCAATGTATGCGAAAAAAAAAAAATACACATAACACTTGCAATTTCTAATTAAATTTCTTACATGTTTAAATTTTAATTACCATTAAATTTCTGTTTCTTTCTTTTCTCATCGCTAACCATTCATATATACGCTTCTAAACGCTGACGTTGTTCTTTTCTTAGGCAAAGAAGGAATCGGTATCAAGATATACAATTGTAAGTTTTCGATCTCGCAAACTTGTTAGAAGGATCTTATACTCAAATCACCTTTTTATTAATTGATAAATTAATTAATTTATTTATTTTCATGTTGTAGTAATTGGACGAAATCTATATCGAGTGTTAAACTTCGGTAAGAACCGTTATCTTTTTTATTTTGATTATCTTCTTCTTCTTTTTTTCTTATTCCTTTGTTTTTATAAACAGATCATTCCTTGCAATGTGATGTTTACATAAAAAAAAAATAAAATAAAATAAAAAAACGACAAATACTATATTTTCAACTTTAAAAGAAATGCTGAGTTTTAATTCTATGTTTCCAAACAGTACTGATGCATGTTATTCTCTTGTTTGTCAAAACAGTATTAGATCAACTACCAGGACCACTACGACAACGACTATATGAGCTATCAAATCAACTAGAAGACCGAATACAACCACGAGTATATGAGCCAGTTGGCTACAAAGGTGAGGCTTCAATCTTAAAAATTTATTTGCAGGATAAATTCCCTATGGGCAATTTGGTAAATTTAGTATAGAATGAAACAGTAACCACATAGATCGAAATGGAATATTGACTGTCCTCGATGATACGATGAAGCAACAGCTTTTATTTCTTCTTAAGCATGGCCCTTTGTGACATTTGCTTATGCAATTTTATTAATTAATTCATTTTTTTTTTTCATATTTCTTCCAGCTCTTTCAATTTTTTTCCTGACGTACATGACAATTGACTATGGTAAGAATCTTCTCTCCTTTGATCTTCGTTAGTTTTTTTCTTTTTCCTTTTTAGCAGATCGATCATTCTATAAACTATTAAGCATGAATTAATTTATAACATGTGGCCAACATGAAAATTTAAATTATTACCTGAAAAAGATAACAAGTATTGTACTTAATTACTACGATCTATATATACTAAATTAAATAAATATATATTTACATCAATGCAACAACATGTTGGCTTACAATCCATACTTAATTTGGTGATGTTCTTCCATATATAGGACTGTTCCAAGCAGCAAAAATGATACTGGGGACTCCATTTGTAATTGCATTCTTGATATATAAATGGCGTAGGAGGCATTTATCCATGTATGGTGTTGTTGAAGAATTTCTACAAAGTCACAATAACCTCAAGCCAATAAAGTACTCTTATTCCGAAATTAGGAAGATTACCAAAAGTTTCAAGGAGAAATTGGGTGAAGGAGGTTATGGCACTGTATTTAAAGGAACACTTCGAAGTGGTCGTCTTGTGGCTATAAAGATGTTAGGTAAGTCCAAAGCTAACGGACAAGATTTTATAAGCGAAGTTGCAACCATTGGAAGGATTCACCATGTTAATGTAGTACAACTTATTGGTTTTTGTGTTGAAGGATCGAAACGGGCTCTTGTATATGAGTTCATGCCTAATGGTTCCCTAAATAAACACATATTTTTGCCAGAAGTATGCACGCTCCTAAGCTATGATCAAATGTATGATATAGCTCTAGGAGTGGCTCGTGGGATTGAATATTTACATCAAGGATGTGACATGCAAATTTTACATTTTGATATCAAGCCTCACAACATTCTTCTTGATGAAAATTTTACTCCCAAAGTTTCTGACTTTGGACTAGCAAAGTTATATCCAATAAATGACAGCATTGTTTCTTTGACTGCTGCAAGAGGGACATTAGGATACATGGCTCCTGAGTTGTTCTACAAAAATATTGGAGGTGTCTCATACAAAGCTGATGTTTATAGTTTTGGAATGTTATTGATGGAAATGGCCGGTAGAAGAAAGAACGTAAATGCAGTTGCAGAACACTCAAGCCAAATATACTTTCCTACTTGGGTTTATGACCAATTGCAAAATGGAAACGACGTAGAAATATTGGAAGAAGCCACAGAAGAGGAAAAGACAATAGGGAAGAAGATGATCATTGTTGCATTATGGTGTATACAGATGAAGCCTAATGATCGCCCTTCAATGAACAAAGTTGTTCAAATGCTTGAAGGAGAAATTGAATGCTTACAAATGCCTTCCAAGCCTTTCCTTTCAGCACTAGACGAAACCGTAATAGGTGGTGGAGAGAATTCGAATCAATCAAATGAATCAAGTCAATCATCTCAATTTTAAATGCAAATTAGTTTATGTATGAGTCTTTTTGATTTATTATATCCCTGTTTAAAAAGAAAATTAGTTTTCTCTTATATATTTGATAGCGCAAAGATGCTTAGTATTTCTATGTAACAAATAAGAGTTTGTTTGAATTAAGATAACTCTAGCTCCTTATTACATCAGCTTTTTTTTTTTTTTTTTTTAATGTTCAATTCTATTTTCTGATACTTGACTAATGAATTTGAGTTTGAAATTTGAGAAGATATGTTGCTATTCTTCTTCATTGTCTACTAGTAATCATCTGCTTCGTGGATTTGGCATATTGAATTGGACCAATCCTTAGTCGTTTGGAGATAATATTGTTGAGGGATCTCAATCCAAATTAAGATTTAATGTATTAGTAGGAGGAGATTTGGTATATTGCCACCCCATGACACAATTATTAATTTTTTTAATTAAATAAAAAATCACAAAACCATGTAAATGGGTTGGGTCTGATTTAATATTTTCTTTTTAAAAAAATTAAAAAAATAAATAAATGTGTCAATAATTATGTCTTTGGTGGTAAAATATCATTCTAACCACGTCCGGATAGCTTCCAACTAACACTCTATTTAGCTTTCTTAAGATTGTGTTTGTTCGATCCCAAATGAGTTTGCCCAAACAAAAATCAAATCTCTACGTGTCAACTAACGTGTGGGGTTTTGTGGGGACGAGATGTCGCATGACATCATTTAATGCAAATTTAGATCAAACGAAAGTTGCTTCTCCACGTGTCACTTGACCTGTGATGTTAGGTGAGACTCAATGTCATTTGATTGCATTTAATGCCAAAGTTGATCGAATGAAAATAAATTCGATCGAATGAAATGAACATTAATTGCACAAAAAGATTCTATTTAAAGAACGTAAAAGAACGAAAAATAATATTTGTTCATAGTGAACCATAGAGGGTTTTGAACTTTTTCCTTGAGTGTTAAACCAAAAGATTGAGTGTTTGTGTGAGGGTTTATTATACGGAGGACCTTCAGGCAGGATTTTCGAAGAGTTTCTTAAAGGGTGAGCATTTTTAAGACATAACTCCTTATATAATATAGTTGTAGTAGTGATCAAATAAATGATATAGACAATGATGTTAATATGTTAGGACGGTTAACATGCTAGAATGAACAACTGGCTTAGAAAATGAATATCGACACTTGGCATTTGGCCCCTTTCAAACTACCATACTACGGGTACTTCATTGTAAGACACATGAGGCATGAAGCACATGTGCTAAATTTTTACATGAAACACTCAATTTAGACTAAAAAATACAAATAATAATAATAATAATATAAAGAGTTCTTTGAGTGTTGGTCGAGCCCCCCTTAGCCATTTTTTACGGTGGCCAAATCACCTTATCAACCGGGCTTGGTCAACCACCCTATCAGCATTTCTTTTGTCTTTTTTTTCTTCTTCTTATTTTTCTTATTTTATAATAATTTTAAGGGTAATTTAGGCATTTCATGTAAACAAAATTAGCATGTGTGCATTACACATGCCATTTCCCAACAATTTTTAGGTAAGAAACTAACAAATGATGCAACTTATAGTACTTAAGTGGTAGTTTGAGGAAATTAAGTATCACTTTTTTAAATTTAAGGATAATTTAGACATTTTAAATAAAAAGCTATCACCGACGAGTTCCGAGTTATTTTTCATTCAATTTAATGTTAGAAGAGTTGGCTAACAGAAGGTATAACTTGCAACAAAGTGGTGATTTGAGGGGCCTAATATTACTTTTTAAAGTTTAAAAGTGTATTTACAAAAAAGATGTCAATTTAAGGGAAATTAAGTGTAATTTCTCAATTTTCTTTGCTTTGAAGGATATTTTTATAATAAATGTATTTGCTTACCTAGTTGTTTCATCATGATTTATTAATGAAAGTCATAAAGTCCAAATAAAAGAAAAAAAAAAAAAAAAATTGATTTGGGCTCATGTAAGAAGGCTCGTGTCCGATATGAAATTTTTTTTAGCTTTTAAGACAAAAATCTACTACCTATTTTTATCTTTTAGCTCCTTGAGTTTATTGTGGTTACCAAATCCTTGTTAGATCTGATTTCAAATAAATTGCTTTAATTTTTTTCAAAAGATTAAAGCAAACCGTACAAAAAAAAAAAAAAAAAAGTTCAATAGAAGCTGTAAGGAACAGTCATGTATAGGGCAGCGGACCAATCACTAGCTATTAGAATTACAAAAGAGAGAATCAGGTGGTTTACAAGGTCTCTCAATCCACAAGTTTTCCTGATTCTTTTGAACTTCCTCGAGAGAAACCAATCTGATTGAGAATCTTGGGTCTATATTTAGTTAGCCTGGTTGGATTTGCAACTCTTGGGATTAAGGTAATAATAGTAAGTAAACATCCAGAAGCAAAGAAAGATTTGATTTCTTCCGGTATATCTTTCCCAATTATATGTGAAGTCTTTGTGAAAAACAAGGTGTTCTAACCATGAGGGCATAGAGTCTTATTGTCTTTGAGAGAAAACATTGAGTATCTAATGTAACAACCCTTTTTTTTTTTTTTTTTTTTTTGACAAAACGTAAAACAAGTCCTCACAGTAGCACGATGATATGTCGTAAAGCCAACATATGGCACATGCCCCATAACATGTACCTGATAATCAGAGTATAACATATATCTATCTATGCAGCAGAAAACATAAATCTGAATAGAAAAAATTACAACTTATACATCTATCACAAATTAATTACAACAAAGAGTCATTTAACATCTATCTGTTTGAGTCTTATTAATACAATAATTACATAACAATAATGGCTTTATAAAGAATAAGTGACACAAACGTCACAAGCTATACTAGACCTATAAAATAGTGGACAACCTGTGGTCCAACAATTACAACCGTCGCGGCAAGCTTCAGTCATAATATCTCAAGTACACTGCTACCAAATTATCAACTATACCGAAGTACCCGTAGTCAAAGGAACATCATTTACATGGTTGTTGTGGTATCCACATCCGCATAGGTGAAAGAACAAGTCCACCGCCTCAATATAAAATATACTAAGACATCAGTGATATTAAACTAACTGAGTTTTCACAAAGAACCAACCTTTATTTTATTTTTAGTTGTGCGAACACTATATCAGCCACAATTTACCAATAGCTAATATAGTAAACACCGACTATTCAGAAAACATTTAAAACATACTATATAGCTGTGAACATATGTAGAAGTTTCAATATACCGCTTGGAAGTTTCTACATATAAACCCTTCTATAATAATACTTTTCAACGGTGGCTCAGACATATGTGCACACGATCACTCCATCACAGATATCATGCCTACACATAGGTCTTAAGCAATAAAACATGACATCTTACTCTTTCATACTATGATATCATCCTTCAACAAAATACTCACAACACCATCTCTAATCGTATTTCAGCTTCATACCTTAAACGTCAGTAGATCATAAAGCACTAGAGTTAAACTCAATTATGCTAACACATCTTTCCTGAAGAACAAGAACAGTCAACCTTCTTACTCATAGACATGCCATTACTTGCATCTGGGCAATCATGTATCCATGTGCATTCAAGTTCAATGTATGACATCTTAACACATGCGGTCATCCGATAGAAATATACATAAGTGCTTTTCATTTAAGACACTTATGCATACCAACACGTCTAGTAAAAATTACTCATAACATAAAAACATCACTCATAAAACAATGCTATATATGATATGCATGAAACTGGGTATGCTGATACTGCTGATATTGATATGCTGATACTGCTGTTTAACTGTGTATACTGCTGCTTTACTGTTGTACTGTTGTACTGTTGTTGATGTATGCTCTATACTACATGCTCTATGCTCTGTACTTGACCAGCATATATTTCACTACTGTATCATGCTATAAAATCATGTAGTTGCTAAATCATGTTCTCTTAAAACTAAACAAATCTGACCTTTCATCAAATACTTTGAAAACATTCAAATCATAGTTTTTTCATAAAACATAAACAATTTCAACATGACAAGTTCTCAAACAATTTTGCATAAATTTAAAACCAAACCGCAACACACTCAAACACTTTAACTCAATTCAACACATTTCACTCTTGCATCAGTTCTTAAACATCATTGATATAATTGAACATAATCAAACTAATCAAATTACTAAAACATATATTTCATCATATAGTTGGTTCAGATTCATAAAACAATATAAATTTTACAAATTCATAATACATAAAAAAATATAATTTCTCAGTGAATAGAATACTCACCTTGGCTGCATTGGACTCTTGACTCGAACACTCCTTTGGACTCTAGTCACTTGGATTCTCCATTGGAGAACCAATTAAAGTCTCAAATCCGGACACGATCCTGCAAACATTGGTATCGTTAGATTACACTACTGAATCCCATACTCTATGACATCCTAACTACCCGCGTGCTCACACGTCGCGTCACTCGCTTCTAAAGCTATCTAGATACCTTAAGCTATTATTAGATTAGTCACTAGTTATAAGTTTGTGTCTTATCTTATTTATTAACCAGAAGACGCATCTATTATTTCATTAGTTTATTTGTTATTGTTGTGTCACATTATTATTCCTAATCTTTTTTATAGCTTGTTGCTTATTTACTAAGTTCACAATATATATATTTAACTCATATATATACATATATACCTTCAAAGCTTAAACCTATTCCGATAATACACTAAAACACTTGGTGTACATGGATGGGTGAATTAGGTACTAAGTTGTCTTGTTATCATTATTAACTATTTTTTTTTTTTTTGAAGGGCATTATTAACTATTAAGTCCCCATTTAAGCTAACTAAGTATATTCGATCCCTATATATATACCTATTGACGTAAGATTATATTAGACATCACAAATCTATGTTCTTTTAACCTTGACCACTACATTAATACTTTACTAGTTTCTAACCTTCCAAGTAATTTAGATTATAAGACCTAGACACACTAGTAATCACTTATCTTATTTCTCATTCTCACTTAGTACCAAGATGGGGACTTAATCAATAATTAGCAATTCATCCTCCTCTAAACATTCAAATGGATTACAATAAAGAATCTAACTTTAATCAATTCCACTTTATCCGACCTATACCCAAAATCCTCATAGATGGTCTCTTAATCAATCCAAGCTTCAAAGCATACTTACAACACTAAAATAACTCATAGTAGAGAACCTACTAAATTCCAATAAATCCTTTGCACTCTCTTTTGCATAGTACCATTAACCCATTCTCTATTTCCACCTCATTTGCCATTTACACCAAAAGGATCTAACACATTAACTTCAACATCATAGTTCACTCCAAATCAACACCAAATTTGGATTCAACAACATACACACATCAAAGCCATAAAACCAACTCTAAGGGTACCAATTCGGTAATTCTCAACAAAGCCCTCAAAATCAATCTCCAACAACTCTAGGAGACCAATCCTAACTAATTTCAGCACCCATACACAAGCCATCTTCGAATAATACCCAACCATTTCCAAATGAAATTAACCAGAACCCATCCTCAACCAAGTTCCACCAACAAGACTCAATAAAACATCATCAAATCAACCATCAACAAAAATCCAGAATTTCATCAATAAACCCAACAATTTCCATCCTGAAACTAACACCCAAAAATCACCTAAACCGATAATCCATAACAAATTAACACAACTAATTCACTTAGCCTTCAATCCCCCAAATCAGCCCTCAAGATACTCTAAAACACCACTAAAAATCACATCTTCCCTTAATCGGTGAACATCAAAACAAAGAAACTAAACCAAGCTTCACAACCTACAAAATCCATAACTATTTTGGTTAAAACAAACACCCAACTGAAACTCCAAAAATCAACACGACCAAGACACTCATCCGGCCGTGAATCGAGTCCAAATAGCACAGAAAAATACCCAAAGTAAATCTATAATAACTCAGGAATGAAATCACAAGAAATTACAGAAAATCTACCGGAAATTCATCAAGGAATGATCCTCTACCCGGACGCCGGAAATCATCCCAAAATCGCCGGAAATTGGCTCCTATTCGCTTCACCGGCGTCACCCACCGGAAATCACGCCCTCAGCTCCGCCGGCGTCGTCTAGTCCGGAAGGATCGGGTCTCTCTTACTCTCGGCGATGATCTCTCATGCTGGGTTTCACTCGGGTTGTGCGGGTGTGATGGAAGAGAGGAGAGGGAAAGTGGGGCTGGGCGATAGAACAGGGGAAAGAAAATGGAAGAAAAGAGAAGAGGGGGAGAGATCGTGCTGCAATGGAAAAAGGGGAAAGAAAGAAATTGAAGAAAAGGAAGGAAAAGAAGAGGAATGTGGGGAGGGCTGGAACGTGGGGATTGAGGGGAGAAAAATATTTCCCCAAAGTAACCATGAATTTGGATCCACACCCTTTAGCGTAAAAATGAGGGTATAGAATATGAAAAGATAATTAAACCTACATTTTTACACTAAATCGATTCTCTTCATTTGAAATGGAGAGAATCCTTGTTCCAAAGCAACTATAGCCACACAAATAGATATGGATAAGGATAAGACAAAGCTTTGCTCTTATTTTAATACTAGCTTTTAACTTTTTTAAATTGTATTTTTGCCCAATCTTATTTTATTTATTTCTCAAATAATTATTACTCAATCTCATTTTATTTAATATCATTGCAACTTAACCTTACAATTAATTATTCATTACAATAGGACTCATTATTGTAATTATTTATTTTAACTCCATTATTTACTTTAAACTCATTTTATTTTCATAATATAAATGTTGTCGGCTAAAATTTAACTATTAATCTCTTCTACTTAATAAATATAATTTATTAATTGCTAAGTTATCTATTTATTTTCTTCATCTTTACATCTAACCTCTTCATCACTCACCTTCTTGAGTCAGCCAGCCCTCCATTGATGTAACATCAAGCCTTTCTGAAATAGCAGCATTCAATCTTTCCTCATTCATCTCAACAAAGTTAGAATTTACACCCAGAAGCTTTTGGAAGAAGCTTACCATTTCATAGTTGACCTCTTCAGGGTCGTCCACCCTATTTCCATCTTTCTTAAACACACATCTGTGATTTTCTTTCTACTGTTTCTGCTCTTAACAGATTTGAACTATGCTTAGCCACCGCCCTCTATCCTTTATCTTATAGAAGCTTTCTTCAGCCCTGCGCATATCACAATGCATCTGTAACAACTCTTTTTCTTTCAACAAAAGCTCACCCTTTCCAGTGTTCTGCTGAATTTGCTTCTGGATGCTCTCAAGTTTTTCTCTAGCCATGACAATTCTCCTTGATATCTGAGAGGCTGTTCTGGTTCAACTCAGTTCTGACTTCAGCAGCTTCAACTGGCTGGAAACTTTATCCATAGGAGTCCCTTTCACTGCTGTGATCCAAATTTTCACCACTAAAGGCAATACTTCATACTGCCGAAGCCAAAACATATTTTAAAAAATTGGAAGGCATTTTCAGAATTGGAGGCTCAGGAAGGACTTTACTAGGGAGTGATCAGAAATGCCTAGAGGTAGAAGGACGCTAGTCACCACTCTAATCATCCATGTTTCATTAACTAACACTCTGTCTAGCGTTCTTAAGATGGGATTCTCAGGCCTTCTGTTAGACCAAGTATAGAGCTAGCCCATAAAATTCAGATCTTCCATCTTGGCAAGTCTGATGTAAATCGTCCATATAGTCTGTCCAATCAACAGATCCCCCTTTCCTCTCAGTCACATATGTATTTAGAATTATGTTTTTCCATTTTGTTAGGATTAGACAATTTGTTTCTCTATTTTACTCAACTTGGCAAGCTTCATCTTTTAGGGATATGTACTTAGAATAAATGAAGGCATAATGAAATCATCGTACTTAGTAGCTGAGTTATCCAACATCTACTTATACCTGGGCATGGCATTGTTGCTATTATTTTTGTTAAGTTTCTGTGGGTTTTTGTCAGATGGTTTTCTTCGGTCACTGCAATCACTCCACAAGCATCATCTGCTACTGCTATGGAGGTAAACAATTTTTGATCTATGTGATAGGGGGTTTTGCATATTAACTAGCTTACTTCTCTAATTTCTTTTGGTTTTTGAATTTGGGGAATCGGGTGGCAAACAGGATGCTAGTCCTAGTGATAGTGATACCATCCCAACTCCTGTAGTTGTCATCAACCAAGACTCTGATCCAAGTGTAACTATTGTGGAGATAACTTTTGGGGATCGGCTTGGAGCTCTTCTCGATACTGTATGAAGCCAGTTACTTCCTCCTTTAGTTTATTGAGCATGAGAAATTTTTTGATTCTGTATGATTTATTAGAATATGTTGGTTAGTGGACATTAAGCATCAACAAATGGGTTGCAGATGAATGCACTTAAAAATCTTGGACTCAATGTTGTTAATGCCAATGTCTTTTTGAATTCTTCTGGGAAGCACAACAAGTTTGCCATCACTAGAGCGTAAGTTACATTATGCCTTACATGTACATATGAACTTCAGTCCTTGTATACATACTGTCTACTCTGCTCTTATACTGTCCTGACAGCTGCCAAATTTGCAATTGATGCCAGTGATTTTTTTTCTCTTCTTTTTTATTTTCTGGCCATTTGACTGAAAGTTCAGATCTCTGTTGTCCTTGAAAGAGACACTTTCTTATATGTTTTCTGGAGTGACCTTCCTTGCAATTGCTGGTATTTGAGTCACAAATTTGACAATCCCTTGAACTAATGCAAACACCTAAAAACAAAAAGAGAATTGGTGTTGGTGACATTTGTTCCTGGATAAGAAAACAGCTGGTCGTTTCTGATATGGTTGGAAATCTTAGTTTCCTAGATAACTCTGAAAACCTTAAAAATTTGACGTGTGACTCATTACTCCTTGTAGTTAATTCTTTTTGTCACTGTTTTAAATGGATTTTGATTTATTTGTTGGTGGAGTTTGTTTGCAGTGACACTGGTAGAAAAGTAGAAGATCCAGAGTTGCTTGAGGCAATTCGCTTAACAATTATAAATAACCTGATTGAGTATCACCCGGTATTTCATCTTTAAACCTTTTTTTTTTGTTTTTTTTTTTTATTGTTCTTATTTAGATAACACCTGTTAGAGCACCACTTCCTTTCTTTATAATCTTCGTCAACACGTTCCAGGAATCAAGCGGCCAATTAGCAATGGGAGTAGCCTTTGGAGTAATGTCACCAAAACAACAGGTTCAAATCTTTCTATTGTTATATTTTCATTTTTGAAGTTTAAATCTGGTTGGAATTTGTGTGTGGTGGAGCACTTTTTGTTGCAAAGTTAACTATCTGGGATAAATCTGTCACATTTATAATATTATTACTATGTTTACCTTCGTTGAATATGTTTATGTTATCTTATTCATTAAAAAAAAAAAAATGTTTGTGTTACCTTCCATTTCATGAATGTGGTACAAACCAGTGGCTTGAGGTCTCTTCTGCTATGTATGCATGTGCACTCTGCGTGTGCTTGTGTCTTTGTGCACACTGTTAATATGCATGCACAATTGAGCATGAAAATGTGCACTTGGCACTGATTTTGATGATGCCATAGTTTTCAGTTTGCCATAGTGACCATTGCCTTTGCCCATCATACTCATGGTAAAAATGTTCTTATTCAAGAAGTGACTGATAGATCTGCTGCGACTGGAAGTGGAAGTACCCCATCGCCCCGCCCCCAACTGGTCCCTAGAAAAATAAATATAGCTAAAATAAAGAAGAAACTGCAGGAGTAAAATACTTTTATGCACTTCTTTTTATGCTCCCTTTGTATAACATAATGTAGTGGCTTGAGACTTCTTAAGTAGTAGTATTATGTCAAATTCCCAAAATGCTGATTTACTATCATATTGAGTTGCTTGTGTCATGTAATGATATTTTTTTCACTAATTAAGGTGTGGAACATGGTGGAAGTAAGATAGTATTGTCCAATTGGCTTTGTTTTCATATCTTATGAGGGATATATTGTGTCAATGCATCCTGATAGATTTATGGGTGCATAAAATATATGTCGATTGTTGAAGTCCCACGCTTTTGTCCCAATTCAGATATGCCGTTTTGTTATTCCTCAGGTTGATGTGGATATAGCAACTCATGCAAAGGTCTATAGTGATGGCCCTGACCAGAGGTAATGCATGTATCAGTTTTGTTTACTCATGTGATTAACTCCTGCAACCCAACAACAGTTGCTCCTATGACAATTGTTGAGGCTGCAGCTCCACACCCACATTAGCAATTATCTGCTAAGCATGAATCATGACATCTTGACATGAGTTTATTATCAAGTGTATCTTTTTTACAAGTTTTTTTTAATTGTTCTCTCATTTATAGCGAAGTTACTGCAGCTCGATTGACGATTTTTTTGGGCTTGTTTAACTTTATTTTGAAAAGTAATTCGCTTATAGTTATTCTACCTCTTCAATTGCTCGTCATTACTTAAAACTGGAGAATTGTTTCTATTATTTCCGTTATTCATTTCATAATTCCATCCTCTACTAGCTAGACAGCTCATAAATTGAAGTTAACTAAAGTGCACACTTATGTACCCAATTTGATAGCAATTAAAATATTTTCTAGTTGGATTCTCATCATTTTTTTTTATCTAATTCTTTTTCCCTGTATAGAAAAAGATTTCCCCTCTTCCTTATATGTTCTTTAACTTTTATTCTCTTATTATACTTATAAAAATAAATAAATAAATAAATAATGTTGTTCAGAGTGCCCCCAGGGGCAGTTCAGGTTTTTTAATGGGGTTAGTACCGTGAAAAGAGCCAAGCTTTGGACGGTTGTACATGTTATATATAAAATTTGTGCCGGAAAAGGTTTTGCAAAGGTTGGTGGTGCATAATTGAATCAGAGCCGGCCATAATTAGTCTGATTACTGGAGAGTACCCAAGGCAATCCAAGCCATGCATTGGGTTAGTGGAGTATTGACTCTTATTATTTTGTCCGTAGTTGGCCCTTTGGCACCTCAAAAGCACAAGAAGCAAAAAATTTCAAAAGCACATATACACGCAAATTTACTTGCTTTTTAGTTGTTTTTTTGTTTTTGTTTTTTTTTTTTTTTTGTCAGATTTTCTTTTTTTCTTTTGTTGTTGCCATAATTTCTCCAATATTAAAACGAAATTATTCTACCGTAGTAATACGTTATTATTATTATTATAGTAAGTTCAACCATGAATTAATGGATTTTGTCAAATTTTTTAACAGGAAGAACCTACATTTTTTTTTTTTTTTTTGCTTACCCATTGAGTGATTATCACTTTTTAGGACTCAAACAACTATTTGTGAAAACCTCAAACTGCATAGACCAAAAATACATTTAAACCTCGGTAATAATTTTTCAACCACCGGTACTCACATCATCGAGTGCCTTGTCGGCGACGACACCGCCACCATCATCCTCCCCGATCGCAACAATCAAGGTCCCAAACCCTAATCTTTTTCTCTTTTATCTTTATGTTGGACTCCTCACAAATCACAATTAGTTAAACTATATCAGGGTTGGTTGCTTGTGTAGAGTAATTTTTGGAAGTGTCATAAAATATGTAAAGTTCGGATAATTTTAGATCTTCGTATTTTGTAACATGCAAAATGAATATTTTTGGATAGAAGAATCGGATGATATAGTTTTTTTTTTTTTTTTTTTTTTTTCTTCTTCGATGAATAAGTAGATCAATTTCATTCAAACTAAACTAGAATACAACTTAGACAAGAGATTAGAGCACAAGAGAAACCCTATACAGAAACACAAAACCTTAAAATAGAAACTGAAAAATTACATCAGCATATTAACACTAAGATTCCAGTTTTGACAAAATCAAATGATATAGTTTCATATAAGTTTGAGTTATTCTTTATGATGGTTATGAATTTCATACATTGGCCATGTTGGAATTTGAAAATTGTTTTCCTTAATTACATGCTGTTTTAAACTAATATTGATATGTGAAATCTAAATTGATGATGATGCTCTCTTGAAACACTTAGGTTATTGACATATTCCAACATAGAATTATCGTTTATTAAATTATAACATAAAAATGAGTCGATTGACGCACCTATTTTTTTTTTGGAATAATTGCATCGTTGATCCCTGTGGTATACCATAATTATTTTTCACTCCCTATGGTTTAAAAAGTTTATGGGAGGTCCTCGTGGTATGCAATAATTACAATCGATCTCTGACGTCAAATTCAATTAAATTTTTTAACAGATTCCGTCAAATGCCACGTCAGCGACACATGTTCATCTTAATAAAAAAATATTAATTTATTAAAAAAATAAATAAAAATACTTTTTTTTTTAAAAAAAAAAAATTCAAAAATTCAAAAAAGAAAAAGAAAAAGAAAAGCTAAAAGGGGTGGCCTGGCAGCCCCCAGCCACTGGGGGTGGCCGCGCGCCACCCCCAGTGGCCGCAGTGGGTGGCGCGCGGCCACCCCTGGATCAGCCACCCCTTTGAGCTTTCTTCTTTTTATTTTTTTTGAATTTTTTTTTTTTTAAAAAAAGTATTTTTATTTAATTTTTAATAAATTTATATTTTGTTATTACGATGGACACGTGTCGTTGACGTGGCATTTGACGGAATCTGTTAAAAATTTTAACAGAATTTGACGTTAGGGATCGATTTGTAATTATTGCATTACGAGAACCTCTCATGAACTTTTTAAACTATAGAGAGTAAAAAATAATTATAGCATACCACATGGATCAACGGTACAATTATCTTTTTTTTTTTTTTTTAATCTAAGGCATGGGTCGCACCTATTTTTTTTTATATATACACTAAAATCAAATTTCCTATGGCCACTGTCTTAGATATTACTCAGATATCTACAGAAGAAAACTATAGATATTAGCCTGCCCCTCACCGTCACGGGCAGGGATCGGACATGTACAGTTGGTATGACGTCGAACAACTGAATACTAAATATCTCATCTCCACCGTCCATCTCTCTCTCTCTCTTCCTAAACTTCCACCACGTGGGTTGCCTTTTCGGCCCTGGATAGGTGGCCCAATCAATTTGCAACACGCATTGCCGAGAGGGCCTTACTTTTCTGACACGCATGTGGTCCTTAACGTACCTCCTCACCTCTCTATCTCTCGCTTTTTTATTAGTCTCACCCGCAAATATTTTTCTTTTATTTTCTTTTTGTTTTGAAAAACATCGTATCGGAGGATATCACCACGTGGCGCGATCGTGGAATGCGGGATTCACATTTGAGATTCCCCTCCACCACAACCATGACCGCGAGTAAAAAACGCCCGCGTGTACTACTTTGTAGAGCGTGAGGTTAACGTGCTATGGTGGTGTGTGGGATGGACATACCGGAGTCCTCGCTTTATTCTGTTTGCTCCAGTTGTGAAATGAAAGGGGCTCTTAATAAAATTACAAAAATGCCCCTGTACAGCCAAAATTCCGGATGAAATCCGGAATTTTTCCTTCTCCCCAGTATTACCCTAAAATAAAATGAAAGGAGCTACGTAACGAGCCAGATTAGGACACGTGTGGACCACATGTCAAAGTCGATTGACGCTTTGCAGAATATCTGAGTTCACTTGCTGCTTGCACGACACGTGGCTGTAACTGACGTGGAGCTGACGGTGCGCCCCTCGTTCCTCGCGCGGAAACACGTTTCGAGCACTACCCCTCTCTGGCAATTACATAATTTTACCGTCCTCGACAGCAATTGGAAAAGCAGGAAATTGCAAACTCCACCCCTCAGGTTTGTGAAATTGAAAGTAATATCGTGGAATAAGAAGTGAGATTACCAACTTCGAATAAGCAAATCTAGATATGTATCAATTTAGTTTGGTAATGCTGTCAATTGTTGATGCATCATTTGGGACTGCTGGATCGGTGCTTGCGTTCATATAGAATAGAGGAAAAAAAAGTCATCAAAATTTGCCGATCTTAGGAGATCCAGAGATCATTTGATGCTTAAATCAGTAAATAATGTTAATTTTTTTTTTTTTTCAATACATGCAGCTCCGTTCTTTTTCCTCCCTTCTCTAAAAAGCCCCATCGCCAAAACATCATGGGAAGAACTCTGTTCTTCCCTACCCCTCTTCTCTATTTTCTCCATTAAAGAAAAAAAATATATATATATCAACCGTTTGTGTCGCACCGAATCACCCTATCTCACATCATTGAAATGATTAGGACCATTCTGAGTAACCACTCCAATTTTCTCAGTTCTGACTTGCTCAGTTTTATGAACAATGTAAACATTTTAGGGGAAAAGCGAGAAAAGCTGGTCTTAAATGATCTCAAGACCCGTAGATTCAATAATTTTGGGAGGAATTAAAGCTAAGGGACCTCTTTTTGCCATGAATACTTTCGTTGAAAGTCTTGTTTTATTCGAAGTGCCAGACTTGTTTAAAGAAGAAAATCAAGACGTGCACGAGCGAAGGCTAAGCAAAGCACAGTAGATGGAATAGCTAGGAAGAAAAGGTTAGAAATATATATGAAATCTCTCTTCTTCTTTATTTATTTATTTATTTATTTTTATCACTTTATGTAATTCTTTTTAATTACCAAATATGAAGCAATAACTTATCATTGTCGTGTTGCTTGCTTATTGATTATTTAAGTTCAGATAATTGTCACATTGCTTGAGTATGAGTTCAACTGCGTTTCTTTTCACTGCTTTAATTTACTTGTTTACCTTCTTTACTTTGATAAGATTAATTTTGAAGTGTACATGTTTCCTTATTTTATGAAAGACGTATTTATCGTGTTAAACGTTTTTAATATTTACTCCTTCATTCATGTATTAGAAATTTATTTCATTAAACAATTTTTTTTTTTTTTTAATAGATGCAGAATGCTTTTGTTTTCAGTTGGGTGTTTTCACCTCATTGTTTTTTACTTAAACTATATGCAATATTATATATATATATATATATATATATATATATATATATATATATATATATATCTGATGTTATTATAACATTTAATAACATGCTCTGTATTGGCCTCTCACGTAACTTTGTTCATTGGTCGTCAAAGCAACTATAAGTCCTGTGGTTAAGCAAACCAGCAGCAAAAGGCCAAACGATGGCACGGTTGGAAATATAAGATCATAAATTAAATAAGAAATCAACCGTAAGTCCTTGTAAGAAAGTGACTTAAGCAATGAAATCAAAACCGAATGCACACAGAAATCTCTCCCAAAACTTCATCATTTAAGACGAGCAAAATAATAATAAAAGTACTCCAAATTCAAGCCTAGCTTGCCCACTCGGCCAAAGCAAGAGAGCTATTCTATCAATTCACCCTGATATTATATAATTAAGTCGTGTCGTGTTGATGCATACATATAAAATTATATAATTTAATCATAACACAAAATATTTAATTAAACGATTAATTCAATTTTAACTTATTAATTTCGTGTTAAATTTATGTCGGATTCATGAATTGTATTAAAAATTGTCTTCTCACTTGTGAGTGGGGTTTCAAGAAAAGAATAATGGAAGCTCAAGGTGATAGACTAAGCGTGTAAAAAAGAAAAAAAAAAAAAAAAAAAAAAAAAGAAAAAAAGAAAAGAAAAGCTTGATCTAGACCTTGCGTGCCTTGTGCCTTTCGGTCGTCTGTTTTTGTGAATAACTCACAAACAGACAAACAGTTATTACCTAGACTTAACAGTTATTATATTTATTCATTTAAAAAAAAAAAAAAGAGAGAGAGAGAGAAAAATGATAGTTGTTGAAATGGAAAATCTCAATGATTGAAATCTAAGTCAATGATTAAGATATAGGAGAATCGAAAGAATACTCTAAAAATGCTAATTCACTGCACGAATTGAATTTTTAGAAATTAGAATTGAATTCTAATTCATTGCACGAATTTCGAAGTTTGACTTTGTAAGATGAAATTTAAAAAAATTTAAAAAAATTGAATAAAATATAATTTATTTTTGAAACAAATAAAGAAAAATAGTGATTCTTCTCTATTCCCAAACACACCATAAAAAATTCTAATTCATCATTAGAATAAGATGAAAATTAACCAAGTGTTGTTTCTTCTTGTATCCTGTATACACGTGGGCTTCTCAGAAAGCAAAACCCATGTGTATTGGGCCAAATTCTACCTCATGGTTTTTTTAATGTGGGCTTGGGCAAAATTTTACATCTGTTGGACTTCAAAAAACATTTGCAGCCCATGATTTTTTGAGCCAGAAAACCAGGAGTTGCCTTGAACATTTTTTTTTTTTTTTTGAAAAAAATCATGAGTTAGCATGAGAATTGAGAAGAGGAGGTTAAATAAATTCATGAGTTTTTTTTTTTTATTTTTTTTTATTTTTTATTTTTAACCGAAATTGGGGGGGGGGGGGGGGGGGGGGCAGCAGCCAAGGCCCCTGCCAGCCCCCCCTTCCCCGTCTCTGGAGAAGAGGATTTTATATAGTGCACAATGGAGCCAAAATTTTCCATCTTTGCCATTTTTCAATTTATGCATTTGAATTTATTAAAGTTCACATAAATTAACTACAAGATTAATAGACTTGGTTTCCATTTCAACAATTATCATTTTTCTGTTTTTGCCTTGGCTTTATCCCTGTAGCAACTTGTTTTCATTCTTTTCTCCATCAATGTTATTTGTCCAGTTTACTTGTGGAGACAGACAGTTGATCGCCCTGGATTATTGGTGGATCTCGTGAAGAACATCACTGACATTAATGTTTCTGTTAAATCAAGAGAATTTGACACAGAGGTAATAATTTTTCACTCACTGTCTGCCGGTTTTTATTTTTTATTTTTATTGTTTCTTTTCCTCTATTGTATGCTGAGTATTCTAATATATTCTCTACATTTTGTTTTTGGGACCAATAATTTGTTGGCTAAGGCAAAGTTTCATGTTAGCTACAGGGATAAAGCCACAGGCAAGTCTCTCCAGCAGGTAATCCAGCATTCTGGCAATGCTAAAACATTAGAATTGTTTTCAAAATTATCAGGTGAATTTTAAAAAACTAATTAAGGGCATAGCCTGTATACTACTATACTTGCCTTTCCAAACCTCAAGGATAAATCTGATTCTCTCGTTTCCTTTCTCTACTAAATTCACAATGATAATATCAGATTGTGTTGTGCTGAGCTTGCACCCTACAACTCTTTTGTTGCAATACTGATGTAGAATTTACTCCACCCAATTTGGCATGTTCTTGCTAATAGCTTGCGATATTTTTTGAGGCGCCCGACAATAAAGGAGGCGAGTTTTTGATTCATTTAGAAGACCAAATCTCGGACAATATATACAAGAGATTTTGGCATTGTCAGTTAACAACCTTAGGGGAACTGTACAGGATGTTGTCATTTCCACATTTTAAGGGATATACATACAGAATAGTGAGAAAAAAAAAAAAAAATCCAACAAATCTAAATTTGGTAAATTTGCTGCTAAAATAGAGATGTAAAATGATAACACTTTGTTATGGTGATAGCATTGTAATAACCCTTTGTGCTTTTATGCATTTGCTGATTATGTCTCCCCAAAAAAGGAAGATTAGTATTTGTAAATCTCAAATGCTGTGGCTTTCTGAACTTTTAAATTGGGTAAGAGTAACTTGATTTCAATTCTTCTTCACCTTACAAAATTGCCCGAGCAATGAAAGTCAATGAATGTGCACGGCCAACTTGGGCTTTTCTTCTCAAACAAAAATGGAATAGATCCACTTTATGGACCGTCTTTTGCCAAAATCTATCGAATTAGGCATGCTTGTAATGTGAGCCCAATTGTTGCAACCTTTTTTTTTTTTTTTTTTTCAATTAACTTCCAATTTTCAAACTATACTAAAAAATACCCTATTTTACTTCAATGAAATCAAGGGTACACTATAATTTTCACTTCAATTTGGTTTATTTTCGTGTAATTTCCAGGAAAATAAAATGAATGTTTTGTTTATTAAAGAAATTACGAAATCCATAAAATACCTACTAAAGTCAAAATAAGGGAGGGCATCGATCGAAGCAAATGATATGTTTGGGGAAGGAGGAAGTGATATATTTTTAGCTTGAAAATGTGCTCACCGAGATTTCCAAATTTGGGGTCATACGTGTGATTTCGACATTTTATAGAACTAATTTTTTTTTTAAAAAAAAAATGATAAACAAACTGGATAAAAATAAAATAAAATAAAATAGTAGTGTTTTACCAAAAATAAGTAGCATTTTTTAAGATGTTGTTATTATTATTATTATTATTATTATTTTAAAAAAATAGCAGCATTTTATAAAACATTGTGATGCAGGATGAGAAAATAATATGTGGTCTTTAGATTTATTTAGATTTTATTGATTCCTTTTTTTTTTTTAGTGCTTTTAGTGCCCATATTTCCTAGCCATATCCAAACTATATTTTTATTTCACAGATATTTCACAATGCTGACGTAACGGCCCTAATTAACCATTGAATTTTTTATTTTTAAAATAATGATTAGTCTAAAAGTTGATTGATACTTCTATGTCAGTAATGTAGGGCAAAACTGTAGTAGATATCATTTCATAGTTTAATATATATTACGAAGGTTTTGGAATTGAGATAAAGATAAGATTCACTCAAATTTTTTTTTTTTTTTAAGCATTTCTCAGTTTAATATTATGAAAGTTTTGGAATTGAGATAAAGGTAAGAGTAACTCAATTTTTTTTTTTTTTTTTTACAAGTAGAGTAACTCAAATAATTGTTTGCCTTGATTTCATAAGGATATTCAAGTTTAAGAAGAAAATATTAAACTATAAATTAATTTTTAAATCATATCTTGCAGAGGAAGAAAAACAATACTACATCACTGAGAAATTTCAAATTGATTAATAAATTTATGTATTCTTGTCCTTTTGTTTCTTTTTATGGATAAATAATTGGGTCTTTCTTTCTTAGAAAATTCTCCACCTTATCAAATTCGTTGCTCAGGTCATCGATCGTCGAAGTCTTTGCTAGTTTATGAATGGCAAGTCACCGGCAGGATATCGCCATCAAGATTTGGAAAGACTAAATCAACGTCAATGGGGAGTTTGAGCACTCACGAGTCATTTTCCCACCTTTTTCAGACCAAAGAACACGGCATGGAAGAACAATGAGTCCTCAAAATATATATATATATATATATATATATATAAATGCTTTGTTAAGTGCTTGCTTTTATGAAAGGTGCATGCAACCATATTCCGGTGACTTTCTGCTATGGTCTCATTGGTGTTGCTTTTTCAGGGCTTCACGTTTTGGCCAACTGCAATGTTTTTTTCTTCTCAATATATATATAAAATATAAAAAGAGAGTGGGGTGAAGAAATTTCATTGCTTTCCCTTTCCTTACTGGCCCTGCATGTCCCCCCAGTGGATCGGAGGGTCATTGAATCCATTAATAACACGTACAGTTTGGATGTTCAAGATTTGATTTGAATTTAATAACACAGCCGAAAGGAGTTTGTAATAATCTGTTGAGTCCACTGAGCTTAAAATATAAATTGAAATGAGTTTATATTAATGTTTGTTCAAGACATAAAGCTCTCTACTTTCAAAATACCCAGCCAAGTCTTTTTCATCTCTTTCATCGAAGCAGAGTGCCCACCATCATTCCACTAAATTTGATTCCTATTTCTACCGAAAGAAGAAATGATGACTTATTTTTCAAAGTCTTCCACAGATGTGGAATCATTTGGTTTGTCGTCCAATTGATCCCGCAGTTGATCCTGTTGTAGGTTTTTTTAATTTTTTAATTTTTTTAAAAGCAACTCATTCATTGAAATTCATCTTTGTCTTCCACTGCCTTAATATTATTCTGATAATTGTAGTTGTAACCATCTTCTTCTTCTGTTTCCACGTCTAATTTTCATTAACTATACTTCTCTTTTAAGAAGATTTGGATTGCCAATTTGGATAAAGTTTTCTTGCAATGCCATATTAACAAAGTTATGAAAGTTGAAACCATCACGAAGCATTGTGTCATTAGAACTTTTTCATGTGAACATCTACAACACAAATATTCCATAGCTATAGGCATCTCCTTTTGTGTTGATGCCACACCACCTATTCCATACCATGCAATTCTTATATTTCATATGCGCAATTAACATGATAATGATTTTTAATAACTGTTCAATACACAATTAAAAATATTTGAGATTTAATATTTTGAAGTTACATATTTTATTTAATCTTAAAAAATAATCGGAAAATATTCACTTATAACCGGTGAACTTTTGCAATTAAGTACTCAAACTTTAAAAAGTGTAAATTTAGGATATTCATCTTTCATTTTTTTTTTTTCCAATTTCAACTCTTTTTTAGAATTTTCCGTTAAATCCTGTTAAAATTTTCAAAATACTCATATTTTTTTTTAGGTAAAAAAAAAATGAAAAATAAAATTGTAAGGATTTAGGTGTTTGATAGAATTCAACAGAATTTACAAAAATGTCCATACCTGAACCTTTGAAAATTTTGACAATTTTTTTTATTTTATTTAGATAGTAACAAAAAATTATTAATGTGACATAAAAAGTGAAAAAGTTAGAATGTTTTGATGTTGATTGTTATTGAAAATGTAAAAAAGTAGAAAAATAAATAAATAAATAAAAATCAAAGGCTCTACTCTATTTTGGTAATGCACATGCCAAACAATTAACGCCTTATTTTCTTAATAGCTCACAACTGAGATTGGGCTTCGGCCTGACGTCAGGTTGGCGATTGTGGACGTTGAAATTCAAGTAGTATAAGAGAACTCACTAACTTACTAGATTTCGCATTTGGGTTGGCTTTGAACAAGAGGAGATAGGAATCCACTCTTCTACGTAGTGTGTGTTTACATTGTGATTTTGCAGAAAAAGTTCAATTTTAAACTAAATCGTAGAAGATGTATCGTTAGAGAATATGTTTTTGAAAAGTTGCGATTTGACAAATGTAGAAAAATCTGCATTTTCAAATATGAGGTAAGGGGGTGCATTTTTAAAAATGTACGATTTTAAATGTTAAATTGCAATTTTAGAGGTCAAATTGCATTTTTATCAAACGCTTAATTGTGGTTTTACAAATCACGTTTCAAATCGGACTTTTTGAAATCGTAAACTCAAACAGACCCTTACACTTTCTTCTTCTTCTTTTAATTGCAATTATTATGATGAGGATAATTATTCGATGCTAATTTAGATATTGGAAGGACAGGAATGATCTAGAAAAAGTGTTAATTACATCCGTGCTATCTCTTCAAAACAATTATTTATGTTGCAATTAAAGTTCCCTAGAATTGCTTATAAAGCACAATCTTACTTAAAAAAGAATCAATAAAAAACTTATCACTCGTGAGTAGCTTTATAATTGATCAACTCTATGCTGAATTTACTCATCTTTTTAATATGAGACTGAGATTTTGCAAGCACTTTATTTGCCAGGTAGACAGTACTTGTATTTTGTAGAAGCTCAACATTTGTATTAATATGACGTATGTCATATTCTTTTTATTATTAACATTCTATTGTATAATTTGTATTGACTAATTCGTTTTATAATTTTTGTTTTTTCTACCATTAAGTAAATTCATTACCTTTCGTTTTGTTTATTTAATTTGAGTACATTTTATAGAACTCATTTTTGTTTTTTAAAAAAAGAATAATAATAAACAAACCGGATAAAAATAAAATAAAATAGTAGTGTTTTACCAAAAATAAGTGGCATTTTTTAAGATGTTGTTACTGTTTTTTTTTTTTTTTTTTTCAAAAATAAAAATAGCAGCATTTTATGAAACATTGTGATGCAGGATGAGAAAATAATATATGGTCTTTAGATTTATTTTGATTTTTTTGTTTTTAGTGTGCATATTTTCTAGCTATATCCAATTAAATTACATTTTTATTTCACAGATATTTCACAACGCTGACGAAACGGTCCTAATTAACCATTAAATTTTTTATTTTTAAAATAATGATTAATCTAAGAGTCGGTTGATACTGTTATGTTAGTAATATAAGGTAAAAATGTAGTAGATATCATTTCTCAATTTAATATATATTACAAAGGTTTTGGAATTGGGATAAAGGTAAGATTAACTCAAATTTTTTATAGCATTTCTCAGTTTATTATTATGAAAGTTTTGGAATTGAGATAGAGGTAAGAGTAACACATTTTTTTTAAATTTTTTTTACAAGTAGAGTAACTCAAATTATTGTCTGTCTTGATTTCATAAGGATAGTCAAGTTTAAGAAGAAAATATTAAACTATAAATTAATTTTTAAATCATGTCTTGCAGAGGAAGAAAATCAATAATACTTCATTGAGAAATTTCAAATCGATTAATTAATTTATGTATTCTTGTCCTTTTGTTTCTTTTTATGGATAAATAATTGGGTCTTTCAATTCTTTCTTAGAAAATTCTCCACCTTATCAAAGTCGTTGCTCAGGTCATCGATTGTCGAAGTCTTTGCTAGTTTATGAATAGCAAGTCACTGGCAGGATATCGTAGTCAAGATTATGTGGAAAGACTAAATCAACGTCAATGGAGACTTTGAGCACTCACGAGTCATTTCTGATATATATCTCGGCATGGAAGAACAAAAAGTCCTCAAAAAATATATATATATATATATATCTAGAATACTTGGGCCAAATTCTTTGATAAGTGCTTGCTTTTACGAAGGTGCACGCAACAATATTCGGGTGACTTTCTGCTATGTTCGATGTCATTGGTGTTGCTTTTGCATATATATATATATATAAAAGGCCAAATCCCTACTTAATTAATATTATCTTGAATCAACAAAGTACTAGTAGGTGGGACTTCGCATGTTTCATGGCATTTGATGTACCTTTAGACTAAGACTATTTGGTTTTCTCTGTGATTATAAAATTATGCTGTTTGAATTTCTATAAATTTGAGGGAAAATTTCACTTACAACTTTTGATGTTTCATTACTTTTGAAATAAGGTATCTACACTTTAAAAAAGTGTCAATTTAGGGTATCAATCTTTCAATTTTATTTTATTTTATTTTATTTTTTTATTTATTTAAATTTAAATTTCAACCATCCGTTAAAATTTTTCGTTAAATCCTATCAAAATTTTCAAAATACAATTGTGCTTTGTTTTTAAAAAAAATTCTATTTTTTTTTTTAAAGATTAAGGCATGAGTATTTTTACAAATTTAATTAAATTCTGACTAACATTTAAATCTTTGCAACTTTTTTTTTTTTTCTCAAAAGAAAAAAAAAAGATGTATTTTGAGAATTTTGACAGGATTTAATGAAAAATTCTAACAGAGTGTTAAAATTGAAAACAAATTGAAAGATGAATACCCTAAATTGACACTTTTTAAAGTTTGCGTACCTTATTTCAAAAGTGATGAATGATTAGGGTTATAAGTGAAGTTCTTTCTAAATTTGAATAGTGTAAAAGAGAAGGGTTATGACATCTATTTATCCGGACAACCTAATTGAATAATGAATTTGAAAAATTATTTTATGCTTTAATCTTTTTCTTTTCTAAATATTGTTGATGACTATAAGAATTGAAACGAATATGCACTTACCAGTGCTTTGCTTTAGTGTTTTCTTTTCTTTTTTCGTCTGCTCCCACTCACTAGTTGATTGAAGCAAAATGTACTATAAATATATGCTATGGCCGTCTAATTCTAGTGCATCAGTTTTTTTTTTTTTTTTTCCTATATATTTCGATTGGAGATCAAAAAAAGACACTCAGACGAGTGATTTTTTATACTTTTTGCCTCAATTTCTTAATACAGGGAGAAGCAGAAAGCGGTTGAAATATTTGGTGCAAGGCAGAGCAAGATGAAGGGTATTATGTGGGCTCTTGGTAGGTGTCACTTTATGTTCAAGATTTGGTTTGAATTTAATAACACAGCCGAAAGGAGTTTGTAATAATCTCTTAAGTCCACTGAGCTTAAAATATAAATTGAAATGAGTTTAAGTGTTAATTTGTTCAATACACGTCTAATTTTCATTAACTACTTCTCTTTTAAGAAGATTTGGATTGCCAATTTGGACAAAGTTATGAAAGTTGAAACCATCACGAAATGTTGTGTCACTAGGACTTTTTCCTGTGAACATCTATGACACAAATATTCCATAGCTATAGACATCTCCTTTTGTATTGATGCCACACCACCTATTCCATACCATGCAATTCTTATATTTCATATGCGCAATTAACATGATAATGATTTTTAATAACTGTTCAATACACAATTAAAAATATTCGAGATTTAATATTTTGAAGTTAAATATTTTATTTAATCTTAAAAAATAATCGGAAAATATTCACTTATAACCGGTGAACTTTTGCAATTAAGTACTCAAACTTTAAAAAGTGTCAATTTAGAATATTCATCTTTCAATTTTTTTCCAATATCAACTCTCTTTTAGAATTTTCCGTTAAATCCTATCAAAATTTTCAAAATACCCATATTTTATTTTTAGGTAAAAAAAAAAAAAAAATTGTAAGGATTTAGGTGTTGAATAGAATTCAACAGAATTTACAAAAATGTCTATACCTGAACCTTTGAAAATTTTGACAAATTTTTATTTATTTAGATAGTAACAAAAAATTATTAATGTGACATAAAAAGTGAAAAAAAGTTGCCAAACAATATTGGGCTTCGGCCTATTCAGAATAGAGGAGATAGGAATCCACTCTTCTACGTAAAGTGTGTATGCATTGCGATTTTGCAGAAAAAGTTCAATTTTAAACTAAATCATAGAAGATGTATCGTTTGAGAATATATTTTTAAAAAATTGTGATTTGACAAATGGAGAAAAATCTGTGTTTTTCAAATCGGAGGTAAAGGGGTGCGTTTTTAAAAATGTATAATTTTAAAGGTTAAACTGCAATTTTATAGGCCAAATTGCATTTTTATCAAACGCTTAATTATGGTTTTACAAATCACGTTTCAAATCGGACTTTTTGAAATCGTAAACTCAAACAGACCCTTGCACTTTCTTCTTCTTCTTCTTTTAATTGCAGATATTATGATGAGGATAATTATTCGATGCTAATTTAGATACTGGAAGGACAGTAATGATCATCTAGAAAAAGTGTTAATTACATCTGTGCTATCTCTTCAAAAGAATTATTAATGTTGCAATTAAAGTTCCCTAGAATTGCTTATAAAGCACAATCTTACCTAAAAATGAATCAATAAAAAACTTAGCACTCGTGAGTAGATTTATAATTGATCAACTCTATGCTGACTTTACTCATCTTTTTAATATGAGACTAAGATTTTGCAAGCAGTTTATTTGCCAGGTAGACAGTACATGTATTTCGTAGAAGCTGAACATTTGTATTAATATGACGTATATGATATTCTTTTTATTATTATCATTCTATTGTATAATTTGTATTGACTAATTGGTTTTATAATTTTTTTTTTCTACCATTAAGTAAATTCATTACCTTTCTTTTTGTTTATTTAATATGAGTAAATTTTATAGAACTCATTTTTGTTTAAAAATAAAAAAGAATAATAATAAAAAAAAACAGGATAAAAATAAAATAAAATAGTAGTGTTTTACCAAAAATAAGTGGCATTTTTTAAGATGTTGTTATTGTTTTTTTTTTTTAAAAAAAAAAAAAAAATAGCAGCATTTTATAAAACATTGTGATGCAGGATGAGAAAATACATATGGTCTTTAGATTTATTTAGATTTTATTGATTCTTTTTTTTTTTTTTTTTTTAGTGCCCATATTTTCTAGCTATATCCAAACTACATTTTTATTTCATAGATATTTTACAATGCCGACGAAACGGTCCTAATTAACCATTGAATATTTTATTTTTAAAATAATGATTAGTCTAAGAGTTAATTGATACTGCTATATCAGTAATGTAGGGTAAAAATGTAGTAGATATCATTTCTCAGTTTAATATATATTATGAAGGTTTTGGAATTGAGATAAAGGTAAGATTAACTCAAATTTCTTTATAGCATTTCTAAGTTTAATATTATGAAAGTTTTGGAATTGAGATAGAGGTACGAGTAACTCAATTTTTTTTTAATTTTTTTTTTTTTTACTGGTAGAGTAACTCAAATTATTGTCTGTCTTGATTTCATAAGGATAGTCAAGTTTAAGAAGAAAATATTAAACTATATATTAATTTTTAAATCATGTCTTGCAGAGGAAGAAAAACAATAATACATCATTGAGAAATTTCAAATCGATTAATTAATTTATGTATACATGTCCTTTTGTTTCTTTTTATGGATGAATAATTGGGTCTTTCTTTCTTAGAAAATTCTCCACCTTATCAAAGACGTTGCTCAGGTCATCGATCGTCGAAGTCTTTGCTAGTTTATGAATAGAAAGTCACCCGCAGGATATCACCGTCAAGATTATGTGGAAAGACTAAATCAACGTCAATGGAGAGTTTGAGCACTCACGAGTCATTTCCCCACCCTTTTTTTCATACCAAAGAACACGGCATGATCCGTTTCCCTATTTTGTAAATTACAATGAGTCCTCAAAATATTATATATATATTTACAATACGTAGGCCAAATGCTTTGTTAAGTGCTTGCTTTTACGATGGTGCATGCAATAATACTTCGGTGACTCTCTGGTATGATCTCATTGGTGTTGCTTTTTCAGGGCTTCACGTTTTGGCCAACCACAACATTTTTTTTTTTTTCTTCCTGAGAGGTGTTCGGGGAGGCGGGGATGAGTTCGCTGAGCTATAGGCGTGCATCATGCCCAATGATGATGTTGGAAAGAAGCAGTATGTCCTCCAGTCGATCACAATATTTTTTTAAAAATAAGAAATAAAATTTTAGTTTTTTTAGTTTTTAATATTTATAATTTTTTCTTTTTTTTTTTTGAATTATTTTGAATTTTTTCAAATTTTTTTTAATTGAAAAATGACACTTGGCAGAGGTATTTTAGGGATATTTCGTCAAAATTGGCATTTTTCAAAGGTTTTGGTAGTTTGAGGGGCCATCTAGAAAAATTGTAGTAATTTGAGGGGCTAAATTATATTTTTTTCAATAAAAATAGTTGAAAATAATAGGGAACTCAAACATGCCCTTTGTTTCTAAGTTTTTAACTTTCTACTAAGCCGTAGAGACTTGTTGGCTAGAGGATGACCTCTAGTTCCAACTAAAAATAATATAAAGAAGATGTGACTGTGAATACAACACGTAGAGGCCTATTGTTTTTGTCTCTAGTTGACAAGTTGATTAGAAGATGTCTTCTATTTCCAAAGATAATGTAAAGAAGACTTGACAGTAAATATACAACACATAAAGGAAAGATGACTATAGAGACCAGAAGACACACATTTAAGCTAAAGACTTTAGTTTCTAAGTTTCTAACTTTCCACATAAGACCTTTTGTTTTTGTCTATAGTTTACTAATTGATTAGGAAATGGCCTTTATTTCCAACTAAAGATAATGTAAAGAATACTTGACTACGAATACAACACGTAAAGAAAAGACTACAGTGACCAGAAGACATTTAAGCTAAAGATTTTAATTTCTAAGTTTCTAACTTTTCACATAAGGCTTTTTGTTTTTGTCTCTAGTTGACAAGTACTTGATTAAAGAATGTCCTTTATTTCCAATTAAAGATAATGTAAAGAAGATTTGACTAGAAATAAAACACGTTAAGAAAAGATTACAGTGACTAGGCCATCAATCATTCACTTTGGATTCCAAAAGAAATTTCCAAGATGATTCAGGGAATGCATGTGGAAGGAAAATTTGCAGTTTGATATGATTGGAAAAGACAAGAGAATTAGGTTGGCTCGGATTCATTGAACGTCAACCCAAAATGACTCCTAGTCCACAAGTTTGCCCCCTATGATATTTCTTATTAAAGTGTCCCCACTCCCGAGTCATGTACATAACAATCTACCCTTTTGCCCTTGCCCTCATCAGTCATACACTACTTACTATAGCTTGCCTCTCTTCAAGAGCATTTAAAGGCATTTACCAAAAAATAAAATAATTAGTTTCCACATACCTCGTTGGCTTTGTAGGGCCATTAATGTGATAAAGACCAGATTATGAATTTGTCATAATATTTAGTATTTCTATTATGCATAAGAAAAAAAAAAAAAAGGATCTTTAGCTGATATATATTCAGAAATATATATTAATCTTTTACAAATACCGTGCAGCAGAATATACATTGTGTCGAGTGTGCTTCAGATCATAGACTCGTGTGAAATTAATATCTGAAATAAATATTTTATCACATGATGAATATATTGTCACGTTCAAAGGATTGAAATTTGAGGGAATAGTCCGTTACAGACGTTTCTCCTCTTCTAATAGCTTATATATATATATATATATATATATATACTACTATGACCAAAATATTAAGCTTGACCTACGTGAGGCCCTATTATAAAAACCTAAAGTACTTCTATAAAAATTCATAGTGCAAAACCCAATTTTAGCCTCTTTACACCCCGGCCAAAGATTTTTTTTCTAATTGTTGTGAAAATCACACGGTTTTCTTAAAAGTCAATTCTTTAAAAAAAACACCACCAATCTAAATTTGAAATATATATATATATATATATATATATATATATATATATATATATATATATTTTAATGAGTCATAGGGACACATGTCTATTTTTTATGGGTATTTCTTATGAGTCACAGCAGCTTCCCCCTATAGGGGTTTTGTTCCCTAAATTTTAAGAAAATTTTTAAAAAAGACATAGAAACCCATCCATTGCATTTTCTCTATATTTTTCTGTTCTTTGTGAAAGCTACCGTGCTTCCCAATGCACAGAGAAACATTGTAGCTTTCCCAATGCATTATTATAATCATAAAATGCATTGGGTCATGGTCCTTTTCTCTTCATTTTCTACTCTACTATTAAAAAAGAAAAAAGTATTGTAAAAAAATTATTTTAATGTTATAGGGAAATGTTAAGAGAAGCTGTTGTGAGGTATTTTTGTGTAGGGAAACAAAAAGTGATTTTGTTCCCTACATTTAGGGAATATGGTTGGTGACTGGTGAGAATGTTCTAAACATACCAAATATTTAGAGAACCTATAGAGAATCTGTTGTAAGTGATTTTTTTTTTTTCTTTTTAAATTTTCCTTATATTTAAGGAAGGGAAGCAAATATAAGGTAGCTATTGTAAAGAGTAATTGAACATGTACATTAAGTGTCCGTCAATTGTCCATCTAAAAATTAGGTGGTTTTTAAAACCACTATTTGATCGATCGCACGCCTAATAATAATTTTAAAAGCCATATTATTTTTTTATGGACACTTAATGTACATGTAGAATTACTCTATTATAAAGGACAAACTACAACAACTAGATCAATGACATTTAAGCTAAAGACTCTGGGGCTCATTTGATTGTGTATTTTTTTGTATTGTTTTAAAATTGTAAATATCGAGAAAAAAATGATTTGAAATTATGGACGGATGATTTAGAGAATAGAAAATAAGAGAATTTATGATTTGTAATTAGTTTCTAACTTTCTACTTAATAGCTCTTTTTTATTTTTGTCTCTAGTTGATTAGTTGACTAGAGGATGACCTCTAGTTCAAACTAAAGATAATGTAAAAAAAAAAACACTTGACTACGGATACATGTAAAGGAAATACTACAACGACTAGAACACATTTAAGATAAAGAATTTAATTTTTAAGTTTCTAACTTTTCATATGGTGTTTTTTTATTTTTGTCTCTAATTGACTAGTTGACTAGTTGATTAGAAGCTGACCTCTTGTTTCAACTAAAGATAATGTAAAAGAAGACTTAACTACGAATACAATACGTAAAGGAAAGACTAGAACGACTAGAAAACATTTGAGCTAAAGACTCAAATTTGTCGAGGTAGGTGTGCTCTCTAATGCCCTCTTTCGAACTGTCTAAATTTAATGTAAAATTGGAACAACCTGATTGATTAATTGCATAGAATCAAATGCACGTTATTTGTCACATTTGTTTCAATTCTTATTGCCAATCAAATGCAAGATTGTGAAGTACTCACGTTACAATATTTGATAGCCTTCCAAAATGTTTATGCTTAATTTAATCTTTGAAGACCATCAACTGTTGACTACCACCGATGATCATTATTAAACTTGATCTGAACATCCACCAAACTCATGTCGTGGAGAAGTGACATTTTATTTGCAATATTGAAAGTATATCTAAATGTGTGGCGTCATTTCGAATGGCAATCGCACGTCAAGTTGGACCATTTATATACTTTCCTTACAAA